>ML781314.1:289643-350749 GCA_009831015.1 Picea engelmannii | reverse complement strand
GGCAGCAAGAAATTGCTCCTGTTCAGGGTTATAGCATTCTTCCCATTGTCGGAGGAAAAGCCCTGCATTGCTATAAAAATATGGCCCTCCCTCAAAAATTCGTTCTTTATCTTGTAAGTTTGAAAAAATAACTGTAAAAAAACACTTAACTCCTAATTTCAGATCAATGTGACCTTTGGGTTGCCATTTAGTTTGAATCCATTTCAATAATTCCTTTTCAGAACGCCAGATTCCGATAAACTTACAGATTAAAGCATGATTTTTCATGTAGCCTCGATACTCTTCCAGTTTATTCTCTGGGATGACAAATCGTGGTTTTTTGACTGCTCTGGGTAAACATTTGCCTTTCATTTGCGCTTGCCATGCMKCTCCCAKCAMTRGAGYKGTCRCTGGTTGGATTGAAGYCRCAGGGGATGTATCTYCGCTCACTACATTACGGTAGGAGGGGGGCGTCCCTCCTCCCGATGCAGCCGCCATATGGAGGCCAGTCGATTGTGACTGCCTTTCACCTTCTTCAGCTTCAGCGTATCGCTTTCGTCAGGCTCTGGTACTCAGCATTTCCTGTTCAAACCCTAATCGCCGCCATGAATCGCCGCAGTGCTCGAAATTATTGCTAGTATCCCATTTTCACTATGGAGCTCGTGAGAATTTGTTCTTATCTTAGCAATGCTTATTTTTTTCTTTACACTTGGAAAAACAGATAGATAATTTTGATCTTCTAGATTAGGGTAGATTACATCTTTATAATACCTTAATTTTCTTTTTTCCTCTAACTCTTTATCACACCACATTAAATTGTTATTATTCATCTACTTTACAGATTTTCTATTTATCGGAGATACATTTTCTTAACCTCTAATCCACTTGTTAGTTAATGTGGATATGGTTAGCCTATTTTTGTATTGATGATGGTTACATTGTATTTTCCTTTTTCTTTCTATTAGAATAATTATTGTGGTTTTTTTAATTTTCATATTTTTAAAAATAATTATTAGTTATTATTATTGTTTTATGAACTTTGTTTGTGGATCAAATTTGAAAGTGATATTAGTTATAATAATAATATTACTATTAATGGGTTTTACACATTAATTTGGTGTCTTTCTTGGGTGTAATCTTAAAAATAGATTATTATTATTATTATTATTATTATAATGAATACACCGGTTTTCATAATTAGTTATAATATTGTTTAGTCTTGATCATAAATTATAGATAAAATTTAAAATGGTTAAAAGTTTCAAGTGGACACTCTACCCATCATATTTGACAATGGGGTAGAGTGTCCACTCACATTGCAAAATTAATCCATAGATTAACTCCAAAAAAACTGAAACAACATTATGACTAACTGTAAAAAGTTACATTTTCATAATTATTATTATTATTATGGCTTTTGTTATAATGATTATTAATGTCCATTAACATCAAAATTGATCTATTGAATAAAAAATAATACATGTAAAGTTATTATAAAATCATATTAATTAATTCATTAAAAAATATTATTAAATTTATTTTTAATTAGTAATATGTTTAATAAATTCAAATTTTAAATACATTTATACTCTTAAATAATTAATAAGTATGATTAAGATATTTGATTTTTTTTAAATTTTATAATTAAATATTAAATATTAATGAATAATATAGCTTTAAATTTTATTAATGGTTAATTTGGTATTAAGATAGTTATGAGTATGGTTGTTTTTTTCAAACAACTTTATGTATTTAAATAAAGAAAAAAATAATAATTTAATTGGTTAGCTCAATTGAATTTATTAGTTAATAAATAATAATTTAATTGGTTAGTTAAATTGAATTTATTAGTTTGAACAATTATTATTTGGATTTTGTTATTTGGAGTTGATTCCTCTTTTATTTATTTAGATATAGATATTATTTGGACTTTATTGTTTAGAATTGAATCTTTATTTTTTTTATATGATTTTTTATTTATTTTTATTTATATATAGAAATATCACGCACGTTATGACTTATTTTTTAAAAACTCTAATATATAATATAGAAAGTAAAATAATTATAATTTCATATATATATATGGAATTAATGATATGGAATTTGTTTTATTAAATATTTAAAACATATAAATTAATTAATTATATTTAACAAATTATTTTTATGATTAACAAAATTGAAAAAAAATGTAATATTTTTTTAGTTTTAATAAATTATAAAAATATTTTTTTTTAAAAAATCATTACAAATTTATTTATAATATACCAATTTATTTATAATATACCACGATTATGTCACTTGAAAAAATATAATTTTTTCAATAACCAATTTTTATTTTAATTTCAATAACTCAAATTAATAACCCAAATTACACATTAAGAAATTGTGCTCCCAACGTAGAATATAGAATAAATTCTTGCACATATCTTGCACATATACAATCCATACATGCGTTTGTTATAAGAGCAAATAATTATCCTTGCTAAATCTACTATCTTATCAATTTCCTTCTATATTAACAATTTAGGATAAATCACATATACAATCCATACATGCGTTTGTTATAAGAGCAAATAATTATCCTTGCTAAATCTACTATCTTATCAATTTCCTTCTATATTAACAATTTAGGATAAATTGTTAGACACGTGCATATTTCATATGCTCAAAGGATGATACTCGTTGAATATTATCTTTTACGAGTCTTATCAATTTTTCCTCTTAGTTTATATTTTTAGACATATATATCTTTGTAGTATCAAATAATTATTTTTGTTGAGTTATTTTTTTATCCATTTTCCTTCTATAAAAACAATTTACCTAATTATCATTGTGGAGTTGATTTTTATTTATTTTCTTATATATTAAGATATTTATTTCCTATCCCAATTATCTACAGTGAATGGTATAAAGTAACTATAAATGGAATAAATAAACTTTGATAAAATAAAAAAATACATATTACATTACAGTATAAAAAAAAGTTAATGATGATATGGATCCTTGTTTTGATTTGAAACATCCATTAAATTGTTAGACACATGCAAATTTCATGCGCTCAAAGGATGATCTCCTTAATGTTATTATTCACGAGTCTTATCAATTTTTCTTCTTAGTCTATAATTTTAGAGTATCAAATAATTATTTTTGTTGAGTTATTTTTTTATCCATTTTTTTTTAAATGAAAACAACTTATCTCTTGCACACATATATTTATCTTAGAGAAAATAATTATCATTACGGAGTTGATTTTTTATCCATTTTCTTATACATTAACATATTTAATTTTTATTTCTATTATCTATGAATGATATAAAGTAACACTGAATGGAATAAAGTAACTTTGGTAAACTCAAAGAGTTATAGGAACATATTAAAGTATTAGAAAAAGTTGTTAATGATGATATGGATCCTTGTTTTGATTTTAAACATCCAGTAACAAAGATGAATAACTAGGATTAATATCTAGAAAATTTTCATCTTAATATTTACAGTATTTTGTATTTGATTTGTGAATTGTTAATAATATTCCACTATAACATTTTGTCCCAACAAATATTATAATATTTTACAATGTTTTATTAAGCAATGTTTCATTATTGATTGGAAATTTAAGATTACTAGTTTAACATAGAAATTATTGGAATAAGTTGCAATTGAAATTAAAGAGACAAACAAATAGCACGCCATCCACATAATGAGCACAAGATATACCTTGTGAAAATCCAATTTGTAAAAATCCCAAATACAAGGAGACACCTATGCTATGTTTTTTTCTTCTCAATCATAAAATGGAAATACAAAGAAAGGGAAACTCACTATGGAGTTCCCATGGACACTACATAAGTCCCATAGACACTATGGCCAATATGGATACTACATGATATTCTACTTATTATGTTATACTTCATCATATAACTATTAATGCTCTATTCCCCCATGGAAAAATACTTTATATCCATAGAGTTTAACATTGCTTGATAGCCATCTAGGGTTAGGGTTAGGGTTTTGGACCCTCTATACGTGATCCGGATTTATGAGCTGAACGAAATGAATAACAAAATGAATACAATAACACAAATATATATATAACAACAACATACATCTACTGAACAATAACTTCTACTGAATAAGTGAAATAGGTTCAAACTATAAAACTCCAGAACTGAAAACAACTTGCTCAAATGGTGGTAGCTATCTCTCAGAAGAGATGTGGCTACTATGTGCTTCTGTATGAGCATAATGATTACAATGAGTCTCGAGAGGCATTTTTAAAATTACTCATGAATGTTAAAACCCTAGACATCCAAAAACCTAACCCTATGAGATGAAACTTCAAAAGTTATGTGGGTCCCGATGGGTAAGTTGGTACCACAACTTCATGGGGTCATAAATTTTGCATATGACCTCCGTTTTAGGTGTGTGATGACCCGTTGGAAAAGTAGTTTCAAGAAATACACATTATTCCATCAAACTTTGTCTTTTTCTATAGTTTGAATGTGGAAAGTTAAAAAAAAACACTATTTAGGGCCCTAAAACGACCCTCGAAGTACAAAAAGATGTGATGACATGAAAACATCCAAAATATTCTAGTTGGATTAGGTGGGCGAACAATAGTCTTGACCTAGAACATGTGTAGTTTTTCATACAAACCCGAAAGTGTAGAACCCATAATTACAAATAATTACAAAAGAATGTGTTGAAATCAAAACTTGCAATAGGAGCCAGTTGGAATAGGTGGGTGGCCACCAATATTCACCTAGATCATTCCTCCCCACTTAGGAGTAAATGGTATTCATTGCGTTGAGTGTCCCCATCAGGTGAGCAAACTTTTGTTGCATTTGTCCCAGGGTAAACCACTTGCCTTGGTGGCAGATCTTACATGCCTTAACAACTCAATAAAGTTCGATCCTTTGGTGGCGAGTGCCCTTGACCTGTGTGTCCACTATGTAATCAGTGGATGCTCATTCCATGCAGTCATGGTTGAGCTATGTTGGTGTAAACTATTATGTGCTCTCTTAGGTGTACAATAATGGTGGAAAATATGGTCAGAGGAGGTCCGCATTGAACACTGGGTGCAAGCCAAGTAATGGTTGAGTGTTGAACTCAAATTCATTGTTTCCCATATCCTTGGTGATAATGTAAGGCCCATAGAAAAGTGAGAAGAGATTTTGATGCAGCCTTGTAAGGCGCTCTTTTTGAAAATGTAAGCATACCTTGTCTCCCACTTGAAATTGGTGTGGTATTTGGTGTTGATCATGGCATTGCTTGTACTTAGCAATGTCTTTTTGCAAAATCTCATCGACCTGTTCGGGGATATGTTGAATCTGCTCAAGGAATCTGGTGACTTTGTCATCAATGGTTTGAGGGTGGAAGGCAGTGGATTTAGTGATATTGGTGTCCAATAGTGATCAGAGGATGAACCAAAATGATCACTCTCCAACGTATTGTCTCGATCAAAGATGATGGTCTGTGGTATCCCAAAATGGACCCACGTGTTTTTGAACAAGATCTTGGAAATATCTTCCGCTGCGATGCTCTTCTTGCAGTCTGTGAGAATGGCCATCTTCGAAAATCAATCAAATACCACAAATACACAATCATTTCCTTGTTTGGTTGATAGACTGCCAGACATGTAATCCATCGATATGGATTCCAAAGGCCTCTCAGGAGTAGGAAGAGAATTATATAAGCCTTGTTTCTTGATGGCTAGATTGACAATGGAACATGCAGTGCACGATCTGATATAATTGTTGACATCATGTCAATGTTTTGTTCAATAAATTATTTTTGTAGAACGACCACAGTTTTCTCCACACCAAAATGTCCTACCATCTGACTATAGTGAGTCTCCCAAACAAGATTTGCATGCTCACTTGCAGGATCACAAAGATGGCCCATATTGCATAACAATCCCAACTATTTGACCTTGTTCATGCCAAAGGAGCATTTTTCCAAGTTGACATATATCTTGTGTTGTGAGAGAGTGCTCAAAACATCTTGAATATGTTGCATGTGCTCCTCCCAAGTTTTGTTGAACATGAGGATGTCATCCAAATACACCACTGCAAAAGGGTTGGTGAAGGGTTGCAATACATCATCAATCAACCTCATGAAAGTGGTTAGTCCATTTGTTAATATAAAGGGCATGACCAACCATTCAAAGAGACCTTATTTAGATTTGAAGGTTTCCTTCCATACATCAGTTGATTTAATGGGAACCTAGTGGTAGCCAGACTTTTGTTTAATCTTGTTGAAGAACTTTTTTGTCTTGAGTTGGTAAAGAAGGTCATCAATTCTGGGAATTGGATACATGTTCTTGACTATGATTTTTTCTAATTCTTTATAGTCAATGCAGAGTCACGAAGTCCAGTCTTTCTTCTGCACCAGTACAATTGAGCTTTCGCAAGGGGAGGAGTTGGGTCTGATATTCCCCTTTTTAAGCATCTCTTCCATTTGACGCTTGATTTCATCATTTTCCATAAAGGAGCGATGATAGACTGGTCCATTATGTAGAGGTGCATCGGGGATTAGATCAATTGGATGATTTACTTGGTAGTGCATCAGTGCCTCAGTGGGTGAGGAGAATATGTCTCTATACTCTTCCATAATCTCTCCCACTTTATTATGATGCAAAGAGAGGCTTTTTGTCTAGGCCATAGATGTGGAAGTGACCTTCTTCTTACTGTGAGCATGGATCAAAAAGAATAATAACTTCTTGGTATGTGAAATGACATTACTGTATTTCTTAGCATGAATTAAATAAATAGTGGTAGGTTGAACTACCTCTAGTATCTTGTATAATTTTCTACCCAAAGTAATAATAGCACTGCGGGGTCTACACTCATACACAACATGTCACTTCCACAAATATGGTTGTCCTAAAAGAACATCACAAACTTCAAGGGGAGAAATATCACACAATAACTCATCTTTGAAAGGCTTGATGTCATAGGGAATATGACACTCTTGGATGACACAGAGATCTCTTCCTTGTCGAATACAGTCGATGGTGTAGCGATCTGGCTGCGATGTCGTCGGAAGGTCCAGACACTTGACAACCTCCACTGAGATAAGGTTATTACTATTGTATCTATCGAAAATTAAATGAAGTGGAGCCCCCTTTACCCACATATGTGAGTGAAAGAGGCGTTCCCCTTCCTTTGGTTCTTCTAGTGCACTTGGCTAGAATTTGGTGGTAGCGACAATGACATTGGGTTTAAAATCAATAATCTGCTTCCCTCCTTCTCGAATTTATTCAGAGACAATTTTTTCCTCTGACTCGGAAGATTTCATCTCACCCATGTGTGATTTGTTGAAGCGACATTCTATGGTTTTGTGCCAAGGGATATTATGGTATTCACACGATTTTTACGTGTCCTTCTTCATCTTCTCATTACCCTTCTTGTGTCATGACTTGCACTGGTTGTCATGAGAGTGGCCATATTTTCTCTGTCACTTGTTTTTTGGGTTGGGGCCGCCCTTTCTATGCTTCGGTTGTGAGGAGTTTTCAGATCTACAATCTCTCGTCTTTTCTCCTTAAATTTCTTCTCGATCTTGACATCATATCTATAAGTCGTACCCGGTATTGTGATGTCCAAAAACTCCATTTCTGTTTGAATGTATCTATGCATACATCCATGGTATTTGAGCAACAAATGTCGCTCAGAGTCTTTGATACCTAATTTGGTGCATAGGGTATGTAAAATATAAATGACATGAGGTACTCTCTGGTCCCTTTCCTAACACAAGTTCGTCCATATTGTGTACTTGTCCTCGTAACTTCCAGTAGGGTAGTATTGTTCTTTAATGGAATCCCAGAAGGAATCCCATGTGGGGGCTACCACAAATATTGCATATTCCTCTATGGCCCTTTTCTTACAGTAAGTATCCCACCATTCCTTAACATGAGGGACGAACTTGAGGAGTGGAAAAGTAATATTTTCCCTATAAGAAAAATTGTGGACCAAAAAATACCCTTCGAGCATATTCAACCATTTATCTATAGCATCCACATCTATTATTCCTTCAAATAATGGAATATCAAAATTTACCTGTACCTTAAAGGGTTTTACACTTGATGAAGATTCGACTCCTATGGGTAGTCACCAAACAATCCGTGCAAACTTTTCCATCATTTTGTTCCTTTGTCGCACAAGGGATTCCTCAAGCAACATTTTAAAAGGATCTCCTTCTCCATCGTTTTTATTTTCATCCCCCGTGGTTTTTTGTTTGGCTAGGTGTGACTGATATTGCAAATTCTTGAGTGGTTCGAGTCCTAACTTCTTGTAACGAGATCTTGTTCGGGACATGCATGAAGAAAAAAAAATGAAGAGTAGACTGCTCTCATACCACTGATCCATATTTATGAGAGGAATGAAATTAATAACAGACTGAATACAATAACACATAGTTATGGAGAACAACAAAACATATCTAGTGAACAATAACTTATATTTTATAAATGAAATAGGTTGAAACTGTAAAATTGGAGAACTGAAAACAACTTGCTCGAATGGTGCTAGCTATCTCTGACAAGAGATGTGTCTGCTACATGCATCTATTTGAGATGAATGATAACAATGAGACTCCATAGGCCCTTTTAACATTACTCATGAATTCAAAAACCCTAGACATCCAAAAACCTAACCCTATAAGATGAAACACCAAAAGTTATGTGGGCCCCAATGAGTAAGTTGGTACTTCAACTTTCCGGGGTCGTAAATTTTTCATACAACCTTTTGTTTTATGTGCATGATAGCCCATTGGAAAGGTGTTTTCGATAAATACGCATTACTTCATCAAAATATGATTTTTTCTATAGTTTGACTTTGGCAAGCCAAAGAAACATTGTTTGGGGTCCCAAAACAACCCTTGAAGTACAAAAAGATGTGTTGACATGAAAACATCCAAGATAAGTTAGTTGGATTAGGTGGGCGACCATCAATCTCCACCTGGAAGATGTGTAGGGCTTCAGATAGCCCCAAAAGTATAGAACCGACAATTACAAATAATTATAGAAGAACGTGTTGAACTAAAAACTATCAATAGGAGGTAGTAGGAATAGGTGAGTGGTCATCAATATCCACCTGGATCAATACTATTCTTTAATGTCTACCCATCACTAGCTCCACATGTGTTATTAATGTGATCTAATGTGACACCTACTCACTACCATGGTGGTCAATAAGAGGCATTACTTTTACATATAACATCAACTCAAGTGATATTCACATCATTGCAAAACCCTTAAAGTGTAGTAGATAATCAAGAGGTTGTGAGACATGTTGAGAAACTTTTAACCCAAAAAATTGTAGTTTAATATCCTCAATTGAGCTCTAGAAGGTTCTAGACCATAAATATCCAAACTAAGGCTTTTCCCTAAATGGGCCCTACAAGTCAATAGCTCGATTTTTTCCCCATACAGAATACCAAAATAGATTACCAATTAGATATTGATCCATTCTGCACGATGCATCCCAAAGGGTTTTTTATGGTCTATAAAAGCTTTGATGAAAGAATGTGAGGAAATGTTTCCTCTACATTCATCTTGGAAAAACGTTAAGTAGAAATTGTTCTTTCAACCTAATCTACTAAATTTATACTCTACTAGATTCACACTTCCCTAATATAATTATTCTTAAATTCTTCTAGAAAAAATATTATGCTAACTTGGTCTAAGATCCTATTGCTAAGTTCTTTATAATAGATAACATTAAATTAAGATTCAATCATTGGATTCCTAATCTAACATTGAAGGAACATGGATTTAAGTTGTGTAAATATGCATATATGAAGGTAGAAGATGTAGTAATTATCACCCACCTTTATCATCATTAATCATTGGAATCTTATTTTCTTTTAATATTCTCTTGAAAGAGGAACTGAAGCTTCAATGTCATGGTTTGTTATCCTGCTTATCCCACAACTCTCATCTCCAACTAACTATTAAATAATTATTAATAATCGAGAGATTTCTGTATTTATTGGACATAAGTTCTATTTATTATTAAATAGTGAGTGTTGATACGACTCCGGACTTCTGTATTTATCCTTCATCGATTTTACTAAACTATGTCTTGCTATTAAGATAGTTAAGGGTATTAAGATAGTTAAGGGTGATGTAGTCGATTTTTTTTATATCTATACCTCGCATTTTCTATTGACGGTTACCTAGGTTACAATTGAAAGTTGTTGGCCTTCTTTTTAATGTAATTAAATAAGAACACAAAAGAGACAGTCGTGCAAATATATATAGATAGATTATTTTAAGTTTATAGAGAAATTAAATATAAGACAATTACAAAAAGTGGTGCAAATAAATATATAAATATTAATTAATAATTATAAAAATATTTTTTATGTTTAAATTTATTTATATATACTTAATAAAATGATATTATAATTTGATAGATATGAATATATATATGAATTTTAATTAGTACAATAATAAACGTTAAATTAATTATTTTTGTTTATGAATTAAATAATTTGGAAAATAATTTTTGAAGTTATTTTTAATTTTTTATATTTAATAAATTATGATAATATTATTTTATTATAAATGTTTTGAAAATTAAATTTAATGTATTTGTATAATGGTTAAAATAAGAGAAGAAGTTTTTCACATTATTGTAAAATAATATAAATTTTTCTAATCTTTCATGTTAGGAAAATATTAAATCTACATTTTCAAAAATAAGTTTTTTCCTTAAAATGAAAAAAGAATACATAATAACACAATAAAATAATAAACCATAAAAAATTATAATTTTAACATTTATAACATTAAAACCTAAAGTAAAACCAAATAAAATTGAAATGCGTTTTTTTAATTCTTCTTTAGAACCGAACCATCTTAACCTCTATTTAAACTTCAATCATAAACGAATTAAGACCTAAGCAAAACCCTAATAAAATTGAAATGCATAAAGATTTTCTATGTAGGTTTCATCTCTCTTCGAAAAACACAGTTCACCTCAATGGCAAAAAACTATCAGAATCTTATCAAAAAATAAAATAAAATGTGGCAACTTTTTCACATATGGTCTAAATTGTATTTTCCTTTTTGCTGCTGCAGTATCGTGCAAGGCACAAAAGGTTACAACTTTTTCAGAAATATAATTAATTCACGGAGGTCAAAAACTGGAGTATCATGCCAGCACCATAATCTAATCCAACCCTAATTTCCAAGGTTGCCGTAGAGAAACAAAATTGGGCGGGACTCGAACATCTGATTTTTAAAATTCTATCAGAAATGAAGGTTATGTACATCTTGGAAGGACGGAAAGCAGGTCCTAGCTTGCAAACCTCCTCCGCCAGGGTTAACGATAAAGTTAGACTGCCTTTCCTGAGTTGATTTCCGACCGTCCTCGCCGAAGTGGAAAGCAGCCATTTCCATTTCCATTTCCCTGTCGATTTGTTGAACCGTAGAAAAGTTATTCAAGTCGCTTTTCATACACCCTCTCTCCATGCACATAGGAAAGGAAGTTGAACATTCGTCCGCCGCGGCAGCCACGGCCTCCAACTGGTAGTTATTAACTTCTCCTAGGCTCCTACGTTCGGCAAGCTAAGCATGGCTAACAACAAGTTGCAGCCTCAAATTTTCATTCTGCAATGGAAGAAATTATATCAGACTTCTCACGCATTATAGGATATAATACTCCTAACATCAATGTTAAAATTCATACATTACTTTTTGGCCCTAAGAAAAAAATGTTAGGATATATTTACAAACCTCTTGCTCGAGGGCTCGAATAGCGGAAGAGCAACTGTGAACAGGATCGAGGATCCGAGCATGTGCCTCATATAATATGCTAGCTACCACATCATGTCGTCTATCCACTGGAAGCTGCAACAACAGCTTATTAAATCGGCTATGTCCGAAGACCTCACGTATGGCACTAAATTGATCCTGGCCTATTTTGTCTTTGCTGAAATAAGGCGCGAATAAAAAATCCTGTTAAAACAAAGATTGTTTATTAGTATGGTCGTAGGAAGACATCAGAAAAATATTAATAGACTTCTAGAAATCGCCGGAAGCTCTGGAGGCTTCGAGACAATCCTGCAACTTGTAATTTTTCTATAAATTCATATAATTTTTCTATAAATTCATATCTATCTAACCTGTTCAGCATCGGTCTGATTTTCAAATCAGCTGTGTATATGTTCCCTTCTCTCTGTTGTTTAATTTTGTGTTCTGTTCTTCCTGCTCTCTTCATGGTATCAGAGCAGCGTTGATATCGGGATGTCCGTTGAGTGCTGTCAAGTGTATTGCTGTCTGCTGCCAGGCTCAAATCGAATTATTGTGCGTGCTCCCTGCTGTAGGTGCTGTCAAATTTGTTGTCTGCTGCCAAGAAAACCTCCGATTGCAGAAGTTGTCTAGTGCAAAAGCCGAAAAATGGGATCTGGTGAAGGAGGCCGCGTTGGTGAAGGAGGCGCTACGTTGGTGAAAGAGGCTGCGCTCGGGTGAGGAAGCTACTACAAGGAGGGTGAGCTTTATTCTTAAATTACAAAAAAATTTAATGAAGTTTTTGGGTTATCATTTCAGTTTTGGAGTTTTGGGAGTCTTTTTTAAATAATAAAGAAATTTAAAATAGCAGGAAAGGATATTTTTAGTGGTGTTATTGTTTGTGTTATTGTGGAGAAGGGACAATTTCTGTGTGTGGGATATTGTGTGAAGAAGGCATAATTTCTGTGTGGGAGTATTGTTTTCATTGATAAAATGGCCATTAACATGGGTATAATTCCATAAATTAAGTTAAATGGGAAAAATTATAATGATTGGGTGCATAAAATAGAGCCATTTCTAACAATGAGGAAACAATATGATTTTGTTAGTGGGAAAGAGGCTCCTCCTACTGAACAAAAGGCTCCTGAAAAATGGGATCAAAGAAATAAGGAAGCTGGTGCATATATTAAAATTTGTGTGTCTAATGATGTATTTGCAGAAATTAAAAATTTAAGAGAAGGCACTGAAATATGGAAGGTACTTAAGCAATTGTATCATAATACAAGTGAATCATGGATCTTAAATCTTACTAGTGATTTACATAATTTGAAGTTGTCTAATAATCAAGAAATTGCACCTCATCTAACCAAGTTGAAAGATATGCTTAATGAATTAGAAAGTCTTGGAAAAGCATTGGAAGAAAAGGAGTTTGTCCATATCTTCCTTAGGAGCCTTCCTAGTTCCTATCAACATTTCATTAGAGGGCTTGACACACCTGATAAAATTCCCACTATTTCTGTAGCTAATCTTACTTCCAGGTTATTGCAGGAAGAGCAACGCCTAGCAAAGGAAAGGGAGTCATCTAATGATGAAAGTCATGCACTTGTCTCCAATGGAAGATCAACTCACTATACTAAGAAATTCAAAGATAAGCCAGGTTAGTTTTCAAAGCAACTTGAAGAAAAGAAACATTCTTATAGATTTAATAATAATTGTCATTATTGTGGGAAGCCACGGCATTATGAGAAGGATTGTCGTAAAAAGCAATGGGACATGCAACAAAAGCAACTTAAATTGTCAAATCATAAAAACTCTATAAGAGAAAAAGGTAATGCTCTTTGTGTTGCACTTAATGCCAATGTTTCAAATGAAGATGAATGGGTCATAGATTCAGGAGAAACTAGGAATATGTCCCACATTAAGGAGAAATTTGTTATTTTAGATAATGATTGCACTAAGGAGAAATTTTTTCTTGGTGATGATACAACACTAGACGTGATTGGAAGTGGAAATGTTGCTATTGAAGATGTAGTATTCAATAATGTTATGTTTGTTCCCAATCTTAAGTCAAATTTACTCTATGTGATTCAAATTGCAAATCAAGGTTATAAGGTTGAGTTTTATAAAGAAAAATGCTTAATTAAAGATATTAATAGTAATTATAAAGTGGTTTCTTCTAGATATGTAGAAAATGGACTTTATAAGTTTGGAAAGTTTACCTCAAATGAGAAAGCTTTGGTTGCAGAAGTTGATAATGTGAGTAGGTTGTGGCATGAGAGGATGGGACATTTAAATTACAAAAGTCTAAGTTTAATGAAAAGGTTTGAAATGGTGTATGGACTAGCTAAATTTTTTCAAAGTCAAGGAGTTTCTGAATGATGCATGTCTGGAAAGCAACATATGGAGAAATTCATAAAAGGAAAATCATGGAGAGCCAAGACTCCACTTCACTTGGTTCATAGTGACCTCATGGGGCCATTAGAACATCCTTCTATTTAGGGTTCCAGGTATGTTCTAACATTTATTGATGACTATAGCATAAGGATTTGGGTTTATTTTCTAAAGAACAAGGATGATGTATTTCAGAAGTTCAAGGAATTTAAAGCTTTTGTAGAAAAACAAAGTGGAAAGTCTATTAAGATTTTAAGGAATGATAATAGAAAAGAATATGTAAACAAAGAGTTTCATCATTATTGTAAGTATAATGGAATTAAAAGAGAACATACAGTCCCTTATACACCTCAACAAAATGGGGTGGCTGAAAGGAAGAATAGGACTCTTATGGAGATGGCTAGGTGTATGCTACATGTTAGAAATATGGATCCAAAATTTTGGGCGGAAGCTATAAATACTGCAACTTATATTTTCAATAGGACACCTACAATTGTTTTCAAACATAAGACTCCTGAAGAAGCTTGGAGTAGAAGAAAAGCAACTGTAAGTCATTTCAAGGTTTTTGGGTGTGATGCTTATGTTCTTATTCCCGATGAAAAGAGAAAGAAACTTGATAGAAAAAGTCACAAATGTATTATGGTTGGTTATAGTGAAACATCTAAGGCCTACAGGGTGTATGATCCTGAAAATAATGAAATACTCATTAAGAGAGATGTAATATTTGATGAAAGATGCATACCATCTACCAAATCTTCTTCCCTTTCTCCTACTTCACCAATTCTTTGTGACCAAACTAGTGAAGAAAATCTTGATGAAATAGCTAATGAAGGAAGTTTTGAATCTCGTGAAGAAGAAATTGTTACACAGGATTGTTCTTCCACAAAAACAAGAAGTCTTCAAGAGATTTATCAAGAATTCCCAAGACAACATTATGCCAACTATGCTCTTATGACTAGATTAATTCATGTTGATGATCCACCAGTCTTTGAAGAAGCTCAAGGAAAACCTGAATGGGATGCTAAAATGAAAGATGAATATGATTCGTTAATGAAGAATCAAACTTGGGAGTTGACTCCTCTCCTGGAAGGTAAAAATCTAATTGGCTGCAGATGGATATATAGAACAAAGTTCACATCTGATGGAGCAATCAAGAAGCATAAGGCTAGATTGGTTGCAAAAGGATTCTCACAAAAAGAAGGTATAGACTATACTGAAACATTTGCTCTTGTTGCTAAAATGACTACAATTCGCATTGTAGTTTCTCTAGCTGCAAAATTTGGTTGGGAAATTCATCAAATGGATGTAAAAAGTGCTTTGTGCATGGTGATTTACTTGAAGAAATTTATATGAAACAACCACCAGGTTTTATAAAGGTTGGTCAAGAAAATTGTGTTTGTAAGCTTAAAAAATTATTGTATGGGTTAAAGGAGGCACCAAGAGCATGGTACTCCAAAATTAATGAGTACTTCTTGAATGATGGATTCAAAAGAAGTCCTTACGATCCTGATCTTTATGTCAAAAATTGCAGTGATGATATCATAATGGTTGTCCTATATGTAGATGACTTAATCATTACAGGAAGAAGTTTAAGTCAGGTATATGACTTCAAGAAGCATCTAAAGAAGGCTTTTGATATCACAGACTTAGGATTATTACATTATTTTCTTGGCATCCAGGTTTTGCAAGAAAAAGATATAATTCTTCTATCACAACCAAAATATGCACTTGATCTATTGAAGAAGTTCAAAATGGAGAATTGCAAGTTAGCTCCAACTCCAATTGATGCAAGGACCAAGTTAAGAAGCAACTCTATTTCAGAAAAAATTGATGGCACACTATATAGAAAGTTGGTTGGAAGTTTACTCTATCTAACAGCCACAAGACCAGATATTGCATATGCAATTGGAATGGTTTCTATATTTATGTATGATCCTCATCTTGAACATTGGAAAGCAGCTAAAAGGATACTTAGATACATCAAAGGAACTTATAATCTTGGACTTGAATATCAAAATGGTGGTAATGTTCAACTTGCTCTGATTGGGCAGGAGATACTGATGATAGAAAATCAACTTCTGGATATATATTTTATCTTGATTTGGGAGAAATCTCATGGAGTAGAAAGAAGCAAGCTACAATCTCTTTATCATCAATAGAAGTTGAATATAAAGCAGCAACACTTACAACACAAGAAGCTACATGGCTACGAGGTATTCTTGCTGAATTGAATCATCCTCAAACAAAAGCTACAACTATTTACTGTGATAATCAAAGCATAATACAATTAACAAAGAATCCAGTTTTTCATGCAAGGACCAAACATATTGAAATCCATCATCATTATGTTCAAGAGAAAACACAGAAAGGCAACATCATGTTGAAATATTGCAGAACAAAAGATCAAGTTGATGATCTATTTACTAAAGCTTTGAGTACTGTAAAGTTTGTAAAGTTCAGAAGCATGATAGGACTTAAAGAAGTATCCCCTTGATAAGTGTATGTTAATCCTAATAAACATTAAGGGGGAGTGTCAAAACATAGATTAATTAACCTGTAATGTTTATTAGTATGTCCGTAGGAAGACATCTAGAAGCAGAGAATTAATTGTGGTAGTTGGCAAAGACAGTGGACTGCAGAAAAATATCAATAGACTTCTAGAAATCGCCGGAAGCTCTGGAGGTTTCGAGACAATCTTGCAGCTTGTAATTTTTCTATAAATTCATATCTATCTAACCTGTTCAGCATCGGTCTGAGTTTCAAATCAGCTGAGTATATGTTCTCTTCAAATCCTTCATACACTTTCTCCTCAGAGCTCTACATGCTCCGCAAGGCTTTCCTCCACCTGCCATAATTTTCGGATTCGAAGTTTTCTATGGAATTCAATAGCCCTTAGCCTTTCCCTTGCTTCTCCTCTACCCTCTGGCCGCCTTTCCGATTATTAGGAATGTATCCAACTCATTTCACGGGGATGTCTATGTTTCTGGGGATATATAAAGATGCCCTATAGATCACCAATTGCTTTTCTTAGTGTTTTTAGGAGAGGGAGTGAATCCAAACTTAATTTGAAAGTAATTTCAAATTTTTTAGGCGGCAATGGTTCTGGTCCCTTTGGACGGCAGGGCTTTCTATGAAATTTTATGACATGATTCCAATGTAACAAAATTCCGTTATTTTGGACACGGGTGTCAGGAGGGTTCACCCATTGTAACAAAATTCCATTATTTTAGACAATCTGAAATAATAAAAACCTATTAATTCATCTTTCCATGATTTAAATTTAGTTTTCAAATTTCTTTTTTAATAATATTAAATAATAAAAACCCATTAATTCATTTAATCATGATTTAACTTCCTTTTTTAGAAACATTAAATAGTAAAAACTCATTAATTCATCTTTCCATGATTTAATTTAATTCGAAAGGAACTCTAAACCATAACATATGGATTTATATACATGATTCTCACATTAAACAAATCCTCCTTTTAAATTTTGTAACCGTAAATACATGTTAGGGAGATGTTTATATTGGTTGGGCTATAAAAAGACGCCCTATAGATCACCAATTGCTTTTCTTAGGGTTTTTAGGAAAGGGAGTGAATCCAAATTTAATTTGAAAGTAATTTCAATTTTTTTTAGGTTCCAATGGTTGTGGTCTTCTGGAAGGCAGGGCTTTTTATGAGATTTTATGACATGGATTTAATGTAACAAAATTGTGTTATTTGTTAAAGGGGTGTCAGGAAGGTTCACCCTTTGTAACAAAATATTGTTATTTTGGACAATATGAAATAATAAAAACCTATTAATTCATCTTTCCATAATTTAAATTTAGTTTTCAAATTTAGTTTTTAACAATATTAAATAATAAAAATCCATTAATTCATTTAATTATAATTTAAATTGCTTTTTTAATAACATTAAATAGTAAAAACCCATTAATTTATCTTTCCATAATTTGATTTAATTCGAAAAAAAGTCTAAACCATAGCATATGGACTTATATACATGATTGTCACATTAAACAAATCCTCCTTTTAAATTTTGTAACCCCAATACATATTAGGGTATCGTGCCTCCTACGATAATAACGTAGAATAAAGTTTTGGACATATTTTCTTATAAGAGGAAAGAATTATGTTGGTTAAGTTATCTATTTTCTTAATTTATAAGATACACCTTTAGAGAAATATGCATATTTTTATCAATCTTATTTATTTTTCTCCTTGATCTAAATTCTTAGATAAATATTAACAAATTCTTAGATAAATATTAACAAATAATTATTCGAATAAAATAGAATAAAGTTTTGGACATATTTTCTTATAAGAGGAAAGAATTATCTTGGTTAAGTTATCTATTTTCTTAATTTATAAGATACACTTTTAGAGAAATATGCATATTTTTATCAATCTTATTTGTTTTTCTCCTTAGTCTAAATTTTTAGACAAATATTAATAAATAATTATCCTTGTTGAATTGGTTTTTTGATTTATTTTCCTCCTATAAAAACTATCAACAAATAATAAACTCTTAGACAAATATCAATAAATAATTATCCTTATTGAATTGGTCTTTTCATTTATTTTCCTTCTATAAAAACAATTCTGAGATTAAATAATTATCATGGTTTACCACCCATTTTCCTCTTTTATCAATCTCACCCATTTTTCTAATTGTGATAAACTCTTACACAAATATCAACAAATAATTATCCTTGTTGAAATTTTCTTTTCATTTATTTTCTTTCTATGAAAACAATTTTGGGATTAAATAATTATCATGGTTAAATGCTTTTTTATGGGTACTATAACAAATTTATTTTCTAGAATTATCATCTACTTTTATTAAAATTGAAAATATTTTAAAATAAATAATACATAATTTAATGGAATAAAGTAATCATTATAAATTCAAATCTTAAACTGAGATGGATATTTCATTATAACATATAGTCACAATAAATCTTATACTATGCTACAAACTTTTATTATGCAAGGCTTTACTCTTTATTGCAAATATAAGATTGCTAGTTTAACATAGAATTTAGATTAATAAGTTAAACTAAAATGAAAGACACATAAATAGCACGACATCCACACAATGAACACAAGATATACCTTGTGAAAACGAGATATAGGAAAAATCTAACTAGAAAGTCACACTATGGCCAATATGCATGCTACAAATGATTCTTCTTCCTATTTTTTACTTTAGTATCCCACTTAAAATGCTATAGGTTCTTAATGAAATACCATAAAAATGGAACCCCTTCATTTTGTAGGGTCCGAGTGTTTAACATAGTTTGATAGCCATCTAAGTGTAGGGTTAGGGTTTTGGACCCTCTAGAATATTATTGTATGTCCACATGTCACTAGATCCAAATGCATTATTAATGTGAGGTAATGCGACATCAATTCAATACCATGATCATCAATAGGATAGGATGATCATCAATAGGATAGGTCAACTTGCGTGAGGAATTACTTTTTGCATAGAAAAATCAACTCAAGTGATATTCACATTGTTGGAAAACCCTTGGAGTATAGTAGTGAATCAAGAGGTTTGGAGATATATGGATAAACAATTGAACCAAAAAATGATTATTTAATAACCTTAAATGAGATACAAATTGTTACGGACTAAAAATATCCAAAGAAGAGATTTCCCCTAAATGGTCCCTACAAGCCAACAACTCCATTTTTTCCACCTACAAAGTACCAAAGTAGATGAAAAATTAGATAAAGACACATTCTTCATCATACCTCCCCCCTTGCGGAAGATTTTAGACCCTAAATGATTTTACTAAAGGAGGTGAGGAAGTTTTTCCTCTACCTTTGTGTTGGAGTATCATTTGGCCTTGGCTAGAAGTTGTTCATTCAAGCATATCTACCAGATTTCATATTACCCTAGTCTAGTTGTTCTCAACTTCCAATACAAAAATTATTTTGATAGATTTTCTTAAGCTTTTAGAGCTAAGATGTCTATGATAAATAATATTTACTATTATTTTTCTAAATCGACATTGAAGAATAATAGAGTTTAATATTTTTGACATTTATTACTCTGTAAATGTGCATATATGAGAGTAGATTAAGTTTATAAGAATTATAACCCACCATTGTGTTTATTAATAAATGGAATCTTAATTTTTTAAATATTCTCTTGAAATAGAAGACAAATCTTCAATATCATTGTTTATTGTCATGGTTTTCATCTCAAATTATCTATCAAATATTTATTAACAATAATTAGGATACTTTTGTGTTTATTCCACATAAATTTCATTTACTTTTAAAAAATATATTGTTGATCTCACGACTCTTGATCAATTTTATCAAACTCTAGTATGTTATTAAGATATTTTAAGATAATGTAGTTGAAGTTATTTATATATATACCTCACAATTTTGATTGACATTGTTTCAAACATTATGAAAAAACTACAATTGAAAGAGTCATGAACAATTAATTAGCTAATATCCATATGGGTATGGAGCTTCTTATTCATCCCTGGTTGATTTTACTACTATTATTATGGGTGATGTGGTTGCAATTTTGTATATGTATATGTGGCATATTCTATTAACATTAATTTAAAGGTAATTAAGTAATGATAAATCAAATAGTAATGAAAATATATAAATGGATAGATTACTTTAAGTTTATAAAGAAATAATCTTTTCTTCCATTGAGAGCATGTCTATGACTAGAATACATATTATAGAACAAGTTAAACACTATGGACAATGAGAGGCGTCATAAAATTTCTTCAAACTATAGCCGAAACCATCTTCAGCTCAATAAATAGATGGGATAAGGATTTATGCTAAACCATTAGGGAATAAAAGAAGAGATCATATTGTAGAATAAGGATAATATTTTTTTTTGACAAGAACGGTTATGTTGCATTAATGGGCTTTCTGGCAAGCCAGAATCAGAAAATTACATATCTGAAGAAGGTTGGTGACCTCTAACAGTGCTGCCAACCTGCTTGTGAATATCTTGGGAAACCAATCCCATTTGCTACTTAAGCTAATTCGAAAAAATGACAAAATTTGCATACATGAGTAAATTCTCACAAATTGTGAGCATAGTAGAAGACAAAAGCAAAGCATTAAACCGAGGGGGATGTAGATTTCCCCTTGATGTAGGGATCCAACTTTCTCTGAGAACCTAAAGAAATGTTAGAGGCCACCTCCTTTTCTCTATGTGCTTCATTGGCCTTTCGCCCTCGGGTGAAGGGTGGGGACAGAACTAAGTTGTCTTCAGGTTCAAAAGTTTTCGCGGAGCCTCTAGAAGGGACTGAAACAACCTGACCTGCAGAGGCAGAAAGTTCCGGAGCTGAAGCCCGAGTTTCTTTTGCTGCCATTGTTTCTGGGCGGGTGGAATCGAGAAGGCTTTCGTCTGTCGGGGGATCATCCTTAATTGTTGTTGCTTCTGGATCTAGGGCTTCATCATCCTTCAGTGCGTCAAAGCTGTTTTTATTTTCTAGAGTTGCCTCTGCTGCATGGGTGGCCTTTGGGGCCTGGGCTAGCAGATCCTTTCGCCTTGGCTGTCGTCGTCGGTTAGTTACTGGCTGAAAATCATCTTCTTTGACTGGTCTTGACTCCTCAGGGGATTTGGGGCAGCTTTTTGCGAAATGACCGTAAGCATTGCACCGGAGGCACTTAAAACGAATCTTCTCGTAGTCCAGCTCCTCGATGTGGCACCATTCCCCCAGGGAGAGCTTAATAGCATCTGAAAGTCCTTTCTCGAGATTAACCTCAACGCAAATATGAGCGTAGGTATACTGATCCCCCCTCGGCTCCGCCCTGTCCAGGAAACGCCCAAGCTTATTTCCAATTTCCTCGAGAGAGCCTGTCCCCCAGAGATGCAAGGGAAGGTGAGGCAGCCTAACCCATACAGGGGCTGCTGTGATCTCGGCTCCGGGGTTGAAGTCAAGATTCCAGGGGAATAAGAACAACCCTCTCGCCCCCATGAAATAGGGTCCAGATCTGAACACTAGATCATGGTCCTCTTTCCTCGTGAAGCTGAAGATAAAAAAACCCCTACCTATTGTGCACAGAGAAACTTCTCCCTGTATCAGCATCTTCCATCGATCATCCATCCATGCCTCCACTGTTTTGGGGCTTGGCCATAACCCCGTGAACTTTCCGATGAGAGCATTTTCTGCTAGAAGGAGGGTAAGCTTGCAAGGGTCCTCGGGAGATAGTTCCAGAGAAGGGATCTCCTCCATCTTCTTAACAAACTTAGACGAGAGAGGAGGCTTGGAATTTGGTCTTGCTGAACAGATTAACTTTTTGAAAGCCTCCAATGGATCTATTCCCTCGGCGATCTGGACTGAGGCCATCGTAGTAGGCGGCGTCTACCATCAAAGGTGGAGCAAGTCGCAGAGGCCACTTCTCCAGACGTATGCAGGAAACCGCAGGCAAGAGGCGATCTACGTCCCTGTACCTGGTCGCTTCTATAGTCAAGACGCGCCCCTCCACAAGAGGATGGGAAAGTCGCAGGGGGAGTCGAGCCCACTGCTCCAAAACGCGTGCCAAACACGCAGGCAAGAGGGACGCTCTGAAAACCCAAAACGGAACCCCTGCAACTTAAAAACAACCTGGAAACGAACCAAATCCGTCCTTAAGCGATTTAGACCTCGATTTGAAGGTTATTCTCTGCAGATCGTTACCTAGAACACGCCCACCACATCGCCCAATGCAACACTGTGCTGAGAGAGCTATGGGAATCTCGATCAGTGCCCCTGCAAACGAAAATTAGAACGGTGGCGGCTAGGGTTTGGGCCCTAGCCGTATTGGCAATAAGGATAATATTAAAAATAATATTACATGAAAATTTAAGGAGAAAATGTGGTGCAATAAAGATTTATAGCGAAAAATAAAATTACGATATTATAATGAGCTAGCCAACCATAATATAGAGCATAAAAAATACATCTTTTTTTTACTACTGTAAAGAAAAAAATAAACATTGCTAAAATAAGAAAAAATTCTCATGAGATGCATAGTGAAACTAGACATTGGTCCAATTGCAAAGGATGTGGAATGAAAGAATTTGTCACCTTTGTGAGACTAAGAGATTTGAATATGAATAACACTTTCTCTTAGAATGTCCAAAATATACCTATATTATATCTCAACTTCATAAGATTCTTCACATCAGCAATATTCCTAACCTTTTAACTCAGCTTGGAATACTTCTCTTAATGCTTTTCGATAACAAGAAAATATTTCTAAAGAATTCCAGGTAATCCCTTATCTTCTTAATGTTTGATATACCAATCTGATCTTAGTGGATATTTATCTTCGTTGTCATAATTATAAGACAATTATAAAATTGGTGTAACACATATATATAATTATACTAAAATAAATATTTTTAAAAAATTAAATATATTTTTTAATAATTTTATCAATATATATAATAAAATGTTTATTATTCACGGATGGGGTGACAAGTGGATTGTAAGGGATGACAGGTGGATATAGTCTTTATAGGGAGATATTAATCCCTTTGGCCAACCTACATTCCCTCCAGACTGAATGACCCGCACTCATCGAGGTTTAATGTTAGTAAGCTAGGCAGTCCAATGAGACTTAATGATGCCTTGCGTGAACCAATTTGGGTGTACCAAGAAAGGCACCTACACCAAGCTAGCAGTCACCTCGACCTTCATGGATTTCGCCTCTATCAATTCACTAGGAACTATGAAGGCTTGTGCCCTGGAATTCTCTCCCATTCCATATTTTCCTTGTACTCAATTGTTCATCGACTTTATCTTCGCCTTGTGCTCGACTATTCCTTGGCTCTCCTATTTCATTTTCGCCTTGTGCTCGACTGTTTGGCTACCCATGGTAAATCCTCCATTTTTTATCCAACCCAATCCTCACCTTAATTCCCACACCATGGCCAGAGATAGGGAAAAATCCAGAAGGGGTCCACTTTACAACAACACCCGTAATAGACACAACATACTTCCTCATTCTCATCTTTCACTCTCTATTACCATTTGTATCGACTAGAGCCATAATCCACCTCAGAAACCCAACTTCCTACTTCGACTCCCACCATTGACCTTGGATGCTTCCCAATCAGTGATGAAATTATCTCTCTTGAGAATTTCACCCCACCGCCTAGCCCTCACCCATAAATTTTCCCCCTTAGAACCCATAGTCTAGATCATTTTAATGGCACTAGAAAATGCTTGGTGGAGGAAGAAATTCCTCTGAGTTGTCAAGTGGATATTCCAATGAAATAAATGTATGCAAACTTGGAGACGGATGCAGATATGATGGAGGACCCACCTCCGCCCACTCCAATTCGACTCTCGGATGAGCGTCTTCAGCTCATTTTCGAGTTGCAACAAAAACTTGATGACTAGGCACACATCCAACAAATCTTGGGAAAATGAATGGACCTCATGTTCGATGCCATGACATAAGTTCCTGCAAGAAAGAAATGCCCAACATGTAGTCATAAATTTTTCTTAGCCTACAATGCCCATGGTTGGTTGATCCCTAGCTCGCACTTGGACTAACTCCTCTAGGTCTATGTTTTTATTTTTGTTAAGTCAATTACGCAGAGAATTGAGATAATCTATCAAACATTATATGATAGCCATCCATGGCCTTTGGTTAGTTGGTGGCTGTCACCATTTTTGTCAGTTAGAGATTCTTATTGTTAGGCTCAAATAGTTATAGTTCCACGTGAATTTTGATACCCACCTGTCCTAGTTTCCCAGTTATGGAAGGATAGATGACATACTCCATATTATTTAATGCCATGTATATTTGTGAATATCAATATATAGTTACTTTTGTTTACGAAAAACAAATTATTGATGATAATTACATCGATATGAATGTTATTTTATAGGATTATTAAACTTTAGACAATTTAGTTTTATTAGTAAAATTAGAAAAATTATTGATGATATTTACATCGATATGAATGTTATTTTATAGGATTATTAAAATTTAGACAATTTAGTTTTATTAGTAAAATTAGATTGAATAATTTTGGAAAAAAAAAATTGAAATCATTTTTTATTTTTAATATTTAAAAAATTATAACAATATTATCTTATTATAAATATTTTAAAAATTAAATATAATATCTTTGTAAATTTTCTAAAATAACAGAGTATGTTCCACACCATTGTAAACATAATATAAAATTCCTTTTATTTTCTATGTTAATTATTTTTCCTATGAAACTAGTGACAATTTATTAAATGAAAATAAAATATATCAACATTTTCAAAGGAAACATTAAAATGAAAATAAGTTTACATAGTGTAGATGTTGCTAGATAATTCATAAACACACATAAATAGATACTCAATACACATTAATAACAAAATCAAATAATATAGAAAAAAATGTCAAGTACTAATAAGAAAAAGGTTTTTAATTTTTATGAATGAAATATATTTTTTTGCAAAGAATTGGATTTTTTTCTTAATTTTTATGGATGAAATATATTTTTTCGCAAATTAGAATTGGATTTTTTTAGAATTCACATGGAAATCAAACCACTCATCATAATGAAAAGTGTAGAATTATTTCATGTCCCATATTACTCCCCCTTAACATTTTTAGAATTCACATGAAAATCGAACCACTCATCATAATGAAAATTGTAGAATTATTTGATGTCCCATATTACTTCCCCTTAACATTTTTTAGAATTCACATGGAAATCGAACCACTCATCATAATGAAAAGTGTAGAATTATTTGATGTCCCATATTACTTCCCCTTAACAATGAAGTAAACATTTTATTTTTATAAATGTTATAGATAAATATATGGGTGGTGTATGTTAAAGATATCCTTCATAATGTTGAATATATAAATTTTATTTATAGAATTTGTATATAACTATGTGAAATTTGAAATTTTCTAAGAGTGACATGTAATTTTTTTATGTAAAATATAATGGCTATGTTTCAGTTAGTGAAAGGGTTGAGTACCTAGGTAATAGAATTTCTTTAAAAAAAACGTATAATTTTATAGAACACATTGTTCTTGTTAAAAAAATTATAGTATTAAAAATTTTCAAAATTTTTTAGTATTAAAAAATTTCAATAGTCATTATATCCTTGAAAATGTAAGGCCCGCTACAAGGAAAACATCTTTTATTGGAAGTTTTCACAAAAGGTTTTAGTTTTATAATATGTGGAAAAAAAAAAAACTCCTCTACAACCTCTATTATTTGAACTAGAGGTTTTAACAGAAGCTTAGTCTTTAACGAATGTCCCATATAACTATTTTTTTTTTGAACACGCAGAGGTTGTAGAAAAGGTTTTTATTTTTTCATTATTATATTGTTAAAGTGCGCATATGTACCCATAATACAAAAGTATTGGTTTGCAGAAATAAATTAAACGGCACTAGAAATTTTATAAATACTAAGCACAAGATTTCCCAATTTCCTTTTTTGTTGTATGAAGCATTGTTTCTATTACAATTTTACACACCGGTTCTACATTGATTATGTATGCCTCACCCTTTGTTTCCATGTTAATGAACACACCAGTGCATTTATATTTATGTTCCAGTGCTTGTACAATTCATGCATACCAATTTCTATATTACCCTCTAAACCAAAAGGTAGTGAAGTTTTGAATATTCTAGATGACATTTTTGTGCCATTCTTTGTCACTATGCACTGGTGGTTATATTATATTGAAAGAAATAGTAAGTACATTATGTTTAGAGTACATTATATTTAGATTCTTTGTCACTATGTAGCGATGTTTATATTATATTGAAAGCACCAGTAATTACATTATATTTAGAGAATTGATGTGTATCGTAAATATAAGCATTGATGTGTATCATCAATATAATATAAGCATTGTAAAATGTAATTTCTTATTTTCAATTTATTAAGACTTTGTTATATTATGTACTAAACTGTTGTTTGACTATCATAAATATAAGAACTGTAAAATGTAATATCCGAAATTTTCAATTTATTGTGATTTTGTTATATTATGTACTCAATTATTGTCTAACTAACCTTTGAAGAGGGTGGTCAAAATATTTTAAAATACATTTTGAAAATTAATTAATAGATAGATGGAAATAACAATATGAAGTATCCGAGATTTTCAATTTATTAAAACTTTGTTATATTATGTACTAAATTATTGTTTGATTAACCTTTGACGAGGGTGGACAAAACATTTGAAAATACATTTTGAAAACTAATTAATAGAAATAGGGAATAACAATATGAAGGTATTCGTTTAAGAGTGATTGTTGACCCATAAGCTCAAATGACAAGTGGCATATTATGAAATACTAAGTGGGAAAGAACTTGAGTTGAAATCAAGTGAATCAAGGAACATCTTTTCATTAAAAAAAATTCAAACTCAAGTGAGAGTTAGAGTTGAGAAAGTGGTTCGTTAATGATCAAAAACTCAAGTGAATCAAGTAACATCTTCCTATAAAAAAAATTAAATGGCTCATTAATAACCAAAAATTCAAGTCAATCAAGGAACATCTTTTTATAAAAAAATTTCAAACTCAAGTGAGAGTTAGAGTTGAACAGGTGGCTCATTAATGACCAAAAATTCAAGTGAAGCAAGGAACATCTTTTTATAAAAAATTTCAAACTTAAGTGAAAGTTAGAGTTGAGCAGGGGACTAATTAATGATAAAAAATTCCTAGGCAAGTGAATAAAAAGACTTCACATGAATTGAGAAGGAGGCTTGCATGAATTGGAAAGATACAAGAGAAGTATAATGTGTGAAATTAGAAAGGAAGTTTTATGGAAATTATTTGTTGGGATTTGGTGACAATGAATTCCTCCAAGGATGGATTTGGATCGTATTATTCTACATTGGTTACAACTAAACAGACCAAGTTAGAATATGGATAGGGATTGCATTTAATAATCAGTTTCTTGTAAATGTATATAAATACATGTAATCCCATAGAGACAAAGTAAGAGAAACAAAGTGAGAACCTATCTGTTGTTGTAATATGCATGATCTGAATAATAACACAACTGATGCCTATGCTTGGTGGATGTAGCCCAACGTTTGGGTGAACCACCTGAAATCCCTGGGTTTATATATGTGTGTGATTGTTAATTATTATATGTGAATTGTGTTTTTCACATTGGAAATTCTAATAAGTGATATCAAAGATGGTTGGAGAAGTTTCAAATTCTTGGAGGAGACAGAAAAGTGAAATTTGTGTGAGATGCGTCTATTTATACATTGTCACAGGTCCCCTCCTCTGGAAGGATGCAACGGCATACTACTCACACTTTCTGTATGTTTGAAAACTTGGAATTTATGCACTCTAGCTATGTATTATAGTGTGTAAATATTTAAAGATCGCCGCACTCCAAGTGAATCGTGAGGTGCGGACTTACCTAGCTATGTATTATAGTGTGTAAATATTTAAAGATCCCCGCACTCCAAGTGAATCGTGAGGTGCGGACTTACCGTAATCCAATGGTAGCATGAGGTGTGGAAATGCCCATAATTTTATTATTGGAAATTTTGAGGTATGTTTTTTTGATAAAGTAAAGGCAGAGGAGTTAATTAAGATAAAAAGTTATTTTTTTACTTAAAGAGTCACCACGGTGGATAAGTTAAAAAGGTTTATTATGGAATGAAAATTTTAAGGTATAAACGTGAATGTTTATGGAGTAAAACTTTTTATTTATAAAACTTTTTATTAAATTTTTTTATATATTATTAAAAGGTTTTATGGAAAATATATTAATTTTTATTATTATAAAAGTTTTGTGGTTAACCTTTAATCGTATTTATTAAGGATCCACATTTAATATTATTTATTATTCCTTTATATTTAAAAGGATTTTATAGGGAGTGGATATTAGGAGATTTTTGTGCTAATGGCTAAGATGAAGAGTTCGAAGTTTGAAGTTCAAAAGTTCAACCATAAACAACTTTGAGCTCTCGAAGCTCAAGATACGAGATTTACTAGTGCAACAAGTGTTGCAAAAAACATTGGCAGGAAATTCAAAGAAACCAACAACCATGACAGAATGGGAATGGGAATATCTATATGTGAAAGATGTTAGTACCATTAGTTTATGTCTGAATAATGAGGTTATGTTTAATATCATAGGAGAGGATACAACATTAGGCTTATGGAGCAAGTTGGAAAGTTTATATATGCCGAAAAATTGACGAGCATAATCTATTTGAAGAGACAATTGTACAGTTTGTGGATAAAAGAAGGTACAAAAGCTGTTGACCATTTAAATACCTTCAATACCCTTATAGTTCAATTGACTAGTATGGATGTTAAATTTGAAGATGAGGATAAGGCTATTACACTATTTTGTTCGTTGCGTGAGTCTTGGGATAATCTAGTCACCTCTATTAGATTTAGCTCAACAAAGGTTTTAGATTATGATTCTGTTGTGGGAGCTTTGTTGGATGAGGAGATGAGGAAAAAATCTAGTAAAGAAACGTCAACTGGTCTGAGGTCGAACTAAAGAGCATAATGAGAGAATTTCTTCTTGACACAAAAATGGTAAAGAAAAATGTTGGTACGGTGGAAAAACATGACATCTCAAGAAAGATTGTTGGAAGAGAAAGAAATTTGAGGAAAACTCTATGAAGGAAGCAAATTTGGATGTAACAAATTCAAGTATAATTGATCAAGTTTTATCCATTTCTAGTAATTTACAATATCAAGAAGAATCACAGATAGATTCATGTGCCTCCCACCACATGTGCTCACATATAAATTGGTTATTTTATTACCAATCTATTGATGAGGGTGTAGTGTTTATGGGAAATGGCATTCACTTAAAACTGTTGTGGTTGGCAGTATTAGAATCAGGATGTTGGATGGTATTGTTAGGGAATTAATGGATGTTAGATATGTACCCGAGATTAAATCAAATTTAATTTCATTAAGAGTGTTGGATTCTTGTGGACATAAGTATATAGGTCAAGGTGGAGCACTCACAGTGTCGAAAGGTAATTTAGTAGGGATGAAGGCAATGAAGGTTGATAACCTTTATAAGCTAGAAGGTAGTACTGAAGTAACATCTAAAGTGAAAGATGTATCTTCTTGTTCATGGCAGAAGTATCAATGTCATAAGAGAAAGATAGTACTCGTAAGCGGTAAATCATTTCGAGACTTGAAATCTTTGTTTTTGAATTCCTCTTTATTTTATATCTCTACAAGTTATGATGTTAGTATAAAGGGATGTTGTATGTAGAATCCTATTTCTCATAGGGTCATCATTGCGAGATATAGTATGTATGGAACAACCAAAAGGTATGACTCAAGATTGCAACAGTAAATTTGTTTGCATGCTAGATAATTCATTGTATGGCCTAATGGTACCCAGGAAAATATACAAGAGGTTTGAATCCTTCACAATGAGTCAGAATTTTTCAAAGGGTATGACTGACTATACAGTTTATAGTACATTCACAGTCTTGATGATCTTTGTTGATGATATGCTCAATGCAAGCCAAAGCATGTATAAAATGAGTAAGAAAAAGATTCACTTGGACATGACAATTTACATGAGGGATCAATGAAAAGAAAAACAAATTATGGGCATAATAGTACACATAGATATTAATGGTAAGTTGTGGTTGGAGTTCAATATGAACATTATAAAACCAGTTTTTATCCCTCTTTCTTTCCATTATAAGTTTTCTTCAACCATAGGGTTTGTCTATAAAGCATAAAATATTATGTCTCGTGTAAGTTCAATAGGAGGTTGTTGTATGTGATGAAATGGTTATGACCAGATATTTCACATGTTAATGATGTTGTTAGATATTCAATTGTTGCACTGAAATGGGTGCTTCGGTGTTTGAGAAGCACAAATGTCACCTATAATGGTTACACGGAGATGGTATGTGATAATTGTAATGTATATTTTACAGGTGTCTTGGATAGAAGGAGATCTATCACTAAATATGTCTCACAACACAATTGTGGAAAATATGTTGAAGGTGGAGTGATCCCTCAAGAAATCCAAACTTGTGCAAGTCACACAATCAAGATCATGAAACCAATTTTATTAGAGAAGATGCAGTGGTGTTTGGCTTCTCTTGGCTTGCAGAAAAGGTGATGAACAAAAGGAAGAAGCAAGGTATGAGGTTAGTTGTTGTCAAGGTGGAGATTGTTAGGATTTGGTGACAACTAATTCCTCTAAAGATGGATTTGGATCCTATTATTTTGCATTGGTTACAACCAAATAGACCAAGTTAGAATATGGATAGGGATTGCATTTAATAATGAGATTCTTGTAAATGTATATAAATACATGTAAGTCCTAGAGGCAAAATGATAGAGATAGACTAACCTGCAAATCTGTTGTAATCTCTGTGATCTGAATAAGACAACCCATGCCTATGCTTGGTGGGTAGTCCAACTTTTGGATGAACCAGGTAAAATCCCTTTATTTATATTGAATTTGATTTTCTGGATTAAGGTTGCGAGGAATGGCGATCTTCAAATTATTATTGCCTCCATATATTCAATTAAGAATTTGTTGCGAATTTATACAGGTCCCAATTTCTATATATTTGAAATATTTTTAGTAGGAATATCGAAAGAGAAAACAAAGTTATGAGTTGGGTATAGGAAATAAGATTTTAATTGAATTATTGATACATTGTTTTCTGTTTATATGCAAATAGATAGGGTTTTTCTTTACGATCTAAATGGTTGATATATCACTTTTGTTTATATATGAATTCACAATTATATTTTTAATTTTATAGAAGTCAAAATACAAAGAGACATACATATATACCGATAGTTATCAGATTTATTTAAGTACCGAATCGATGCATGGAATTTAATAAAAACAATACGTAAAATGAAGGAAAATAAAACTAATCTGTATGTTATTAAATGTATATACAGTTACAGATAATTTACTAACGATTTTAGATAGAAAACGTAGAGGGTCCTCATTAAAATCATACTGTAGATTTAAGTGTGCATTAAATTTTGTAAAAGTAATTGCCAGATCAATTAAACATGGGAAAAACGATAAAATCAATTAAACATGGGAAAAACGATAAATCCTTTTAAAAGAAACTAGAGAGAAAAACAAGATCTCTTTATTTCCCTGTTAACAGTCCAAAAGGATAAACAAGACTCATAAAGTTCTATTCAACTTAAAAATACTTATACATCTATATACTTAGGTACCATGAAAGTCGGGCTACGGAGAACTCGTAGCCCTAAATAAACAAAATAGATTCGAAACTCATGAAGTTCTGTCCAAATTTAAAACATTTATACATATCTGTAAAAAGGTATCATGAAAGTTTATCTACAGAAAACCCGTAACCCTAAAAAGACTAAATATATTTACATTCTATTTCCAGATCTGAGATTTGGAAAAATAATAACCCATGTGTACATTATAAGTATGAAATTCGGAGCTCGACATCTGGAGAACAACCCATAAGAAATGCATGCTCGTTTATGGAGTAAGACACCCACAAGTTTCAGTTCGGAATAGGGTTGTTAAGCCTAGATTGTTTGGACCTATACTAAAAACAAAAAATAAAATAAAAAGCATTAGTACCCTATTCGATTTTTAGAATAAATTCTAGAATATAAACAAATTAAGCAATGGAGACAAACATAATCCAAAATGATGGTTACCCGTATGGGAATAACCTCTGGTTTACCTCATTCAATAAAAAAAAGAGTACGATTAGACTCAACCAGACCTGTAAAATATATTGTAACAGAAATAGGTTTTTCTTCTCCGGATGAAAAAATATTTTCCATTGTGGCGAACCTTCGATGAAAGAATATTTCTACTCAACCAAACTCTTACAGAGTAGCCCTCTTCGCAGAGAAAAATAGTTACCATTAGAGTAACACCTCTCGCATAACAAATCCTAAAGAGTAACTATCTTCGCAAAAATCTTACAAAGAACCCGTTTCGCAAAGAAAAACAGTTACTACGCAGAGTAACTCTCCTCTCGGAGAAAAAACGTTTTCTTACAGAGCAAACAAAACTTCAGAAATGACAACTTCAGGGTTTCAGACAAATTCGTAAGAATCCTGAAACCATCGTTAAAATTGAGATCAAATACTTTCCTACAGGTGGTTTCTTATCAATGAAACACTTGTGTAAAATAACGAATAAGATCATGTCGTATATCATACCCTAGGAATTCACCGAACATATGATGTCTTCATTTTACCTATGCTCAACAACATCAACATCGTATAGCATGTAAAATTTAATATCCGTGAAGTGTTGATATGACATGTAACATGTCATAGGGTATAAAATAATACATTGTATTCTACTTTGGCATAAAGAAATTTAATTTATTTACTATTAATCTCTTTTCCCAAGAATTAAATAGTATGCGAGACTTTACAAGACTTTTAATGTTAACTTGAAATACTTTTTGATGGGATATTTATCGTGTAAACAAGTTTTAATTAGATCGTCATTAAATTTCTAAGGTTTTCTTAATGATCAAGAGTGATAATAAAAGCATACTCCATGGCACACCCTCGGTCAAAGAAGCAAAAACCTACAAAAGAATATTAGAAGACTTTGGCACTCCAAATCCATGATCTACTTTTTTAACACTAATCGTTCAATTCAAAGAAATGTGGCCAACAATCTAGGGTTTGAACGCAAAGGAGGGCTCTCAAAGAAATGTGGCCAACAATCTAGGGTTTGAACAACAATCTAGGGTTTGAACGCAAAGGAGGGCTCTCACCCTCGCTGGGAGGCTTATCCTCACCAAAGCAGTTCTACAAACAATTTCGGCATATATGATGTGAGTGTTTCCATATCCCAAAGGAATACTACAAAAGATAAGAGCCATTCAAAGAGATTCCCTATGGCAAGGACAAAAGATAAGAGCCATTCAAAAAGATTTCCTATGGCAAGGTGTCGAAAAAAAAAAAGAAATGGGTCGTGGTAGCCTCTGAGAAGATATACATACCAAAGGAAAAAGGAGGTAGGGGTTACAAGACCCATAGGTAACCAATGAAGTATACGGGGAAAAACTCTCGTGGAGATGGGTCAAGGAAAACTCAGTACCACGGACAAACCTCTCGAAGGCCAAGTATGCCGAGAACATCAACAATCAAGATCAAATTCAATTCATGGGCAGAAGGGAGGGATCAACTATGGATCAACTATCTTGAATCTAGCGTGGTGCAACAAAAACCAGAGCTTCTGCGAAGTCGGGAATGGTCAAACAACTAGATTCTTGGAGGACGCATGGCAACAGGAACCCAAAATGGAAAATCCAGAGAGGGAGGAGCTACAATAGGAAATGAGAGCACAAGGTAAAACAAAAATCCATCACTACTGGAAGAAAATAATTGGCAAGGACAAATGGAGAACCTGGGATAAACTCAAGCCACAAAATAGAGACTGTATCGCAACCCTAATGAAAGAGGTGGAAGAGGAACTCGGAAAAAGGAAAACTGTTAAGGTCCGACACAAAAAATGGTGGGGAATTCAACATAAAATAAGCATGATATTACATCGCAGAGCAGGAACAAGACAACCCCATGCAATAGTGAGGAAAGATTTGGCGCAACCCCCAATGGCCAAAAATCAAACTGTTTGAATGGTTAGTTCTCCACAACATTATTCTAATTTGGGAAAATCTTAGGAAAAGGGGTTATATAGGTCCATCTCACTGCAACCTATGTCAAGCTAAAGAGGAAATAACCAATCACCTCATTGATGAGTGCAACTACACAATAGAGCTATGGGTCTAGGTGGCCGACATCTATCGCTAATCCAATAGGATCCATGGCAACATCAGTGCAACCATCAACAATTGGAATGAGAGTTACAACGAAAATAAAATGGTGAACCTTGGAAACTAAATGATCTGGGCACTATGGAAACAGGAATGAAATCTTACCGGAAGGAAAGTTCAAGGATACAATAATCTCACAAATACAAAAAATGGTGCAGAACGGTAACTGTAAGAAGGAAAAAATGTAACTCACCACCCACGATACCCACATCCTGGAATGTTTTCACCTAAAAGATCGACTCAATAGCACAATGAATGCGCGGGTGCCACAATGCCAACTAGGAGAGCGCAACTAGACCATTAAATTTTGATGGGGCAGAAAAGGGGAACCCAACATAGGGAGGGATGGGAGGGGTGATCAAAGACAGTGGTGGTAACATCATCTAGATGTACACTTGGAGTATGGGAAACTCAACCAACAACGCAACGAAATTTGTAGCTTGAGAGCTTTGCCTTGAAATCCTAATATGTGAAAGGATGACAAACACTATTGTGGAAGACAATTCCACCTTGGTCATCAACACATCGAAGAGACTCCAGAATGGCACCAGAGTTGGCAAGGTTCAGATACACTAGCCCCTAGCCCTTTCTCTATTGAAAATAGAGGAGCATCTGAGAAATATGAAGACATTGGAGTTGCTATGGGTTCGCAGGTCAATGAATGGCCTAACTAACAAACTAGCCAATGAGGAAGTAGATAAGGACGGTCCAGAACTAGACACTACTTGGATCAACATCTTGAATGGTCAATTCAGAATAGACTGCATCCACCTAGAGAGAAAATAAAGTGAAGGCAGTTGGAGCAATGAAGGCCACATTGACAAGGGCAGTGTAAGGCCCAACCGTGAGCATACAAAACTCATGTAGGATATGATTGTCGAACACTCGGTCACCAATCACCATGCAGGATCAACAGAAACAACAGGCGGGAGTATGAAAGCAAGACCCTTATGAAAAAGAGGAACAGGGAAAGAACGTTCAAAAGTACAGATGACAAACCACATGCAACAAATGATCTAAGGCATGAGGGAGTGACATGGTCCAGAACCGATTCCCCTTGCCAACGTATAGATACGAAGAGCAGGAAAGTAGGATCTCAAGTGAGTAGGGGAAAGGACCCATACAGGGATAAAAGGTGAGTCATCATGATCATACGAGCCACAACTAGAATAAAGGACAGGAATGATTACCACTACGGGAAAGCCATGATTGGAAGGAAAAGATCACAGCAGGAGAAGCTCAATAAGAGGGATGATAGCATAAACAACTGCAATCAAAAGGAGCACAACCATAGGGACTACCACAGATACAAGGATGGGGAAAGGAAGAATTTTTGCGAAGAGAGGTACAGGATGAATAACTACGAAAGGATCTATGACAGACCAAGGGGGATGGTGCGAATGAAGAGAACACACAGGAATAGGAATCCACTTGGAAAGGAAGTCTCGAATAGTCCACGTCCAGTGTCAAGAATGGAACAGACAGAATAATATGTGGAGGGCACTTGCCAAACTCTCGTAGCATTGAAAGGAAAAGAGACCATCACCGGCTAGGAAAAGGAAACAAAAGAAAAATGCAAAGGCAAAGCTTGGGATGCACTCACATAGGAATCAAACTCGTTAAATGATCCAGGGGCCATGTAGCCTAAATAAACTCTCTACCATAAAACAATGGAGATGGTGTGGTTAAAAAATATGATGATCAATAAAGTGAGTTCGAAAATGGAATATGTGAGGCAGGAGGATCACAAGGAACTCAAGAAAATGTTTAAAGAGAGCCTAAGTCAACTTATCATTCTGCAAACTATTACCAAACTGTTATTTGAGGTTGGTGGCTCAATTTCACCTCTACCTTCACTATGTCCACCACATGAACATCACAACAGTCAATGGACATGGTGCGCCAACCCACATTAGGAAGACTCACACGATCCCCAAGAAGGAGGATAACAAGAGCCAAGTGGATGGTTGGGAGAAACACATCATTGAACTACTTATGGTGGGACTGGCCTCTTTTCGCTGGTGGCAGACCTGTCCCACCCCTCGTACATAGCAGTAAGGGCAACTTGGGAACCCTTGGTCTGGTTTCATACTAGGTAGACTAGGAGGCCTCCCCTTTTTTGTATCATATTCCTTTTGCAGTAATACAACTTCTCACACTCATTTACAAAAAAAAAAAACAATGATAATAAAAACTTAGGTTTATTATAGGTTTGTGATTATGATAAAATTAATATGAACATGTAATATCAATATAGATCCTAAGGTATGCTTTATAAATATGTGTAGATATGTAATTTTCATTTATGCTAAAAAAAAAAATTAGGGTTTGTGACATAAAATTTTCAAATGATAAATATAATCAAACATTATATCTTTTAAGGAACAATGCTTTCCTCGTATTTGGCACGAGAGGTTCATTATAATTAATAGGAATTGGTGCATATAACCCCTTAAAGTGCACCATTTTCTAAATTATGGCATGCACCATTTAGTAAGTTCAAAATAATGTTGTGCACCAATATGTGTATATTTTAATTAATTATAATTTTTTTTAGATTTCAATTAATGATCTCGAAATCAATTTTTTTTTATAATAACATTGACCTTTTATATTTTTTTTAATTGAATTTTTCTATAATGATTCTCTTAATGTGTTACCCATTGAATTCGACCTTTGTTATTTGTAACAATGTAAATCATTCATATATTAATTAATTAACAATGAAACATTTTACAACACTCTACAATGCAATAAAACAAGAAATCTACTTTATTATATATGAATAAGAGACCCATGGTCATACAAAAATGGGACAATGTAAAGGTATTGAATAATAAAAATGAAACTAGTACGTAATTATTACACTTATTGGTAGCATGTTCTTATGCAATTGGGAGTACATAAAACAAAATTCCTAATTTTCAGAGAGAAGTACTCCAAAGCATACAACTTACGATAACATTCAATTATGTTTATTTTTTCTTATCACTTGAGTCACGTCCATGCATGATTTCTTCATCATTTGTAGGATATATTGTACTTTGTTTATATAATCTAATGTTTTATGGATCGACATTTTTTTTATGTTCATCATGTTAGGGTTCCATCTATAAACATAGAAATAATGTGTAATAAGTAAATCTACATTTATATAGTAGAATATACATAATTGTGTAAATCAAAAAGTGTACCATGGAAAACATTGTTCAATAAAATATAAATACTCATTTGAAGCTTGTAGCATGTCATCTCTCAAAATTCCTTATGTTTGTTGCACTACATACTTTATTTCTTCCATGTTTAATATCACATGAAAAAATATAGTTGATATAATTAATATAAATGTTTCTTCTTATACCCAATTAAGTAAACCAAAATAACTATTTAACCCAATATTATTTTATTTTATTTTATACACAACCGAATGAAAAAAATAATCACTACAATTTATTTAAAAAAAAACCTAACACCGAAATTAACAAATGGTAGACAATATGAATTTATTCAACATCAATCTTCTTAGTACTAATACTATACTCACCTTTAACCCATTCAACTATGCATTCCCAATAATATGTTGTTTGATATATCGTCAACAACATATTACAATTCCAAGAATGTACATAAATATAATTAACTAAAATTTATGATATAAAAGCTAAACATATTAGATTTGTCAATAAAATACCTTACTAATTTCAAACTTAATATACGCTAAGTAATCCAACTGAATGTGGGTATGTTTCCAATTGTATTGAACTCCTACTCTCTTTCATCAATTAATAACAACTATGACAATTAATTATTAATTAATGTATTATCCAACCAAATTCAATTGTTATACTATAACTAGTTATTTCTTATTCAAAACTCATGAATATGAATAATAAAAAATACACTATACTAGATAAATAATAAACTTACCATAGTTAAAGAGGCTCATAAAAGTATTCAATATAATATCAACCATTGTTATCATTTCATAAGGATATCAATTTGTAAGACTAATATATGTTCTTCTACAATGTTTAAACCTGAGGAATCCCAAGAGAAATTAATTTATAATTGGTCAATATGACAAACAATAATAAGTTCACCATTACATGATTCAATTAGGCCCCAAATTTTAATAGAGGGTTTACTATTTTTGAAACAATCTGATGATTTAAGTATTACCAGGAGAGGAAAGAAAACACCAAGTAAATAACAAAATCTTATTAAGAGGTTGATATAAATACGAGTAGGATGTATGTTATTATAAGCTCGTAATTTAATTCATATATTCAACTTAACAAAGATCACGTACACATTCAGAACAAGACTTAATTAATAATTCTTTAATGTGAGATCAGAGGGACTTTAGAAGACAAAGATTTCCCCGTTGGATGTCAACAATTTAGATAGTATTAAAACTTTACGAGGTGACATATAATTATTGATCCGCACTACCATATTTCATTAGTAGAGTAACCGGTGAAGACCGAAATGAGTAATCATTAGTTACATTCTCCCATTCTCTTTATGAGAATTTTAATTCCCAATCTATTCGAGTGATGCGGCTGGACTTACCATGGATAGAGTGCATATACAGATACCGTGGACCTCTGAGAACGAAGTAATCGTTAACCATGCATTCATGTCATAGCGTGAGTGCAAGTAGGCTGTGACATGGATGTTGCCACACATGTCTCTCAATTGTCTTGTTTTTGTGAGTGAACAGTTTACTTCTTATGTGATTTGGATTAATGCGTACATCCATTGACAAAAACACTCTCAATAATCCATATAGATAGAATCCATACTGAAATCATCATGTATACATGTAAATCAATACTCAAAATGCAACCAAATACAAGTCCACTCCTTAATGCTATCAATTTCATCAACCTGTCATGCATCGTGCACACTGACGAAAAATCATCAATAGTACCTGTGGATACATATATACATGTAGAAATTAACATAATCACAATGAAACCATAAAATAACTCATAAGAAAAGCATAATCATAATGTATCATAACCAAATCACTTACTCACAAGTGTTCTCAAATAATAATTCAGTATAAAATGTGTTTAGTAGGATTGGATGTTACGTACACCCCCTCTTGTTTTAAACTTCTTCGTGAAGTTTGTACAATATGAATAATGGTAGTAATAAATTTGTTTGATACAAATATACATATCTAATCTTTCAAACAAATAAGGAAATAATTGATGGATCTCATATGCTTCCTCTCATGTAGTGAAATTTGGACTATAATTGTCCCATTGGACCTTCACCTGATCGACTATTTGAGGTTGTAGTTGTTGGGTGTAATGGTTTATAATGCGGATTGGATGTTCCATGAGATCACCCTCATCCAACATCTGCAAATAACTCATGTCAATAACATGTGAGAAATCTGAAATATAATGTTACAAAACCGATGCATGAAATACATCATGCATACGCCTCAAAGAATCAAACAACAACTCTAGTCGGTAAGCCACATGTTCTTTATTTTGTATAACTTTGAAATGTACCACAAACATAGGAGAGAGATTATAACCCTTTCCAAACTTGATCAAACTCTTGTGGGCCTTCACATGCAAGAAAACTTTGTCTCCAATATCATAAATACGGTCAATGCGATGCACAACAACATAAGTATTTTTTCGAGCTTGTGCTTCTTTAATCCTTTCTCTTTTCATTCACATTTGTTCCTCCATTTATTGGATCACTTCCTATCCCACCAAGACCCTATCCTCAAGTCGATCCCAACTCAACGATGTCTGAAATGGTCGTCCATAAATAAAATCAAACGATGTCATCTTTATCATACTCTGATAATTGTTGTTGTATGAAAACTCTACTAATGGCAAGAAGTCTTCCCAACTATTGATCCATCACATACATCCAAAGAATATAATCTAATATATAGTTTGTTCTTTCTATTTTTCCATCTGTTTCAGGGTGATATGTTGTACTAAGATTCAATTGTGTTCCCAAAGCCTCTAGGAAACTAGTCAAAAATGTCTAGTAAACATTGACCCTCGATCGTATATAATCCTTCTTGGTACAGTGTGTAATATCACAATCTCACTAACAAATGCTCTAGATATTTGTCAAATGATATGTCATACTCACTGGAATAAAGTGTGCACTCTTCATCAAAGCGTCAACTACCAAAAAAATCAAATCCTGTCTCCTTACCATCAGTGGCAATCCAACAATAAAATCCATCGAAATGACTTTCCATTTCAATTCAGGAATCGTTTGTGGCTGTAAAAATCTTGTTGGATGTCTATGTTCAACCTTCACTTGCTGACATTCTAGACATATCACCATGTAACTAACTATGCCTACTTTCATTCCTTTCGAGAAGAATAAAGGCTTAAGGTTTTCCTTCATCTTCATGACTCCTGAGTCAGCCTTGTACACTACTCGACTAGCTTCGCTGAAAATCAAATTCCCTAGTTTTTCATTAGGAGGTACATAAATTATGTCGTTATACCTCAACAATCCATCATTTTCCAATGAATAACCTTCAAAATTTGGTATTATCATGGTATCTTGTTCAATATTATACTTAACTTCTTTATACCAATCATCATCTATCTGTAAAGTTAGAATATTTTCTCTAAGATTCTTCTTAAGAGGTATCAATCAGAAGATGTGTGGTCTCCGACTCAACCCATATGATACATTTTCCATCATTCCTATAATGTATGTAATCTCAAAGTCATCTTCGCTAAGGAGCTATGACCAACGCCTTTCTCATGCGTTCAAGTCACTTTGATTAAAAATGTGTTGTAATCCACAATGGTCAGTCTTTAATTTGAATTTTCGTCTGATAAGGTAATGTCTCCAAACTCGCAAGGCATACATGATTAATAATAACTCCAAATCATGTGTTGTGTAATTCTTTTCATGCCTTCTTAATTTTCTTAAAATGTAAGTGATCACTTGATCGCGTTTCATCAACACTCCACCTAGAACTTCCTTGGATGCATTCATGGATACCAAGAATTATTTTTTCCATTTCACGAACCTTCAAAATCGGCGTTGTCATTAAAAAATCATTAATATTTTTAAATTATTCCATGCATTTATCTATCTATACGAATTTCTTATTTTTCCTCTACAATTTCATAATTGGATTTGCTACCTTCAAAAAACCCTCGATGAAGCATCGATAATAACCTTCTAACACCATAAATCTAGATACTTCTTGTATGTTCACCGGTGCTTGCCATTCCATAATATCCTCAACCTTTTATGGATCCACAAAGATACCTTCTCCAGATATGATATGTCCCAAATAATGAATCTTCGTTTGGTAAAAAAAGCATTCCTATAGTTTCTTGTACAATTGGTTTTCTTTCAGACACTATAAAACCAATCTCAAGTGTTTGTCGTGCTCTTCCTTCATCCGAGAATAAATCAATATGTCATTGATAAATACAAGAAAAAAAAATTCCAAGTATTCTCAGAACAACTCATTCATCAAACTCATGAATATGCCCATGTATTTCGTCAATACAAAAGGTAAAACAAAAATTCATAGTGTATGAATATTGTCTTAAATGAGGTCATAGGGATATCTTCCTCAATATGTAATTGATGATATCTTGATCTCAAGTCAATATGTGGAAACAATGTTTCTCCCTTCATATGATCAAACAAATCATTAATCCTTGGCAATGGATATTGCATCTTGATCATAGGTTTGTTCAATTGATGGTAGTCAATGCAAAGCCTCCATGATTCATCCATCTTTCTAACAAAAATCACCAGTGCACCCAACGACGACACACTTGGACGTATAAGTCCCAAGTATAGTAACTCCTTTAATTTCATTGTCAATAGTTGCAATTCAAGTGTCGACATCCGATATGGAATTCTTGCAATCGATTATGTTCCAAGTTTTAAGTCTATTGCAAGCTCCAATTCTGGGCCACCAAGGGGAATGTCAAATTGGGGTGCACATGTTAACCTCAGCTAAGTTGTATTTCATTGTGGTATAGCACATACTATGTAAATAATTCAGTCTCGTATTAGAAAAGGTGAGCCTATCTCTAATACAAGCATATTTTTCATTTTCCAAAACCTATATGCTTCCTTTTGTCTCGTTATTTGATAGTTTCTTTGTTTCTTCTTGCTTGGTTTTTTTCTGGGTTGTTCTTAGAAATGCCAATGAGCCTTTCTCAATGGATGCACCTTGGCTTCACATTTTTTAATGATTCCACCTCTGAGAGTTAACCTATCCCTTCATCTTTTCAATCTCTCAGGTGCCATTCCTCTTACCACAAGTTACTCAAGACAAGAAGGAGGGGTGCACCATATAATTTTTTCACCCTTGATAAGGTTTTTCTTTTTAACTCTCAGGAATGAAAGAAGTGAGACCTCGTCAATGGCAACACTAAGACTCTCCCTTTGGTCTCCATGACTCATACTGAGATAGTCTATCCCTTTTGATAACCTCATTCCATGCCAGCATTGGTTTCAATCTATTTTTTCTTTCCGAGAAGAGTGAGGCGCTCCATCTTAGAAATGTGCCCTTCCTCGAGTTTTGGTGAAAATACCATAAGTTTCTATATGTGCAATCTAAGGGACTAGATCTACTTCTTAGGCAGATCAATTGGTAATGGAGCTTCAAGATCCAAGGAGAAGCTTCAGATCTTGAGTATGAGCCCAATTGTTTTTTAGTTTTCATGATTTCCAGTCTAGATCACACCCTTCTCATGGTTTCCTTATCAATATTGGTGGGTGCATATGTCTCCTAGCCCAAGGGGCACACAAAGATCCACCACCAAGAGATGAGATTCACAAATTTATCATCCTACAGATCTCTCACTCTATTTCTTCTCTCCACCTTTGCTCCAAGGCATCGTGCACTGTGTTCCCAAAACAAAACTTGACCCATATTTTGTTTCAAATCCAAGTTATTTGTTTCTTGAATACTTCATTTTTCCTCAAGATTCCTTCTAGAAGAGATCCCTTGCCAATGGAATCAGACTATAATACCTCAAATCCTGTACAAGTCCTCACCTCTGTCCTTAATGAGTTACTAAGAATGCAACAACAAAATAATCCAAATCCCCACTGGTTGGATACTCTAATCCAACTCCCTAAGTTTTCTTGGAAAAACAATGGAGAAGTTGTGGATTCATGGATCCGTAGAATTTCCCAATATTTCAACACTTGTCGAGGCCTCACTGAATAAATAAAACTTCATATCACTACCTTGCAATTGGAAGGACCTTCCCAACTCCCTTCAATTGGATACTCTAATCCAAATCCCTAAGTTTGTTGGGAAAAACAATGGAGAATATGTGGATTCATGGATCCATAGAATTTCCACATATTGCAACACTTTCCCAGGCCTCACCGAAGAAAGAAAACTTCATATGATTGCCTTGCAATTGGAAGGACTTGCCCAAACATGGTGGGATACAAATCAAGAAAAGACCACATTCGTGGTAAAGATTGGGGATGCTCTAGGATCCTCTACCTCTCAAACACTCAAAAGTTGAGCTCAACTTTGTGAAGCCTTTAGAAGTTGTCTCTACCCACCTTTGTACCTACAATATTTATTTATCATATGGCACCAACTCTGCCAACTCCCTACACAAGGAGTGAAATCATACATTGACTACTTCTCCAAGTTGCGTCTTGTCACTGATTATTAGGCCCTTAAAAAGGACACAGTAAAGAACGATTACCCCCTACCCGAGATTTAGAAGTTACTTCAACTGGTATCAATTTTTATCGTAAGTTTATTCTGAATTTTTCTGAGATTGCTTGTCCTCTGCATCAACTATCTAATATTCATTCCACCTTTATTTTAATTAACAAAGCTACCAACCCCTTTGTTCATATCAAGGAGGCACAATGCTCATCTCCAGTATTTCATTTTCCGGACCTCTCTCAACCATTTGATATTGAGTCAGATGCCTCACAGTATATCATTGGTCCTGTGCTTAAACATGGAGGCCACCTCACTGCTTATCACTCAGAAAATCTTTTCGAGGCTAGGAGAAATTATATTACTTATGACAAATAATTTTACAGCTTGGTCCAAGCTCTCAAGAAATGAGGCCTTTATTTGTTGGGAAAAGAGACTATTCTACATACAGACCATCATCTGCTGATTTTCATTAATTCACAGTCTAATATTAAGGAGAAAAGGCATCTTAAATGGGCATCCTACATTCAACAATTTCATTTGGTAATCTGATATAAGAAGGGCACTTCTAATAAAATGGTTGATTTTCTCAGCAGGTCACCAACTCCAGTGCTCCCAATTTTAGAGGTGCATTGTTCTTTTTATGATACATGGGAAGTTCAATATTCTATTGACCACGACTTTCGAGAGATTTGGGTTTCCTTATGTAGTCCCATGGTTGTCAATTAGACTCCATTCTTGGACTACACCATTTGAGATGGATGGCTCTACAAATTAAACTTGATTTTTGTTCCAAACTTAGATGATCATCTATTGCTCATTAAATAAGCTCATGCATAAGCCTATGGTGGCCACTTTGGTACCATGAAGACTCTCCAACATCTACAACGCAATTTCTATTGACCTTCTATGTAACCCCAAGTTGAGAAATTCATCATAGCTTGTGCATTATGTTCCCAATCGAAGCCATCCAATAGAAAGCATGGCTTATACCAGCCATTGCCTCTCCCTTCTCGACCCTAGGAGTCAATCTCTTTGTATTTCTTAAGTGGACTACCTACCACCCAAAAAACACATGATGCAATCTAGGTAGTGGTATGTCACTTTAGCAAAATGTCTCTTTTCATTCCATGCACAAAGACTACTACAACAACACTAACAATGGAGTTGTATTTCCAACATGTATGGCCACATTTTGGCCTACCAAGCAACATCATTTCAGATAAAGACTCATGCTTCCTAGACACATTTTGGAAGACCATATGGGTGCTACTAGGGTGTCAACTAAATTTCTCTACTACCTTCCATCCTCAAATGGATGGCCAAACAAAGGTAGTAAACTGGGTATTGGTACATACTCTCCGAACTCATTTTGGGTGCAAAAAACATTGGAACAACTACTTACATAATTTGTAGCATAGCTACAAAAAGGCCACACACTCTTCTATTGGGTTCTTTATGTTTGAAGTATGTTTAGGCTTCCAACCAGCATCACGAGATGACATTTCCCTCACTTTGGATTCCCAAGGTATCATGCATCAACAATAAGAACAACACTCAACCCACTGGTTTCTTCAACAACTTGCACAATGACACACTACCGTAACATCAACACTAAAAGAAACTCAAGATTTTGCAAAGCAAAGGAATGATAAACAAAGGACCTCCATGTCAATTTAGCCTAGATATAGAGTCTCGTTACATTTGGATAAGAAATTATTCAAAAGCTAGCATCATAAACTTTCTCCAATTACATATGACCCTTATACCATTCTAGAAAAGAATGGGGAGAATGCATATCCATTAGCTATTCCTCTGGAGCTCAGGATACAAAATGTCATCAATTTTAACCATCGGAAGTTGTTTGAGCCTCGCCTCCTAGAGGAGCAGTTACAATTACACAACTAGTGGACAATATCACAAACTTCCAACTCCCCTTGTCCAAAGATAGACTACTTCACACCAGGACTCGTTCTACAAGGAATCGAGCCTACAAGTCCTACCTTGTGGCACACCAAGGACAAACTTGAGCTCAGGCAAAGTGGATGATAACTGAAGTGGTTCACCATTTCTTTCCTCAGCTTCACATGGAAGTGGGTACGCTTCCAAAACTAAAAAGGGAGGAATTGGGCCACCATGGGGAAAGTCAACTTGGCGCGCACATGTTAACCTAGGATAAGTTTTATTTCAATGTGTTAGAGCACATAGTATGTAAATAAGTTTGTCCCTTATCATAAAAGGTCAACCTATATCTAATACAAGAATCTTTTTCATTTTCCAAAACCTATCTTCTTCCTTTTCTCTCCTTGTTTGATAATTGCTATGTTTATTCTTTCTTGTTTTTTTATCTCGGTTGTGCTATGAAAATCCAATGCACCTTTCTCAATGGTTGCACCTTGGCTTAATGATTTTGAATGATTCCACCTCCGATATTTATCCTATCCCTTTGGCTATTCAATATCTCATGTGGAATTCCTCTTACTACAAGTTACTCAAGGCAAGAAGGAGGGGTGCACCATCTACGTTTTGCGCCCTTGCTAGGGTTTCTCTTTTTAACTGTCAGGAATGAAAGAAGTGTGACCTCCTCAATGGAATCGCTAGATCTCCTTTTCAAGCAAATAAAATTCCATTACTGGCAATAAGCTTGGTAACTCCTCTAGAAATATGTATGCAAACTTGATAATATAGGTAGGTATTTCAATCCTTCCATGTCACCCTTTTCCTTAAGCACTAAGATGCAGTACAACTTACACCCTTTGTGCATACATTTTCGTAATTGTAAGGAAGAAGTAAACCTCAACGACACCCCTTAGTTTCTTCCTACAATTACTCTACTCTGCCCCAAATCATTTTTCAAACTTAATCATTTCATCTTGCAATTAAGTATCGCATCCTAATCACTATATCGTAAGAGCCCAATATTGTAACATACAAGTTTTCACTTGTCACAAAGTCACCCAAGTTAATGTTACAATCCTTCACATTACCTCCAACCTTTTTCTTGGCACCCAATGCCATTTCCACATGTCCAAAATTATATTGTTCGACTACCTTTACCTTAATTCATTTAAGTGGAACACTAGGTATAAAAATTTTAGTATCTCCTAGATCCATTAAAATGCTAAAATGTTGATCAACAATCATACTTGACGTCTCGAGATGGGTGGATTAATGCTTGACCTGGTTGGTATTCATCACTGCATGTATCTTGTGGGACTTTCCTAAATCACCAACTGTCGTAGGTCCTAATGATATAGAAACTCTTTCCTTCTAAACATGACAGTCTCTCTAGTAATGTGGCTCTCCAAATGTCCAACATCCATTGCTCATTCCGGTTCTCCTAGTCTGAGAAGTAGAAATTGTTGGCCTAGGAGTTTGTTGTGATGGTTTGTTATGCAGACTAGGTCTAAATTGTCTCTACTATTTTGATGATTGGTAGGGAGTCCTCTGTTGAGGAGTATTTCATCATGGTGTCCAGAAGACAGGTCTTCTTGGCATATCAAGGGACCCAAAATTATATCTAGATGGTGTGCTCTCAGTGTCTCCTATCATGTCTGTCTAGAAGGATTCCTAAACATACCCCCACTATTATGATCTTCCTCAGCTATAAGGGACTTTTGAACTGCATTGTGCAATTTCTAAGGCATCAGGATCCTCACCTTCTCACAAATGTTGAAGTTAAGGTGGAACACAAAATTGTTTACCTTTAACTTCTTTGTGTTAAGATGTGGAGCATATTTCAGTAGCTCCATGAAATTGGCCTCATACTCTAGTATCATATAACTACCATGTCATAAGTCAATGAACTCATTGAGCTAGTGCTCAATGAACTCATCGAAAAAGTACCTCTTCTAGAATCCTTCCTCGAACAATTCCCATGACACGTCTTCAATGAACATGTTTAGTTGAGGTAAGAGTGTCTTCCACCAAAGTATAGCACTCCATTTCAGTTGAAACACCGCCATGAATACTTTCATGTTGGAGGTATAATCGTGTAGTGAAAATAACATTGCCATGTTCTCCAACCATTCCTCAACAGTTAATCCTTCAATGACACCCCATAACTCAGGATATTTCACTTTCTCGTGTTTTCTATGTATATTACTACTACCTGTTGGTGTGCATTATGAACCGTCATTGGTCACAAATGATCTTCACTCATCTTGGTCAAGGCAGTTGATCAACGTCTCTAACATCCTTTGGAAGGATCTCACCATACCTACCACATCTCCCACAACAACCTAGTCCTTCTTTGCAGTCTTCTCCTCTCCAGGTGGAGCCCATCCCTCCCGCGTGAATTATCCTGGAGGAAGCGTACTTCTTCCCCCTGCACCACGTCATCTACTCATCCCGCATCCTCTGACCATGATACCTATCATCAACAAATCCAAAATTTTATGAGTGGTACATCTTTACTCATTTAATTTAACCAATTGAAGTTGTAACATGTCCCTTATCCTATGGTTGAACCTGCTCTGATACCATATGTAATATTCCCTTCATGTACACAATTAAGTAAGCCAAAATAATGATTTCACCGAAACATTTTTTTTATATATACAACCAAGTGGAAAAATTAATCACTACAATTAATTTAAGAAAATGAACCTAGCACCCAAATTAACAACTTGTAGACAATCTGAGTTTATTCAACATGTAATGATCCCAAGCCAAAATTTTCTCTTGGTATCACTAACTACTACTGATTTATTGTGGTGCAAGTGTTTATTGAGTAATTAAGTGCATACAAGATTTATCCAACACATGAAGATCATAACACAATCAAGATATATAGAAGCACAAGCAAGATCTGACCTTTTTGTTATGCAGAATCAATACAATAGATGGACGATCTGGCATAAACCTCAAATTGTCGTACAATCAATAGATATGAGCTACTACAAAATGCTCTGCCAATACAAAATAAGCCTCCAAACGATAAATAATTAATGAAGACCAATACCCAACAGATATCGATGTCAAATCCTTCTAACTGAAGAGTGCCACGCTCCAAGTGAAGTTTGAAACCCTCAAGAATTCGACCCTGATGGCAAGATGCTCCAAATGAGCTCAAACTCGGCCCAATGATAGATCAGGGTAGTGGGAACCTCCTCCTGTAGTTTCAAGCCCAACGTCCAAGTGAAACCCCTCCAACTACCGAGTCTCCTAAGGGATTTGCACCCTCTTGAATAGATGGAACCCCAATGAAACTCATCCCTAAAGGAATACAACTCCAAATGACTTGAAACTCTCTTTGAATGTAGATCGGACTAAGAAAATTCCATGGAAGAAGTTTCAACACCAAATCACAAGCAAATCTCACTAGATCTGATTTTTTCTGAATAACAAGACGTCCCCTATGGCTCCAAGATGTCCCAATCTGTATATAATGATATAAGGATGATAACCCTCTAGAAAAGTCCTCAAAATGATGATCATGCCCCTGCAAACAAAACCCAAGTGTCAGAATGGCCCCAGGCCCTCTGGATAAGCTGGATCAAACCACCCTCTAGATAATGGGGCACCCTTGCTAGAATCACAATAACAGTACGACCTGCTACCTTCTGAAGGGCTAGATGGAGATGAACTGATATTAGAATGGTGTGGAGGAATCTTTCATCCCCAAGACCAGGCTGTGGAACAAGGTGAGTGGATATTTCACCACTAAGTTGCTCACAAGGGTTTGTATAGAAAAACCCCCAAACTCAATTCTCAAGAGCAATAGCAAATGCTAATCCAAAACCATAATGAATAATAGGTGCGCCCTGGCCTCTTACTTATACCTTTTCCTTCTAATTCTCTATTGAGTTAGGTTAACTCCTAGGGTTAATCTTCTATTCTTCTGTTGAGTTATATTTGACCTTTAATCCCCTTTTTCCTTTCTTAAGTCAACTTAAAAATATAACTTTAACTTCATTGACTTCCCCCTTCACTATAAGACTATGACCTAGTGGGGGTGCTCGGGTCACTCAGTCTCCTCATCACCTCTCTAAGAGGTGGGGGACATTATAGTCTCCCCCGCTTGAAATTTCTTATCCTTAAGAAATTCCAAACCTTCTTCTCTTACTACGTGTTCATGCTCCCAAGTGGCATCCTCAATGGGTAAATCCCTCCACCTAATCAGGTACTCCTTGATGCTTCAGTTTCTGAGCTTCTTCTCTCGGACTTCTAGCACCTCCTCCGGAATCAAGACAATTTTTCCCTCCTCATCCATGGGGGGTAATACCTCAATATGAAAGATGTGTTGACCGAGGGATTTCTTAAGGCACGAGACATGAAAAACGTTGTGAATTCTGCTACCCTGCGTAAGCTCCAGCTCGTAAGCTACAACCCCTATCCTCCTACTGACTTTGTAGTGTCCAAAGAACCGTGGATGTAGTTTCTCCACTCCTCTTATTTTAATGGAAGCCTACATGTATGGTTGCAATATCAAGTAGACTAATTCGCCAACCTCAAAAGTTCGGTCAACTCCATTCTTGTCTACTTAGACCTTCTGTTGGTTTTGTGCCCTTTGTAGACGATCCTTCAATTCCATGATAATGTCTTGGCTCTGCTGTATCCAATCCTATACCGTCGGTGCCTTGCTATCTCCAAATGCAATCCCTACAAATGACAAGGGATCATAGCTATACAAAGCTCTGAATGGAGACATGCCAATAGACATATGTTGGGTGGTATTGTAGCAATATTCTGCCAAATGAAACCATCTGACCCATGCCTTCTATTTCCCTGCCACATAGTTTCTGAGATAGACTTCCACCCACTTGTTGACTATCTCTGTCTTTCCATCTATCTATGGGTGATAGTTGGTGCTAGGGGTCAAGGCTGTACCAACTAACTAGAATAACTTCTGCCAGAAGGTACTCATAAAACTGTTATCCCTATCGCTGAAAATCGTCTTGGGGAGGCCTTGCAACCTGAAAATATTCCTAAAAAATAGTTCAGCCACTTGTGTTGCACTGAAGTCAGTAGCTATGCTAAAGAAGTGTGAATTTTTTTTTAACCTGTCCAACACTACGAATATGAAATCCTTTTCTTGCGTCTTTGGTAGCCCGGTGATGAAATCCATAGATATGCTTTCCCATTTGTTCTCTGGAATGGGCAAGGGTTGCAAAAGTCCTGTTGGGTGTGTGTACTCATCCTTTTTTGCCTGACATGTCACATACTCTTTAACGTGCCTAATCACATACTCCTTCAGCCCTTTCCAATAGAATCTTTCTCTCACCTACCTGTATGTCTTGTTGATCCCCTGATGTCGTGCCATTGGTGAGTCATGGAATGCCTGTAATACCTTGGCCTTGAAGGCTGACCCAGAAACCAAGAATATTCATTCTCTGTAGTAGATGAGGTCATTAATAACCTTGAAATCTTCATCTTGTATTTGTCTGTCCAGTAAGGTGATTAATAACCTTGAAATCTTCATCTTGTATTTGTCCGTCGAGTAATTTGCATGCAAATTTATCCTCTGCATACTCCATCACTAGTTGGTCTTTCCAATCAACTGTTATCCCTGTTATGGCAAGGATGGATGGTCTCCTAGATAAGGCATCCACTACCACATTATTCTTTCCTTTGACAAACTCAATGTCGAAGTCATAGGGCTATATTTTTATTACCCATTTTTGTTGCCTCTCATTCAAGTCCTTCTATTCCAATAAGTATTTGAGACGTATATGATCTAACTTGACAACAAACCGAGCACCTACCAAGTATTGCTGGAATTTGGCTAGTGCATGCATGATAGCCAACATTTATTTATCATAAATGTTGTAGAGTAGCTCAGGACCCCGAAGTTTCTGGCTCTTGTAGGCAAGAGGGTGCCTCTTCTGCATTAGTATGGCCCCTATTCCTTCCCCGAATGTATTACACTCTAAGGTAAATGGAAGACTAAAATTTGGAAGGGCTAAGACTGGGCACATACTCATCACCTTCCTCATCTTGTCCATCATTTTTTGAGCCTCCTCATCCCACTTGAATGCTCCCTTCTTAGTCAAATCGGTCAAGGGTGCACATAATTGAGAGAATCCCTTGACAAACTTCTTGTAGTATGAGCACATTCCCAGAAATCCTCTCAACTCTGTGAGTGTCTTAGGAGTGGGCCATTCCATGATAGCTTCAATCTTCTCCTGATGAAATTCTACCCCTTTTGCTCCAATAATGTGTCCTAGATAAAGGACCTCTCTCATTCCAAACTCACATTTGGACTCCTTAGCATATAGCGATTGTTCCTCCATAATTGACAAAATCTTTTCCAAATGCCTAAGATGCTACTACGATGTCCGGCTATAAATAAGCAAGTCATCAAAGAATACTAACAGGTGCTTCCTTAACTTCTTGTTGAATACATGGTTCATACATGACTGGAATGTAGCAGGGGCATTGGTTAACCCAAAGGGAATCAACAAAAACTCATAATGACCGTAGTGACATCTAAAAGCTATTTTTGAGATGTCTTCCTCCCTCATCTTGATTTGATGGTAGCCAGAACGAAGGTCAATCTTAGTGAAGTAGACGACCCCATGCAATTCGTCCAATAGTTCATCAATCCTTGGTATTTGGTACCTATTTTTTATGGTCTTTTATTTCAAGTCCATGTAATCAATGCACATCCTCATAGTTCCATCCTTCTTTTTCACCAACACTACTAAAGAAGAAAAAGGACTACTGTTGGGTCAGATGTGTCCCATGTCCAGAAGTTCCTCGATGACCTTTTCTATCTCATCTTTGTACTTCTTAGGATGGTTGTACGGTGTGGTGATCACTCGTTTGGCCCTTTCCTATAGCTCAATAATGTGATCAAATCCTCTATCTGATGGAACCCCCAGAGGAATAGGCCCAAACACCTTGTGGTGTTTGTCAAGAATTTCCTTGATTTCGAGAGTGTAATGAACCTTTCCCTATTCATCCACACGTGTCACGACCCTGCATTCAGCTGCATAAACTATTTCATCTCACTCGAAGATGGCTTCCATTCTCTTGGTCGTGACTACCTTTACAACATTCTATGTCATGCCTCGAAGCACTACCTTCCATCCACCCTCTTCTGTGAACGGAATTTCCATCATTTTGCAGTTGGTGGTGATAGGCCCTAATGTGTTGAGCCGCTGAACTCCTAAGATGATGTTGGTATCATGAAGATCCATGACATAGACATCTTGTGCCAACTCATTCCTTCCCAAGGTAAGCTTTATGCCTGAAATATATCTGTCATAAGGCATGGTGCTTCTTCCTGCAACCTCCACTTTGAATCCTTCAAATTCTACTGTGGGTATGTGTCTTCTCTTCAACAATGTTGCATCAATGAAGTTGTGGGAAGCTCCTCCATCAATCAAGATCGAGACTCTCTCACCCTGAAAGAATCCCCTCATTCGAAATGTCTTATACTTGGGCACTCCACTGATAGATGCTAAGGTGGCCATACTATCATGTTCTATAATTTGTTCTTCTTCTACTGCCTCAGTGGTTTCTGCCTCCATGTTATGTATCTTTCCAATCTCATCTTCTTCTTCATTATCTGAGGTGACCTCAATGTAATGTACTTGTCCACGTCCCATGAACTTGTGTGATTGATTCCATGGTTCCTTGCATGTGAAGCAGAGTTGCTTCCTTATCATTTCTCTCCTCGTGTTATCATCTATTCTACCACAAACCCTTTCATAACCCTTACGGTCATGTCCTCCCTGGTTTATTGGTGGCCTTTCATCTCTTCCACCATTTTTAAGAGGAGGTCTGGGTATGAATTTTGGTCTAGCAGCTAGACCGAAATCCCTTGTCTTCCAAATGGCCTCCTATAGGTTAGTAGGCTTGAAGGCCTTTACCCAACCCTTCAAGGGTTCCATCAACCCTGATGTGAAAATCATCATGAGCCTGGTTGAAGACATATCTTGCACCATCACTTCCAACCTCTAGAATTCATCAGTGTATGCTTCATTCATACCTGTTCGCTTGAGTTGGGTGAGCTCCCGGAAATGTAGCTCAAGATCTCCCTGATCAAATCTATCAATGAGCCTCTGAGTGAATTCTTTATAGGATACAATCTGGTTGTGGCCGAGTGTGGTGAGCCCATGGTACCACCAGTCATGGGCCTTTCCATCCAAGTACATAGTGGCAAACTTGATGGCCTCCATCTCTCTCATGGGGTTAAGCTGCAGGTAAGTATCCAACTTTTGCACCCATGCTTGTGTTGTCATCTTGGTCGTACCATCAAAGTATGGAATCTCTATCTTCCCTACCCTTCGCTCAAACTCAAAGCTGCCCCTATGGTTCATCCTAGGCTGGTTTTTGAACTTGAGTTGACAATACTGGTCTAGGGACATCTGTGTTTGAACTCTCATATCTAAGTTGTAGTATTCCTTGGTACTCCTAGCTAATTGTTCCACAAATTCTTCAACCTGTTCATGTTTCCCTTGCTCATCTGTGAATGTGGGCATGTATGGTCTGGGGTCAGCTCTGCTACCTGAGTGTCGGCCTAGCTGTTCATCTATGAACACTGGCATGTATGGCCTATGATTGGCCCTGCTACCCATCTTCCCATGGAACATGCCACCTCCCAGACTTCCTTCGGATCCCGGTGCTTTCTCCAGGTTATATCTGACTTCCTCGAGGGTTCCACCGGAACCCCCAACCTCCTTATTCACATATGTATCAGGATCCTTGCCTCGATGGGTTACTTGCATCAAAAGGTCAATTATCCTAGTTTGGTTCTCATTCATTTTCTGTATATTCTCATCAACTTTCTTCAAGGTTTCAGATTTTGGCCTGTCCCCTTCTGTTGGTTTCTTGATACTCATCCAACTATTGGACCAATGTGCTTTCTATACAGTTCATGTTTCTCTAAAACTTACCAAATTCGGCTACTAAGAGAGCCAAGCCCCGAGGCTCATGGTCATCCCCTAACCCTTCCATTTCTTCCTCTGTTTCACTACTGTTTTTTTTCCTCGGACCCATAACAATTCCACTGTACCTCTACATGTGTCGATCTCTCCACAAGTTTGGAGGATTGAAGCTCTGATACCAATGTAATGATCCCAAGCCAAATTTTTCTGTTGGTATCACTAACTACTATTGATTTGTTGTGTTGCAAGTGTTTATTGCGTTATTAAGTGCATACACGATTTATCCAACAAATGAAGATCATAACACAATCAAGATATATAGAAGAACAAACAAGATCTGACCTTTTTACTATGCACAATCAATACAATAGATGGTCGATCTGGCATAAACCTCAGATGGTCGTACAATCAATAGATATGAGCTACTACAAAATGCTCTGCCGATACAAAAGAAGCCTCCAAAGGTTGAATAAGTAATGAAGACCAATACCCAATAGATCTAGATGTCAAAACCCTCTAGCTGAAGAGTACCACACTCCAACTAAAGTCTGAAACCCTCAAGAATTTGGCCCTAATGTCAAGATGCTCCAAATGAGCTCAAAATCGACCCAATGATAGATCAGGGTAGTGGGCACCTCCTCCTATAGTTTCAAGCCCAACGCCCAAGTGCAATCCCTCCAACTACTGAATCTCCTAAGGGAGTTGCACCCTCCTCAATAGCTAGAACCCTAATGCAACTTGTCCCTTAAGGAACACAACTCCAAATGACTTGAAACTCTCTCGGAATGTAGATCGGACTAAGAAAATCCAGTGGAAGAAGTTTCAGAACCATATCGCAAGAAGATCTCCCTAGATCTGAGTTTTTATGAGTCACAAGATGTCCCCTATGGCTCCAAGATGTCCCAATATGTAGATAATGATATAAGGATGATAACTCTTGAGAAAAGTCCTCAAACTCATGATCATGCGCCTTTAAACAAAACCCAAGTATCAGAATGGCCCCAAGCCCTCTGGATAAGCTGGATCAAACCTCCCTCTAGATAATGGTGTGCCCTTGCTGGAATCACAAGAACAATACGGCCTGCTACCTTATGAAGCGCTAGATGGAGATGAACTGAGACTAGAATGGTGTGGAGGAATCTTTCATCCTGTGGAACAAGGTGAGTGGATATTTCACCACTAAGTTGCTCACAAGGATTTGTACAAAAAAAACCCCAAACTAAATGCTCAAGAGCAGTAGAAAATGCTAATCCAAAACTAGAATGAATAATAGGTGCGCCCCAATATCTTACTTGTACCTTTTCCTTCTAATTCTCTCTTGAGTTAGGTTAACTCCCATGGTTAATCTTCTACTCTTTTGTTGAGTTATCTTTTAACTTTAATCCCCTTTTTCCTTTCTTAAGTCAACTTAAAAATATAACTTTAGCTTCATTGACTTCCCCCTTCAATGTAAGACTATTACCTAGTGGAGGTGCCCAGGTCACTCAGTTTCCTCATCACCTCTCTAAAAGGTGGGGGACATTACACAACATCAATCTTGTTACTACTAATAATTTTTCACATTTAGCCAATTCAACTATGCATGCTCAATAGTCAAAATGTTTGAGATTTCATCAACAACATATTACAATTCAAAAAGTGTACATGACTATAATTAACTAAAATTTATGGTAAAAAATCTAATATAGACTAAGTAATACAATACAATACCTTACTAATTTCAAACTTAACATACGCGAAGTAATACAATTCAATGTGGGTATATTCCCAATGATATTGAACTCGTAGTGTCTGCATCAATTAATAACAACTATGGAAATTAATTGATGTATTATCCAACGCACAAAATTCAATTGTTATACTATAACTACTTATTTCTTTTTGAAAACTCATGAATATAAATAATAATAAAAAGTTGATACTAACTAAATTATAGACTTACCATAGTTAAAGAGGCGCATAAAAGTATTCCATATAATATTAATGATGGTTATTATTAGTCCCTTCCCTTTTGGCTGGTAGAGACTATTGTAATTGATTGTGCTCTTTCATATTAGTTTGGTACACAAATCAAAGATATTTTTTTGTTTTAATTTAAAGTTCTGAAAAATTATCCAATTTAATTTCAAAATTCATAGCGTTTAACCTATATTTCAAGTTGAAGGTTTTATTTGACATCTTCTCTAGACACAAGCTAAAAATACTTTAATTTTCATGCACATTGAAGAACAAATTTTATGAATAATTTTTCCAAGTCAAATAATACTTGAACTAAGTTTAACATTACTTTCCTCACATTAAAAGCTATACAGTTTTTGCAATAACCTAAACAAAATATTCACAAACTAAATATATTTTAACACATACTCCCTACACCTTACACGTTTTTTTCTTCATGCATAGTTATGCAAATTATCCTCCATGCATCCACTATGAAAACTGTCCCTGGATAGATATCACTCCTTGATTAGGAAGAAAAAGAAAGGGCTTCCAATTCTAGCCGTTGAGTCTAGAGTCGAGCTCCTTAATGGAGATAATGATCTGGTTCTATGAACTAGATCCAAATTTTTTTTGGAGCTGGAGAGATTCAAGGGGAAAGTCTAAGTCTTCCCTGCACTGGAAGGACGGTGAAAACTATGCCATAATGTTAGTTCTCGTAATGATCTAGTTCCAAATTTGTTTTGGCACTGGAAAGATTCAAGGGCCAAGTCTAATTCTTACCAGAAGGACTGTGAAAACTATGCCATAATGTTAGTTCTGGTAAATCTCCATAATATTAATATTGTTTATACTATTGCTAATTATTATAAAACAATTATTATAAAGCTATCTTGAAACTTATTTCTTTACATTCTTAGATTTTTTCATTAAAAATATAGAATAATTGTTAACTAACCCTTGGAAACATACTTTCATCCGAGAATGTGATCCCACTGGCACCAACGATGCAAGCTTCCCGAGGATTTTAAGATCCATATGATAGTAAAACATTGAAGCATTCACTTGTTGAACCTGTAGCCCTTAGCTAACGCCGTTAGCAGTAGCCCTGAAGGTTTTCTTGGCATAACATGGAGTACTTTGAAGCGTTTCTTGAGGAGCCCCATTTTTTCAACAATTTACAGAACAAGCAAGGTTTCCTTTACTCACATGTAAAGCAACAACAAATCAAAAATTTCTAAGATATTGAGGATGCACTTGCATTTTCACTAACCTTTGTAGGGTTTCCTTGACATGGATGCCGTTGGTTCTGTACTAACCTTTGCAACGATTCCTTGACTTGCCTGTGCATGGCCTTCGCTGAGCTGCATGGGAATCTACTTGGGTCAATGGTAATTCCGCTTCTTTACTGGGAATTAACATCCACATTACAACTAGTATAACCGAACCTCAACATTCCTGTGCTTCCAGTCCGGTCGTTTACGGTTTCTAAATTTACACCCTCGTGACCTCTTATCTTTGAATTTGGCCTGAAAAGAGCAGTGGACATGTTCAATGGAAAGTGAGGGAAAGCCCTTAAAGAAAGCTTCGAAAGTAATACAACTTTCGGAGGAAAACCACACCTGCAAAGTCGACGCCAGCCAGAAAACGACGACGGGAAGTATTCCAGTAATTCAAGGGCTGAAGGTTTCTGCGCGGAACGACATTCTGGGAACCGGTGGTTGTATGGCTTTTCCGATCTGCAGCGAAGCTTCGCTGATTGAGAATAACACAGCTGAACATACGAACATCAAGACGATGAGGGGGGATTCTGTTGAGCGATGGGAATATTTTATGAGAATTTTTTTTATGAAAAACCCATTTCCTTGCACCGGTGCACGTGCTAATCCCCATGTTTTTTGTGCATCTCATGCTCTCAAAGTGTTTGTCCAGGCGGAGGATTCTAAAGCTCTCAGACTTGCATGAGGAGATAATGTTGTTGCATGTGTGCTTCACAAGGTTGTCTTTTCTTTCTTGAATATTTTTCCTCATCCAACTGAGCTCTTGCTCTAGATTCTTCAACCTGAAGCTCGTGGCTTCAAACTCTGTTTTCATGGCTGCTGCTTGACAGAATGATGCGTCTCTCTTTAGGAGAAGTCCCAGAGGTAACCCCTCTTCGTAATATTCTGCTCTCTGCTTCAGGCGACTTGAAGGGTTGCTGAATCTGCAATCAATCAAATCGTACTAGTGTTGTTGCTAGATCGAAGGACTTGACGTCTATGCAGTTGTTGGACGAACATGGCTTGGACTATCAATAGTAATGACATTAATTCGTTTTGAAGAACATGAATGCAAGTTATCTTTAACTTCTCCAACGAATCAAGTTGTCTACGATACCCAAGCATGCAACGTGTAAAACCATGGTGACGCAGTCATGAAATATAAGAATTGTTCTTTCCTTCGACGTTGAATTGTGCACGCGTTCACAACCACCAACTCAAATGCCATTGTTAATAACTGAAATCTAAAATTAAATTAAGATAACTTTAAAAGAAAATAAATATTCAGCAAAATAATAGATCTCATCTCTTTACCTTTAGGATTAAATTTCACCTTATAATGAAATTAACACGGCGGAATATACACAAGATATCAGTTAAATATTAAACAAAGTACTCTCATGTGATCGCTATAATCTATTATCGTGTTTCCTGGATCGTAGGTTCAAAGATGCTGAGCGAAAATTCTCTGTAGATCCAAAAATGTAACCGGGCGTCTGCCCTCTCGAAATAGTCTAGCTCAGAGGGCACGAAGAAGACCACAGACAATCGCTCGGAATATAAAAAACAAAAATTTCACTGAATAGCCCTGGCGACGGATAACGACCAACTGAGGCCTCCCAATAACCCAATGAGATCAACTTATCCCTGTTATCGTTTGGACTGTATTCTACTAGCCCTCTGCCATAACTACCTCGTTTGGAGTGTCCTTAATTTATTGTAACTTGGTTGATGGACTTACTACAACATGAAGCCAGTGGAACAGCACGCCCTTTCTGCCTTCTTGGCAGGGACTTGTAGCTCTGAAACTCGTCCTTGTTTCATACTAAGTCAATTTGTAAAACTAATCTGAATGCTTCTACAATGTTTAAACCTTATGATTCCCAAGCGATATTAATTTATAATTGGGCAATATGATAAACAATAATAAGTTCATCATTACGGGATCCATGTAGGCCCCGAACTTTAATAGAGGGTTTATTGCTTTTCAAACAATCCGATGATTTAACTATTACCAAGAGAGGAAGGAAAGCACCAAGTAAATAACAAAATTTTATTGAGAGGTTGATATAATTATGAGTAGGATGTAAGTTATTATAAGCTCGTAATTTACTTCATATATTCAACTTAACGAAGATCACTTACACCTTCGGAACAAGAGTTAATTAATAATTCATTAATCTGACATGAGAGGGACCTTACAAGACATGGATTTCCCTGTTGGATGTCAACAATTCTGATAGTATTAAAGCATTACAAGCTGACATATAATTATTGATCCATAGTACCATATCTCATTAGTAGAGTAACTGGTGAAGACCGAAATGAGTAATCATTAGTTACATTCTCTCAATCTTTTTGCGAGAATTTTGAATTCTCAACCTATTTGATTGATGCACATGGACTTACCATGGATAGACTGCATATAAGACAGTTGGAGTACTTTTTATTATTTTAAAAAGAGTTAATAAATAAGGGAGAGTACAACTAAGTGTT
>ML781314.1:275776-286833 GCA_009831015.1 Picea engelmannii | reverse complement strand
TGAGTTCATGGGATATTAAGGAATACCCCTAATTTCACTATATATTGATAAATACCTCCAAAAATCCTTTCATTGCACCTCCCTCCCAATGCATCCTTCCAATAAAAGAAACCCCTATTTTTACTAGATATCTCTTTTTATATGCCCCATAGATATAAACCCTATGATACCAACATAAGTCCCCTCCAAAAAAACCTTACAATATATTGACTCTATTTCTCACAATTTAAAAACCCCATTTATGAATGAATGTGATAAGATATTGGTCAAGAAGGTGAATCCCCCTTGTCCCTGAGGGAGTGGAGCTCCAACCAACCCATCTATTGTAAGGCACATGAACTCAGAGCCCTCCAAAACGAGAGTTCGTATGGATTCTTAGTTAGGAGTAGTGAATTTCATAATGGCCACCTCACCTCAGATTGGCTACCACCTAGAGAAAATTGAGGATGAAATTATCCTAAAAAGTAGCATAACATAGCGCTAGGAAGTGGAGGCAAACAATAACAGTTGGGTTCCTAACACGGGTAGTTCAAGGGCTTGTGACACCAAGTATTGGTGAATTGTCGACTTATATTGTCACCTCAAAATGCTACTAGGGAAGATGTTTCAAGATCTAGACGATGCATAAGATAAAATTCTCTTACAATTTGACTAGGTTCATCTATTGATCAAAGAGGTCTTAACTAGGATTCCACCTCCAAGAAATTCACCTACCAACCCACCTTTGAAATTCCATCAACAAGAGGCTCTTGAGTCGCCTCAGGAACTCAATGAAGTTTCTCTGAGTTGACCTCCGTCTTAATCCAAAATCTCTCTAAGTCTAGATTCTTGACTCATACGAGTAGTGTTGGTTTGGTTTCCCAAGTAGCATGCCGACAACAAGTGTTTAGTGTACAAATATTCCTCATTTTTCTTAATATAAATAAATCAATATTCTTAAAAAAAAAAAAAAACACATTTAGTCTAGATGTACATTAACTATCATCATCATCTTTATTATTTAGTTTAATTTATTATTATTATTTGTTTTTTCTTGGATCACAAAATTATCAATAATTATCATAACTAAANAAAAAAAAAAAAAAAAAAAAAAAATTATGGAATGGCTTAGGACAAACATTCTTCGGAGTTTTTTTTCCATCACGCCTAACTTCCTTTTGGATCTATTTAATTATTTCTAAATTTCTTTTGGCTTGTTTTAAAATGGGCCAAAATTCCATAAACAAAAATTCATAGTGAAAATTTTCATAAATCTATTTCAAAATATAATTTAAGAAAACATACCCACTAAGAAAACAATTTTAATGAAATTAAATTAAATTTATTTATTAATAAACAAACAAATGTTCTTATCATAAATACCACTATTTTTGTTAAATTTATTCATTCAAGTTCATTAAATAATTATATTTAATATTTTTGAAAATCTTTAGTTGACATATAATTCATTATTAAATTGTTATTATGCATCTACTTTACGGATTTGCTTATTTATCGGAGATACATTTTATTAACCTCTAATCCACTTCTTAGTTAATGTGATATGGTTAGCCTATTTTTATATTGATGTAGGATAAATTGTATTTGTTTCTAGCTTACTATTACAATAATTATTGTAGTTTTTTAAGTTTTCATAATTTTTGAAATAGTTATTATTTATTATTATTGTTTTCTAAAATTTTTAGTTATTATTAAGGGTTTTATACACTAATTTGATGTTTATGGTGATCATGACTATTTATGGTTTTATAAATTATTGTAATTTTAAAAACTGAAATAACTTTAAAACTAACTGTAAAAAGTTATACTCATAGTCATTATTATTATGGTTTTTGTTCTCATAATATAATGATTATTAATGTCCATCCACAACAAAATTGATTTATTGAATAAAAAATAATACATGTAAAGTTATTATAAAATCATATTAATTAATTAATTAAAAATTATTATTAAATTTATTTTAATTCCTAATATTTTTAATAAATTCAAATTTTAAATAAGTTTATACTCTCAAATATTTATAATTAGGATAATTGAATATTTTTTTAACTTTATAATTAACTATTAAATATTAATAAATAATATAGTTTTAAATTTTATTAATGGTTAATTTGATATTAAGATAGTTATGGGTGTGGTTGTTTTTTTAAAACAACTTTGATGTATGTAAATTGATGCAAACCCCTCTTTTCTCCTAAGGGTTGCGTGACTTCCTAGTCTAGGATCAATGAAGAAACTGAGTCTGATTGACTCTTTGGGTCTCTCCTAGACCCCCAAACTCACTTACACAGGTCTTTTCCCCAAAATGCACAAGTCGTATGAGATCTGCCACTTCTCTCCTGGCCGTTGTTCGAACCTCAACGCCAAACAGGCCCTAGCTCTTCTCTACTAAACCCTTTCTCTCACGCGATCACCAGCCTGGGCAAAGGCATATCACGATTTCGTGAGTTAGGTATTTATATGCAAGTCACCGTGACTCTCCTGGTCTCCGAAACTCCGACAAGTGCCTAACGCTCGCTAGCTCCTCCCTAATCGTCTTCCATATGACCTCCGCTATGACCCGGGGACAAACCTCAGAACAGGTATCGAGACGTTGCATATCGGGGATACTCAATGTGAGGCACCTCCATCCTCTTGAAGGTCGAAGTTACGATGGCATTGGATCGACGGTAAAGATATCCCCTCGATCCGACGGTCCAGATCTCGTCAAGGTTTCACTTATCGAGGGTTTCTCGAAAATGGTTTCCTCCACACTCCCGACTTCTGAAATGTCGATATTTCAGAGCACGAATCAACGTCATAGATCCTATGAAATCTAACGACTCCTATCAAATCGCGAACTCTGGCTTCGCAAGTTCTTAGCATTCCACCCTTTCACTTCTTTGATGTCCAAATGTTGATCGAACACTCCATATTTTCCCCTTCAGCTTATGCTTTCTTCAGACTTGGAATATTTTTGAAAGGTTCAAAAGTCTCGACCCTTGTCCTTCCTATGAGTCCTTTTCTTGGATCTCGTTCAGACTTACGAAGAGTTTTATTCCTCCTAATATTGGCCTCGTAACGACTTCTATCTCCCCCACACTCCTTGCGTTTCAGGGATTTTGATAACTCAAATTTACAAGAATTCTTCGAAGAGAAATTCCTCTTACCCTCCTTGCGTTCTACTTCTCTGGTTCCTCGATTTCTTGCAAAGTCCCTTCGACACTTAGTCAAATCTCGGATCAGTGCACTCCTTGCACCAGATATTTCCACAAGGGTTGGATTCTTGCGGTCGACTGTGCATGCCTTCCACTAGCCTTTTTACACTCCTTGCAAAGGGAAATGTTCATGTTATCTCTTTCAAGCTTCAGAATTGAAACAAATTATGTCATGAACTCCTTGCGTTCTGTGTGCACACCTTGCACCACCTCAACAGAAGAGAAACAATTGAAACTTATCCTATCATTCACAATTCCATTTACTCAAAAAAAAACAAAGAAGGAGAATTGAAAACAATGTTCACACCATTCATTGGATCGATTTTCCTCTGTTATATTCATAAGTGAAAATAGTTACAACTGTAATAAAAAAAACTCAAAGCTCAAAATTATCCTACTAATTTGCAGCTCTACAACTATGCAACCAACCAACTAATAACTAACATCATTTGGGCATACAAAACCTCTTTTTTTTACAGGGCTCTTAGGGTTTCCCATGGCTACTTGCCTACTCTAAAACTTAACCGAACGACTATCTAGACCAGTCGCATTCTAGATCCGGAGTGGAATCTCCCACTTCACTCGTAATCGTTCAAGCGTGCCTCTACGATTTTCCTACTGAGTTAAAGCGTGGCTCAAAAGATTAATTTTGGCACTGAGTTAAAGAAGACTTCAAAATATCTATTGTAACTGTGATCTTTGGGCTCCTGTACAGATTCCTTATCATTGATGGGTCTTGCTCCCTGTCATTGACAACGATGCTCCTGCATCATACTCCCCTTGAAAAAAAAAATCATGGACTCCTATCCATGATCTCCTGCATTGAATTTCCATGCTTCTGGATAGCAACTTCATTTTCCCAACTGGCATCTTCTATTGGTTGTCCCTTCCACTTGACCAGGTATTTAAAATACATCATCCTTCTGGTCTTCTTGTTAATCCTCTAATCAACGATCTTATCCATCTATGATTTTTCTGCTATGGGAATTTTTTTTCCCACTGGATCTTCTCTTGATCTTATGATCCATTTGTGTCATCTTTCCTGTAAGGATACAGGTGTGAAACATTGAATATGGGAAATATACCCACATCATGTGGAATCTCGATCCTATAGGCCTTTGCATCAAACTTTCTCAAGATCTTACATGGTCCTATCTTCTTCGTCTTTAACTTGTTATATGTTACCCTAGGGAGCCTCTCTTTTCTAAGATGTGCCAGAACCTGATGTCCTACATCAAATTGAAGTTATTTGTGATTCTGATCAACTATGCGCTTGTATTCCTAGTTAGAACTCTGCAACTGACCCTTGAACTAACTATGGAGCCTCTTCATTTCTGCAGCAAAATCTTCTTCTCCAGCTCTCCTGATCTCACTCTGTTCCAATTCTCTCAACTCAGATACTCCCCAGGGTTTATTCCATACAATATTTGGAATGATCTCTTTCTAGTGCTCCTGTTTGGTGAGTCATTGTATGAAAGTTCTCCTTGTGGCTGAATCTGATCCAACAAATTATGGTGTCTAGTAACCGGACTCCTCAAAAAAATTTCCACACTTTTGTTTAACACCTCGGTTTATTCATCTGTCTGAGGATGAAAAGATGAGTTGAAGGAAAACTATGTCCCCAATTTCTTCCATAGTGTTCTCCATAGGTGACCAACAATTTTTTTGTCTGTGTCTGAGACAATTCTTATAGGTAGGCTGTGAAATCTTACATCTTCCTTGAAAAACATATTTGCAACATGTGTTGCATCACTGGTGTTTTGGCATGGGATAAAATGTGCCATGTTTGAAAATCTAGCCACCACCACAAATATGGAGTCAAATCCTCTTTGTGTCCTTGGAAGTCCCAACAAAAGATCCATGTTGATTTCATCTCAAGGCCTCTTTGGTATGGGCAATGGTTGATACAATCTAGCGTTATGTCTTTTTCCTTTCGCATGATCGCAGATTCTACATTTGTTCAAAAACTTTATCACTTTTTTTCTCATACCTAGAAAATAGTATGAACTTCTCAACTGTGAAAATGTTTTATCATGGCTGAAATGTCCAGCCAGTCCTCTACTATCTTTTTCTTTCAAAAGGTTATCCCTCATTAAGCATTTTTTCATGTAGAATTGATTTACCTTGAACAACAATCCCTCTTGAATCATGTACTATGTCCACTGGATTCTCTCTCTCAACACAAGGTGTGTACATGATTCATATGCCTCCTTGAAATCTATATCATCAAAATACATCTCCTTAAGGTGTTCAAACCCCAAGGTCTTCACCTAGAATTCCTGCAGAATCAAACATCTCTTTCTTAACACATCAACAAATTTGTTACCATTCCTAGAGATATGTTTTATGACAAAAGTAAAATTATGCATAAAGGCAACCCATTTTGCATGCCTCTGATTCAACTTTTCCTACCTAGTTATGAATTGTAAAGCTTGGTTATCACTGTACAAGACAAATTCTTGTGGGACAAGATAATGTCTCCATTTCTTTAAGGCTTGAATTATGGCATAAAACTCCTTGTCATATGTGGAGTAATTTCTCTTGGTCTCATTCAACTTCTCACTGAAATAGGAAACATGTCTATTATCCCGACTCTAAACTTCTCCTATTGCAACTCCAGTCGCATCACATCTCACCTGAAATGTCTTTTCAAAATTCGATAAGACCATCATTGGTCATTCTATGATTTTCTACTTCCGTATATTGAATCTCCTTTCTACCTCTTCTATCCATTTAAAATAGTTGTGCTTCTTATTCATTGTATCCATCATTGGCACACAAATTACACTGAAGTCTCTAATGAACTTCCTATAGAAACTTGATAATCCATGTAAGCTCCTTACCTCAAACATGCTCCTTGGTGACGACCATTCTTTGATTTCTTTCACCTTCTCTGGATCCATCTTCAGTTCATTTGAAGAGATCACAAAACCCAAGTAAATGAGTTATGTCTTCATAAAATAGGAGTTCTTCAGATTTATCAACAACGTCTCCTACAGTAATCTCCCCATAACTAATGTCAGGTGTCTCAATTTCTTCTCGTTAGTTCTGCTGAAGATCAATATATTATCTAGATGCACAACCACAAACTTGCCAATGAAATATTTCAATATTTCATTCATTAGCCTCATAAAAGTAGTGAGGGAATCTGTTAAGCCAAACATAATAACAAGCCACTCATACAAACCTTCGTTTGTCTTAAAGGTTGTTTTCCACTAGTCACTTTCTTTCATCCTGATTTGGTGATATCCTCTTTTTAAATCTATTTTAGAAAAGAAATTTTATCTACTTAAACAGTCCATTAAATCATCCATTCTGGGTAAAGGAAATCTATACCTTATGGTGATCTTGTTAATGGATATTGAGTCTGTACACATTCTTCATCCTCCATCCTTCTTTGGACTCAACACAATTGGTACTGCGCATGGACTCAAGCCCTCTCTGACCAAACCCCTGTCTAACAATTTCTGGACTTGGTTATTCACTTCTAGTTCTCTCAAGGTGTCAATCTGTATGATGCTTCGTTTGGTAGACTTGCTCCTGGTATCAAGTCGTTATGATGGTTGATACTTTTTATGGGTGGTAATGAGTTACGGAACTCATTCACTACTATGTCAATGAAATTTTCCAACAATTCCTGAATTTGTTCAGGAAAATAATTCATCAAAGTGCTTGTAAGGATAACTTTGGGTTTCCTCACCACAACAAACTGCATCTCTTGCTCCTTCTTGACTTCTTTTAGGATTTACTTCCCACTCATGAGAAGTATTCTTGTACTAGATTTCTCCTTCAATTTCTGCTCCTCTATCAGAAACAACATGTGCGTTTTACTATTCTTCTCCAAGGTGTATGTATTTTTCCTCCCATCGTGAACGACCTTCCTATAAAAATTCCATGGTGTTACCAACAAAATATGGAATACATCCATGGGAATTAAATCACATAGAATTTCATCTCTATATCCTTCTATATTAAAGTCAACCCAACATTGTTTAGTAACCATTACCTGGTGTCCTTTCTACAACCATGAGACTTTGTATGGCTTCGGGTGTGCAATTGTCTCTAACTCCAATTTCTCCAACATCTTCATGGATACTAAGTTATGAGTTCTTCCACTATCAATTATCACATTGTATAATCTGTCTTTAGCCTTGCAATTTGTTCTGAAGAGACTATTCCTCTGCACTGGCTTTTCAACTTCTGCCTCTGGTTTTAAGAGAACCTTCCTCGACATCATGGATCTTCCATCCTCTGCTCCTTATACTTCAAAATTTCCTCTCTATTCTTCTGAAATGTGATCTTCCCCTCCTTATTTATTTTTATTAGAGAATTCCCAAGACATGTGCCCTACCTTTCCACAAGTATAGCACCTTATTTCTCCTCCTCCTCTTCCTCTTCTTCTGGAAGAATTTCTTCCACCACCATGTCTTTCTCGGGAAATTCCCCCTCTTTCCTAGTGACTGTGTGGTTTCTCAGTCTTGTCCTTAGACTTATGTGCTCTATCATGGGTAACTCCCTTACTTATATTTGGGGTTGGGTTTTTGCCTCTTCCTCGTTGGCTTTGTTTTCTAGCCAACTTTTCCTCTTCCTTTAGTACAAAATGATAATCATCCTCCATTGTCCTTACTAATATCATCCTAGAATTCATATATGAGTCCATTTATATATCTGGTAAATTTTTCTTCATATCTCTCTCTTTGTCCAGTTCTGATGTTAAACCTATAGAACTCCTCTATGTACTTCTTAACTATCATCCTTTTTTGTCTTAGGTTCTGCATCTTCTTGAATAGATTCATCTGATAATCCTTGGGCATGAACTTAGCCTTCAGCTTGGCTACCATTGTGTCCCAACTCTTTATCTTTTGTTTTCCTTTGTTTCTTCTCTCACCCTGCAGTTCATTCCACCACAACACTACATGTCCTTTTATCCTGGTGACAGCCTATTTCACCTTTTTCTCTTCATCGACCTCTTCATAGTGGAAGTGTTTGTCCATGGAACTTATCCAATCTAATAGCTCTTCAGCATAGAAATTGCCTTCATACATTTGGACTTCTATCTTGGCTTTGCCTCCTAATCTAGCAACTACTCTCAGAAAGCATTCTCCAACAACATCCTCTCCTGCAATTTCTTCGACGACATTCTTGCCCACTGCTTCTTCGCTCTCTGCATCGATGATGTCTCTAGTGTTAGGTTCTTGTCTCTGCGCTTCCTCCATCGCTTCTAATCTTGCACGAATTTCTTGCATATCCCTTTCTACAACTCATTTGGCTAAATGTTTCTCTCCTTGTCTCCTCGAAGGCATTGTGTTGATTGTCTATCACACACAGAGTACAACCTCAAGTTCTTTTTGCCTCGTATCCTTTTATTTTTGTCTGCAATCAAATATTGGCTCTGATACTACTTGATTCAAACCCCCCTTTTCTCTTAAGGGCTACACGAGCTCTTGGTCTAGGATAGATCATGAAACTGAGTCGGATTGATCTTTGGGTTTCTTCTAGACCCTCCAATCTCACTTCTAGAGGTCATTTCCCTCAAATGCACAGGTTGTATGAGACTCATGACTTCTCTCCTCGGTGTAGTTCAAACATCAATGTGAAACGAGCGCTAGATCTTCTCTACTAAGCCCTTTCTCTCACACGACCATGAGCCTTAGAAAAGGCATGTCATGACTTTGTGAGTCGGATATTTATACACAATTCAGCTGGAATCTCCTTGTCTCTAAAACTCCGACAAGGGCCTAGCGCTCGCTAGCTCCTCCCTTATCCTCTTTCCATATGACCCCTTCTATGACCTAGGGCCAAACCTCTGAATGGGTATCGAGAGTTTGTGTATCGGGGATTCCCAATGTGAATCACCTCTATCCTTCTGAAGTTTGAACTTTTGATGGAATTGGATAGACAATCCAGATCTCCCCTTGATCTGACGGTCTAGATCTCGTCAGGGTTTCGCTTATCGGGGGTTTCCTGAAAATGATTTCCATCTCACTCCCAACTTCTAAAATGTTGATATTTCAGAGAACAAATCAATGACTTATATCCTATGATATCTGACGACTCCTATCAAATCGCGAACTTGGGCTTCGCGATTTCTTGTCATTATACCCTTTGACTTAACACATGAGATCCTTCCTCTCTGTGTTTTCTCTTCTTTGCTTGGACAGTGATCAGATAGTCCAGATTCTCCCCTTGAGATTATGCTTTCTTCAGACTTAGAAGATTTTTGAAAGGTTCAAAGGTCTCTAACCGTGTCCTTCCTATTAGTCATTTTCTTGGATCTTGTTCATCCTTATGAAGAGTTTTATTCCTCCTGAGCTTGGCCTCGTAAAGACATCGATCTCTCGTGCACTCCTTTTGTTTCAGGGATTTCGATAACTCATATCTCCAAGGATTCTTCAAATATAAATTCCTCTCTCCCTCCTAGCATTCTCCTTCTCTGGTTCTTGGAATTCTTGCAAAGTCCCTTTGACAGTTAGTCGAATCTCGGATCTGTGCACTCCTTGCACCAGATGTTTCCACAAGGATTGGATTCTTGCGATATACTATGCACGCCTTGCACCAGTCTCTTTATAGTCCCTACAAATTGAAAGCTTTGTGTTATTTCTTCTGAGCTTTGGAATCAAAATTTTTTTTGTCATGCACTCATTGCGTTCTGTGTGCACACCTTGCACCACCTCAACTGGAGAGAAACAATTGAAACTTATCTTATCATTCATAGTTCCATTCACTCATACAAAGACAAAGACGTAGAATTTCAAACAATGGTCACACCATGCATTGGATGAATTTAAATCTATTATATTCGTAAGTGAAAATAGTTACAATTGTGATAAAAAAAACTCAAAACTAAGAAATCTCCTACTAATTTGCAGCTTTGCAACTATGGAACCAACCAACTACTAAGTAGCCTCATTTGGGCATACAAAACCTCTATTTAGGAGAGGGCTCTTAGGGTTTCCCCTAGATACTTTCCTACTCTAAAAATTAACGTAACGACTATCGAGACCAGTCACATTCCAGAGGGAGAGTGGAATCTCCCACTTCACTCATAATCATTCAAGCATGCCTCAAAAGATTAATTCTAACGCTGAGTTAAGGTAGACTTCAAAATATCTGATGTAACTTCCAGCATTAGGCTCCCATACAGATTCCTTGATGTTGATGGGTCTTGCTCCCTATGATTCACAACAATTGTCCTACATCATAAATAAAGAAATAAATAATAATTTAATTGGTTAGTTCAATGAGTGAATTTTATTAGTCTTAATGAATTATAATTTGCACTTTGTTGTTTGGAGTTGATTCATCCTTTATTTATTTATATATAGAGAGATATCACGAGGTCTAAATAGACTTCTAGTTACTACTTTTTCTTTAAAACTGTAATATATAAAGTAAGATAATTATTTTTATATATATATAATTTTTATTGAATATTTAAAAAATACAAATTAATTAGTTATATTTAAGAATTTATTTTCATAATTAAAAATATGGAAAGAAATGTAACTAATTTTTTAGTTTTAATGAATTAATAAATTACAAAAATAAAAATATTAAAAAATTGCTACAAATCTATATACATTATACAAATCTATTTACAATATACCATGATTCTACCACTAAAAAGTTTTAATTTTCTATTACAATTTTAGTAATCAGTTTTTATTTTACTTTCAATAACCCAAATTAGTAAACCAAATTGCATATTAGGAGTTTGTGCCTCCTATCCTTACAACCTAGAATATATAATAAACTCTTGGACACATACATTCCATACATGGATTTGTTATATGAGCAAGGAATTATCCTTGCTAAGTCCACTCTCTTATCAATTTCTTTCTATATTAACAATTTAGG
>ML781314.1:261800-275191 GCA_009831015.1 Picea engelmannii | reverse complement strand
GTTATTCTCTTTTATTTTCAATCATAAAATGGAAATACAAAGAAAGGGAAACTCGCTATGAAGTTCCCATGGACACTACATAAGTCTCATTGACACTATGGCCAATATGGCTACTACATGATATTCTATTTCTTATGTTATACGTCATCATCTGACTATCAACTCTTTATTCCCCCATGGAAAAATTCTTGATACAATAAGAATGCAACTTCTTTTTGTAGGGGCCGAGTGTTTAACATAGCTTGATAGCCATATAGGGTTAGGGTTAGGATTTTGGACCCTCTATACTTGATCCATATTTATGAGAGGAATGAAATGAATAACAAACCCAATACAATAACACATACATACAGAAAACAACAACATATATCTAGTGAACAATAACTTCTATTGAATAAATGAAATAGGTTGAAACTATAAAATTGTAGAACTGAAAACAACTTGGTGGTAGCTATCTCTGAGAAGAGATGTGGTTAATACAGGCATACGTATGAAGATAATGATTACAATGAGGATCCAAAGGCCTTTTTAAAATTGTCGATGAATTTCAAAACCCTAGACATCCAAAAACTTAACCCTAGGAGATGAAATGCCAAATGTTATGTGGGCCCCGATGGGTAAGTTTGTACCTCAACTTCCCAGGGTCATAAATTTTCCATACGACCTTCGTTTTAGGCACGTGATAGCCTATTGGGAAGGTATTTTCGAGAAATACACATTATTCCATCAAACTTTGACTTCGTCTACAATTTGATAGTGGAAATCCAAAAAAACACTATTTAGGGCCCTAAAATAGCCCTCAAAGTACAAAAAGATGTGATGACATGAAAACATCCAAAATAATCCAATTGTATTAGGTGGGTGGCCACCATTCTTGACCTAAAAGACATGTAAGGCCTTATACAACCCCAAAAGTTTAGAACCCGCAATTACAAAGAATTTAAAAAGAATGTGTTGAACTAAAAACTTTCAATAGGAGCCAGTTAGAATAGTTGGGTGGTCACCAATATCCACCTAGATTATTCCTCCCCCCTTAGGAAGCAATGGAATCCATTATGTTGAGTGTCCCGATCAAGTGAGGAAAATTATGCTAAATTTTTCCCGAGATGAGCCACTTGCCTTGGTGGCAGAGCTTCCATGCCTTGACAAACCGATAAAGTTGGATCCTATGATGGTGAGTGCCCTTGACCTGTGTTTCCACTATATAATAGTTGGATGCATTTTACATGCAGTCAGGATTGATCTATGTTGGTGTTAATTGTTATGTGATCTTTGAGGTGTTTAATAATGGTGGAAAATATGGTCGAAGGAGGTCCACATTGAGCACTAGGTGCAAGCCAAGGAGGGGTGGAGTGTTGAGCTAAAAATAATGTATACCCATATCCTTGGTGATAATGTAAGGCCCATATTGAAGTGGGAAGAGATTTTGATGGGGCTCTGTAAGGAACTCTTTTTGCAAATGTAACCATACATTTTCTCTCACCTGAAACTTGTGTGGTACCCAGTGTCGATCATGGAGTCGCTTGTACTTAGCAATGGATTTTTGAAAAATCTCATGGACCTGTTGGTAGATGTGCTAAATCTGCTCAAGGAATCTGGTGGCTTTGTCAGCCTCAGACTAAACATGGGAAGAATATGTCTGTGTTTTAGCAAGAGGTAGTGCAACATCAATGGAACCCATGGGTTGGAATCCTAGACCCACCTGAAAGGGACTATGGTCGGTGGAGCTATGGAGAGCCATGTTTTAGTTGTGATGAAAATAGCAAAGACTCTCATCCCATGCACATGGATTCTTAGAGTTATACATGCGTAAGATGTTCACAATCATCCTATTGATGACCTATGTTTGGCCATCTGTTTGAGGGTGGAAGGAAGTGGATTTAGTGATCTTGGTGTCCAACAGTGATCAGAAACATGACCAAAATGTGTTGAGGAACCTGTTGTCCTGATCAGAGATGATGGTTTGTGGTATCCCAAAATGGACCCACACTTGTTTGAAGAAGAGCTTCGTAGTATCTGTCACTATGATGCTCTTCTTGTAGGTTGTGAGAATGGCCATATTCAAAAACTAATCAAATACCACCAATACACAATCATTGCCTTGTTTGGTTGATGAAAGTCCATATATGTAATCCATCAAGATGGATTTCCAAGGCATCTCATGAGTAGGAGGAGAGGTATATAATCCTTGATTCTTGATGGTTGGCTTTGAAATGGAACATGCAATGCAAGATTTGATATACTTGTTGACGTCCTGTCAAAGTTTTTGCCAATAAAAATGTTTATGTAGAATGACCACAACTTTATCCATGCCAAAATGTCCTTCCATTCAACTGTAGTCAACCTCCCAAATCATATTTGCATGGTCACTTTCAGGAACACAGAGATGGCCCTGATGGCATAAAAACTTTTCATGAATGTCAAAATCGGTGCCATTCGTGCCTATACCTAAGAGATGAAAGGTGGTGGAGAAGTCTGAATCTTACTCATAGAGTTTGGGCTACTCATATTCATCATTCCCACATGAAAGGAGCATGGTGGTGAGTGCATCCACGAGAGGTTGACTGAGGTAGTCAATGACACAATTTTTGCTTCTTGTCTTATACTTGATATTGAGATGGAATTTTTGTAGGTAGGTGGACCACTTTTGATGGAGTTCATTATGCAACTTCCCATGTGTCTGTATGAACTGCATAGGCTTATGATCAGTGTGGATGATTATCTACTTTCCCAGAATGTAATGTTTCCATTGACTACATGCTTGTACAATGGAATACATTTCTTTGTCATAGGTGGGGTATTTCCAGACATTATTTGTGAGTTTCTCACTATGGTCTTCTACTAGATGACCGTGTTGAGTGAGAACTATGTTATAAAAATAGGACCGCGGAGAAATAAAATAAAACAAATGCAGAAAAAAAACATAGAAGACACACAATACAAGAGAGACACAAATCTACATGGTTCACCCAGTGTGGGATATGTCCACCAGAGAAATTTCCAGGTCCTTCCTTTATTATTATCCAGCAAATGAAGGGATACAACCTACAACAAAACCCACTGTAACTTCCTCTTCTTTCTCTCATAGTCTCCTCTCTGAGAATACAATATTCACCATCATCCATAGCCGCAATACATTTCGCTCATAAAAGAGGGTTGCCTTCTAGGGAAAAAAATCCCTAACATAATATCTACCATTAGATCTGCGACCTTATAATGAACGATTCAGATTTACAATGAAGTTACAATATACTTTTACAAGGCAATTTTTTCTTCGGGGGATTTGCCCCCGAACACCCGCTAGGGGTCCGCTTGCCCCCAAACCCCCCAGCGTGGAAGAGTTTACATACTTCTGGGTTGTAAATACTTCATGGGGTATAAACATGGCTAAAATAAAGGACCTATGAATCTGGAAGATAACCAGGCTCCACCACCAACAAACTATGCCTACAGCATAGTCGGATTCATCTGTCTCAATCTCAAATGATTGTTTCATATTGGGTAAGGAGAGTACTGTATTTGAGCACAAGCAATGCTTTGAATCATCAAATGCTCGTTTTTTTTTGTCCCCCTATGCTAACTTTTTCCTGCCACCACCCTTGGTAACTTGGCTGAGCACCCATGCAATATGGGAGAATCCCAACCTGAAGCGTCAGTAGAGATTGGCAAGTCCCAAGAAGATATGAAGATCGGTTAGTTTGGTCGGGGCTAGCGAGTCACATATCACTTAGATCTTAGATGGATCAACATGTAATCCATTCTCATCAACAATGTAGCCCAAGTATTGGACCTTGTTCATGCCAAAGGAGCATTTTTACAAATTGGAGCATTTTCTCCTTGTGGTAGCGAGAATTTAGGTTAATCTTGTTGAAGAACTTTTCTCTCTTATGCTGTTAAAGAAGGTCATCAATTCTAGGAATTGGATACATTTTCTTGACTGTGATTTTTTTTAATTCTTTGTAATCAATGCAGATTAGTCAGGTCCATTCTTTCTTCTACACTAATACAATCGGGCTTTGACAAGGGGAGGATTTTGGTGTGATGTGCCCCTTTTGAAGCATCTCTTTGATCTGATGCTTGATTTCATCATTTTCCATCAATAAGTGATGATATCCTGGTCCATTAGGAAGAGGTGCACACAAGGTTATATCAATTGGATGCTTTACTTAGCAAAGCATCAGCACCCTGGTGGGTGAGGAGAAGATGTCTGTGTACTCTTCCCTGATCTTGTCCACTTGCTTCTGCAACAAAGAGAGGATCTGTGTCGAGGCCATAGATGTGGCAACAAACTTCTACTTACTGTGAGCATGGATCTCAAATAAGAATAAATTCTTGGTATGTGAAATGACCTTACCATATTTCCTATCAGATATTAAAGAAATAAGAGTAGGTTGCGCTACCTCTAGTATCCTGTAAAATTTTCTACCCAAATTAATAATAACAGTGGAGGGTCTAGACTCATACACAACATGTCACTTCCAAGAATATGGTTTTCCTAAAAGAATATAAAAAAATTCAAGGGGAGAAATACCAAACAATACCTCGTCCTTGAAAGGCTTTATGTCATAGGGTAGATGACACTATTAGATGACATGGAGATCTCTTCCTTGTCGAAGCTAGTCAATGGTGTAGGGATCCAGGTGTGGTGTCATCAGAAGGTCCAACACATTGAAAAACTATATTGATATTAGGTTCTTCTTACTTCCACTATTGACAATTAAATAAAGAAAAGCCCCCTTTACCCACATATGTGAGTCAAAGAGGCATTCCTCTTTCTTTCATTCTTTTGGTTCTCTTGGCCGAAGTTTGGTGTTAGCGACAGTGGAAGTGGTTTTAACATCAATAATCTGCTTCCATCCTTATGTATTTGATTGATATTTGAAATATTCCTTTGACTTGGAAGCTTTCATTTCAGCTATGAGTGACTACCTAGAGAGACATTATTCGGTGTTGTGCCAAGGGATATTATGGTATTCACACAATTTTCCTCTGTCCTTCGTCTTTTCATTATCCTTCTTGTGTTGCGACTTGGACTGGTTTTCTTGAGAATGGCCATATTTTATATGTCCCTTGTTTTGTGGGTTGGGGCCACCTTTTCTATGCTTCTCCTATGAGGAATTTTTAGATCCACAATATTGCCTCTTCTTCTTAAACTTGTTCTCGATCTTGACAACATATCTATAAGTCGTACCCAATGTTGTGATGTATAGAAACTCCATTTTTGTTTGAACGTGTCTATGCAGACATCCACGATATTTGAGCACCAGATGTCACTCAGAGCCTTTGATACCCAATTTTGTGCATAGGGTATGGAAAATATCGATGAAATATGGTACTCTCTAGTACCTTTCCTGAAGTAGGGTGGTCCATATTGTGTATTCGTCCTCATAACTTCCAATAGGGTAGTATTGTTTATTTATGGAATCTCGAAAGGAATCCCATGTGGGCGAGACCACAAATATTGTACATTCCTCTATGGAACTTTGCTCATAGTAACTATCAAACCAGTCCTTAACATGGGTGATGACCTTCAGGAGTGAAAAAATAATCTTTTTCCTATTAGAAAAATTGTGGACCAAAAAAATACCCTTCGAGCATATTCAACCATTTATCTATAGCATCCACATCTATCAGTTCTTCAAATAATGGAATATCAAAATTTAGAGATGTACCTTGAAGGGGTTTGCATGTCCACTTGATGAAGATACGTCCCCGGTGGGTATTCGTTCAACAATATGTGCAAATTTTTCCAACATTTCCTTCCTTTTTCGCCCAAGGTATTCCTCGAGCAACTGTAAGAGGATATACTAATTGATATTGACATGGCACACCTGGAGTAGGCTTACCGTAAATAAAAATTATACACAATACCACCAGATCAGTTGCATAAGGTGCACAAAGTTTTTCTCAACTCCTTAGCAGGGGGTTCATCCAGAGCTAATGTGAACCTTGGCATCCAAAAATGAACATCAAAGGATCCACAGAAAATAACAAAAGAAGAAAAGAAAAGAGGCAGAAAACTGAAACACCAACTCATTCAAGATGTCAGGAACTTCCTTGTCAATTGAGGTCAGATAAATTTGATCTCAGACAACTTCCCTCTTCTCCAACCCCCATCCTCCTAATGAAAATTCAAACCTGGAATATAAGAGGCCTGAATGCCAAAAATAAACAAGCTATACTAAGAGAAAGAATCAAGAAGAATCATCCATACATTCTCATTTTGTAAGAAACAAAATGCACGGGAAAGGAGGTTGCCTCCACTCTTCAAAAATGCTGGAAACATTCCAACAATGTAGAAATCGATGCCAAAGGATCAGCTGGAGGTTTTTCTATAATGTGGAATCCATCCACAGTTCTGTTGGGCGACTTCTTCACCTCCAAATGGACCATCACTGCCTGCTTCCGACTCATTGGATTGAACAAATCTAGTTACATCAAAAATGCTTACAGCCCTGCCATAGCAGGTGACAAGGACTCCTTCATAAAACTCTTGGATTGGTTAGTTGATTAGATCAACCCTCACATATGGATTCTAGGGGGGAATTCAACATAATCACAGGGCTAGAGGAGAAAAATGGATGTACGCGCACTTTATGGAAAGACAATGAGCATTTTAACAGCTTCATTAGTCTAATAAATCTCATTAATGTTAGTACATACAATGGACTATACACTTGGACTAATAGGCACTCAAGGGACCAACAAGTGTGCAACAGACTAGACCTCTTCCTTCTGTCATAAGCACTAATGATGAACGGTATAGCTTGGAATGATACAATCATCAAATCCTCGGGCTTGGATCATTGACCGATCCTCCTCACCATTAACAGCATGGGCACTCCTGGTAGAAATCCCTTTCACTTTGAGAAATTTTGGTTGACACACACGGACTTCCAAGAAAACATCAAAATTTGGTGGGAAGAAGCATCCATACCCACAGGGACCCCCATGCACATATTTCAACAGAGGTTGAAGAAACTCAAACAACATCTAAAAGTTTGGAATAAGGCTACTTTCAGTAACATATTTCAAGCCCACAAGAACCTCCAACAACAAATTCAATGCCTCCAACAGCAGATTCGACAACATAGCCTCACAGACACCCTAAAACATCAAGAAAAGAAACTAAACAATCAGTTAGATGAAAGAAGAGCGCAGGAGCAAATCCTCTAGAGACAAAAATAGCGCATACAATGGCTAAAATAGGGGGAAAGAAACACCAAATTCTTCCACAGATCCATGGTCTAGCAACGTCAAATGGCTCGCATCACCCACCTCATTTTAGACTAGGGAACAAAAATTCAACAACACTTTGACATTGAAAAGGAAATACTCTCCTACTATAAAAACCCCCTCTCTAAACCTCCGATAGGTCGATCTCATCCAATAGAAACCATCCTCAAGAACATCCCCAAGGAGGTAACGAAGGAGAAAAACAAGGTGCTGATGAGACCAATAACTCAGGAAGAGGTTGATCAATCCCTACGAGATACACCTATAGGCAAAGCACCAGGACTAGATGGGTTCACCCTATATTTATTCCACCATTGTTGGAGCATTATCCATGAGGATATTTGGGAAATAATCAAGGAATCAATAAAATCAGGTCAAGTCCTCCAGGCCCTCAACACCAGCTTTCTCACACTCATTCCCAAAGAAAATCACACCACCTCCCGAGCACACTTCCAAACAAATTTCCCTCTCCAATGTCATCTACAAGCTCCTAACAAAGATTATTGCCACCCTCCTCAAGCCCATCCTACCCTTTATCATCGCATCATAATAGACCGACGATGTGGAAGCTAGAGAAATTCTGCACAGTATCATTTTGGCTCACGAAGTGATACACTCACTCCACTCGACGAAGACTTGAGGTATTCTTCTAAAACTAGATCTTTCAAAAGATTTAAATAAAATAAGATGGGAGTACTTGAGAACCAATCTTCTAGCCTTTGGCTTTGACCCCACATGGGTCTCTTGGATAGTCAACCTCACTTCTTCTACTCTGTTTTCCATTCTAATCAATGGCATTCCATCCAACCCCTTCTTGCCTACCAGAGGCATAAGACAAGGGGACCCCCTGTCCCCCTTCCTCTTCATAATCCTGGTGGAGAGAATCAGCAGAACCCTTAAGGCTTCCATTTCATATTTCTCCCTTTTCGGCATCACCCTCCATGGTATATCGCCACCTATTTCCCATAGTCAATTTGTATATGAATTTCTCCTAATGGGAGAACCTACAGTGTGAGAAGACCTCCTCATCAAGTCCATCATCAACCTCTTCTATGAAGCCTCAGGAATGGACATGAACCTTTTTCATATCATAGATATTCTTTTTCAACACGCCTGTTGAGATCCAGAACCACCTCATGCTCCTTCTCAGATTCACTCGCAACACCTTACCCTCCACATATCTATGAATCCCCCTCATAGGTAATCCGTTAAAAAATCTCTCTTGGGATTCTCTACTCTCCAAATTTCGCAAAAATCTCTCTTTTTGGACCTTCCACTCCCCCAATCTGGTTGGACGCCTCATCCTTCTCAAGTTTTTACTACAAGATTTGCGAGTCTATGCCTTCTCTGCTCTATCAGCTCCGAATTTCATCCTCACCACTTTAAGAATTATCCAAAGGTGCTTTCTATGGCAAGGCACCAAGGAAGAAAGAAAAATAGCTCTTGTAAGTTGGAAAAAATTCTAGAAACCAAAGAAAGAAGGGGGACTGGGCCTCAGATACCCGACCATCCTTAATAAGGTCCTCAACGCAAAAAATTGGTGGATATGGTTAAAGCAACCGCAATACCTTTGGGAATTCCTGTGGAGGAAAAAATACACCCCCACAACCCATGAAAAATAACTCATTAGATAGAATGGACAATATATGGGCTCTCATATGGAACATAGCTAGAAGCAACATGGATATCGTTGTAGAACACTCTTTCTAGGAGATACAAAATGGTACCTCAACCCTCTTCTGGGGTGACTCTTGGAAACAACTCCCTGCCCTGCACAAAGACCCAGAGTCTCATCAAAGTAGAATACTATAGGCACCCTACAAGAAATCGAGACATCTGGTACAATTGGAAAAACACCCACGAGGCCCTGGACATTCCCAGCGAAATCAACATCCAACCTTTATTGGATGATTTGGATACAAGGAAAATCCTAAACCAACAAGGCAACAACATTCTCAGATGGGGGCATACCTCCACAGGCACCTTCAACATTCAAGAGGCATATAGGCTCAAAGATGAGCATGGAACTCCACCAACAGAGACAATATGGAGCAATATATGGGAAACAAACTCATGGCCAAAAATCAATACCTTTCTTTGTCTAACTGCAAATAGTAGCATCCTAACTTGGGATAATTTAAGAAAAAGGGGATTTATAGGGCCTTCCTAGTGCCAACTTTGTGGTTTATAGGAGGAAAAACAAAATCATCTCCTAAATCTCTGCTCCTATAGATCAAATATTCCGGACTACAGTGCCAGCCTCATGTGCACCACAAACATAAAGCATACAGGCATTCAGGAAACCTTAGAAGCTTGGCACACCTTGATATTCCACTCCTCTATCCTCAACAAAATCTGACAGCTTCTACTGGGCTTCATCCTCTGTCAAATCTGGAAAGAAAGAAATCGACGAATATTAAAATCCAAGACTAAACCTTAGCAGTTGGTATGGGAAATTATTTACTCCAACATCAAAGAAACAATTGCCCTCCATCCCTATAAAGATCAAGACTCGAACTGTCTGGCAAACAAATGCATCATCCTCCATCATTGGCAACTTCAACCACATTCCATGCCCATCGACTCTAGAAATAAGACACATCGTGAGACAAGTCTCATGATGTGGAAGGTGCCAGAAATAGGGTACCACAAGATGAATTTTGATGTGGCCTCTAAAGGGAATCTAGGCCTGGTAGGCTATGAAGTGGTCATTCGCAACAACAAAGGGGAAATCCTACATATTGTAGAGGGAAGTATCGGGCACAACGCCAACAATGTTGCGGAAATTTGGAGTCTCCTCAGAGGTCTACAAGAACCCAAAGACCAAGAACTCTTCCCAATCATTGCGAAGGGAGATTCAGAAATTGTCATTCATCTCCTTAGTCATCTTTTGAATGGAGCTGACCCAGAAAAAATCTCCCCTGTCTGGAGACTTATGAATGGGATCCTAAGAATAAAATCCCTTTTACAGCCCAACTAGGTAATCCTGCCATCCCACATCAAAAGGACAACAATCCAAGTGGTCAACTTGTTCGGAAATTATTGAGTTGATTTGACTGTGACTGAAGGGGAATTCTCATGCACCCCAACCTCCACCAGCTCACACCCCTAGGTAATAGCTTGCAAATCCATAGAAAGAACCAAATATCATCCCCTCGATGGGGTGATACTAGGCATTTTATGCATACAAGACACGGAGAGGCCAGCTAGCCAACTAGTCAGGCAATTGGTTCTTGCATGTACAAGCACTCCCAACACTCCCAGCACATCCCATCCCCCTCCTCACACATAACCTCACAATTTAAGTTCCCGCGCCACCACCATGATGAACCTTCAAGCTAGGAGCCCATCTCATGAGATGGAGAACTTGGAGGGAGAGATCGTGCATGGAGAGACAGATGTCACCTTAGCAGTCACATCCTTGTCCCAGAATAGGAGCCCTCATAGCCAAACTTAGGGACATTTTCACTCTAACAACTCTCGATGCCTTCCCTCCTCCTCATAGATTTATGTTGATCTTCAATCTCTGCGCATCCACCCTCCTAGACTCAACAACCCTTATGCCATGCCTGAGAGGCAGGTCTAAAAGAGGAGTAGCCTCGTATGCAACCAATGGCAGAAAAATGCCAAATTCGACCAACCTCTCAGACACAAAAATACCTGGCGCTAATATCCCTCCCATTGTTGATGTTCTTCTTCTCCTGCCTCCTATTTTGGCTCTTGATCCAACAGAGATGCATCTTGAATCCACTCAAGAACTTTCCCCTCTATCAAATGAGTATGGTTGTCGGGTTGAATGGTTCAATGCCTTCAGGAACTCCCTGAGACACGCACCACCCCCACCCTCTCCTCTTCCACCGCAATGACCACATCCCGCCACTATCCTGTCACACCACCTTTCTCAAGCCCCCTCTGCCAATTCGACAGATTTCCCAATTTTCCCCCCCTTGCCACAGCCATGTTAACCACGACGAGATCACTCAGGATTTGAGAGATTTGTCAAGAGGATAGTAGGACATCAAAACGACCCTCAAGGTTTTACAAATGCAGGATGGAGAACAAAGGAATAGGGTGGACAAGTTGTTACTCTTCCTCCAAGACCTCGGGAAGGCGTGCGTTGAACGAGACAAGGGCAAGCTGAAGAATACCCAAGTCTTCGTAGGCCCATCCTATGATCTAGGTCTCTAAAAAAATTCTCTTTTGTCTAGTCTTTTAATCTATGTTTTTTCAGTTCGTTAGGAAACTATATAGATAGTCATCTCTACTTACATAGTCATCTCTTCTTAGACAGTCAACTCTTCTTAGATTAAAACTCATACAGCCCCGAGCCCTACGCGACATAGTAGGTTTTCTTAGTACAATCACTTTTGTTCATTTTTGGACAAGTGTCATCATTATTTGGACAAGTGTCATTAAATTTTTGAGCTAGGGCCAATAGTGGTTTCCTAGCCGGGCACTGTTGACACCTAGAACAAACAGATTGTAAATTTTCAGAAGGCTCTAATATACTTACTAACTTACAAAAAACAAATAATCAAATACTACAAATAAAATGGATTGATGCTACATAATTTATAAAATCAGATAAATAAATAATCAATATGCATTTATAACACAATAAAACAAGTAATATGTACATACAATAAATGAGAATCCAAGAAATAGAATAAAAGATAGAGTTGGAAGCATGAACCTGTGTTTTTATTGATCCATGGTTGTGGTTATATATAATTTTTCATACCCAAAATATATTACAAGCCAAAAAATGTAAATAAGTTCGATGGTCGTAGCTGACCGATTTGGTTTTGTGCAACAAAGTATCCAGATATGCTTTGAGACATGGAAACATAATTTTGTAATATGTTTGATGTATATTTCATAATTTATGTACAAGACAAATTTTATCATGGTCAGACCAGTTTGTATATAAGATAAAGAGGTTGTATTGTGATATGGTCACATTTCACTATATATGGTCAATAAGTGCATTTTGTACATGTTTTATCTTAACCAAAAGAAATCGGAGATTGTAATTGCACATGTAGTTTTCCAATTCTTTTGTTATAGCACTATTTTATAGCATGTCAACATTGAAGTCTCCTAGAATGATAATGGTTTGGTTTACATGTAAATGGTGTAATGCATTTGAAAAAACATTCATTATGTTAGCAATGTTTCACGCAGAGTGGCATAGAGATCGAATATTGCAACATGAAATCCACAAAAAACTAGTCTTGCTAGCACCATCTCAACATCTTTTTCTTCTGCAATAACATTTGCATGTAGGTATGGTTCAGAGTTTGGAGAAAAAAATTGGATAAAAATTTAAGAGCAGGAGGAAAAGATATGCCATTTTTGTGCAATTTTGTTGCAGCTTAACCATCATTGTACCATGCCTAGCCCTTCTACACCCACCTGCAATTTTCTTCTACAAGAACATCCTACAAATACAACAAGTTTGGCATTGTATTTTTCATGCGAAAGACACAGGTCTGATTCTTGTACGAGATAGGTACGTACTCATTCCTGAGAAAGTTGGGAGTATCATCGATGACAAGGTGTGAACACTAAAGAATTCCTTATTCAATTGAGGCATTAGATTTCCACTTCGTCACACATGACAAAGGAATGAGATTTATAATGCTAGAAAAACTGACAATTGGATTTGTGAAGATGACATTCGCATGCACATGGTGCAGAGCCTGGGGAAAAAATCAAAGGAAAATTTGAGACAAGGAGAAAAATATATGCCAACCTCTATGGAAAGTCTACACGATAAGAATGATGAATACATACTTAAACATTCTTACTTGAAAAATGGAAACAACGAATAGTAAACAACGAATATGAATGAAATTATGGTATTGAAACTTACTCGTCAATGATGAACGATAGAACCACATTACCAATTGTGGGTGCACGACATCAACCCTGCAAAGTGCAAAAAACATCTCCAACTGTTGGTGCATGACCCCAACCTTGCAAAGTTGAAGAAACAAAAACAAGAAACAAGCAACAAACGAGTGAGGAAGCATGAATAGGTCCAATTGCAGGAGCAAGACCTCAACCCTACAAAATTGAACCAAATAAAAACAAGCAGCAACCAACGAACCAATGAACAAGCAACAACCAAACCAGTGAACAAGTAAAAAATA
>ML781314.1:246783-258009 GCA_009831015.1 Picea engelmannii | reverse complement strand
TCATTTACTTTTATTAAAATTGAAAATATTTTAAAATAAATAATATATAATTTAATAGAATAAAATAAGTATTATAAATTTGAATACTAAGGTAAACATATTAGTATTAGAAAACATTGTTAATAATAATATGGATAATATTTTATTATAACATATAGTCACAACAAATCTTATACTATTTTATTATGTAAGGCTTTACTCTTAATTGAAAATTTAAGATTGCTAGTTCAACATAGAATTTTTTTTTTTGTAAATAAAAGAGGATCGTTGTATTAATAATGTTTGTAAGCCATACATTGCCAAGTGTGTTTGGCCACAGAAGGGAAACTAGAACAAGTATCCCTTAGATGCTCCAAGTTTGACATATCATCATATGAACTAAAACTCTTTGAACAAAATTGACTTGACAAAACTATACATCCTAGCTGCATGAACAAAACTGTATGGACAGTATTCAAGTGGCCTCTAGGAACAACTATGAACAAAACTGTATGGACAGTATTCAAGTGGCCTCTAGGAACAACTATGAACAAAACTGTATGGACAGTATTCAAGTGGCCTCTATGAACAACTATGAACAAAACTGTATGCAAAGTGTATGAGTGACCTTTATGTCCATCTAGTATGCTACTGGAGTAAACTAAAAGTTTAAGCCTGCAACTAGATTGAAAAAAGAATAGTAACATGGAGACTTTACTCATTGACGAGCCTGGTTTTCTATTTATGTTGTAGACAAGGGTGAACCACTGACCACATGTTGGGTATCGAGTCCACGTAGGAGTGTTCTCTAGTCCATCGAAAAAAATGTCCATTCTTTGGCTGAGGATGCGCTGAGAGTGCATCTGATCATCTTGTTTTTTCCAAATTTCAAAGATAAGTTGGAGGTGCTCCTCCGAGGTGATTTGAAAATTCTTGGGGTTGGTCATCCTCCTTCTCCTCGTTGGAGACCACTATTTTTTCCTTGTTGGAAACCACAGTGTTTTCCTTGACGGCGACCGTTGTATTTTCCTCTACATACTAGTTTGGGGGAAATTCCTCCTCCACCATGCAATTGCCATCTCCATAATATGCTTCCTAAGGATTGATTTTTGTTGGGGCCAGAACACTAGTGGTGAGAGGAATGCATGCTCACGAAGGTGGTGCTTCCTCTTTAACCGGGCTAAATCCATGGATTAAGTGTGGGGTCGACGAAGGCACCTCGGACGACCTCTAGTTGTTGTGCCTTGGTATAGAAAAATGGGCAATGAGAGCCAATTAGGAGGGGGAGATTTTGTTGCGCCTGGAGAGGGCACTGTAGTATAACACACCCCTCTTAGATTTCTCTCTTTCTTTGGGTGTGCTAGGAAGAGTGTGGAGGCCTTGTGCTGATGATAAAGAGGCAGTGAGATGGTGCTTGGAAAATATCAAAAAGGTCGAGAGTAGAGCGGCACTGCTGAAATTGGAGAGAAGAATCTTATTAGGGTCGAGAGAGTGCTGAAAGTTCACCAGCTAGAGGTTGACAAAGCCAACACAATTTTAGAGGGTGATGGAACTAAGGAGTGGAGTGATGTGAGGGTAAGAGGAGAGAAAGTCGGAGAAAAATACATAGAGGACGATGATGAAGAGCATGAACGAGGGATGACAGAGAATGGATGAATGCACCAGGGAAATTGATCACTTATTACCACGCCATAGTGAGTTGAAAACCCCCCTAGCCATTAGATTCGAGTTAACATCCATCGCAGTCCTGGTACGCCTGGTTTGGCTTGCTCGAGTGACCATTAACCTGGCATGGTTGTATAGGCACACTACCATTACTATCCTCATGGTGTGATCCATGCAGTGGTTAATGGTTGTGGCTTGGTGGAAGGGGTTAATAATTCCCTTGGTCGCTTGGTTCCATGTGTCTGCTGATAGTGGCTAGGTGGCACCCCATCCAGGGCAAGGCATTCCTGTTGGGCTAGCTCCATGAATTGGATCCAGAGAGACGAACTTGGTTACTACCTTTGTATCGATGAAAATGACCTCTTGTGTGGAGTCAAATCCTGCATTGGCAAGTCTATCTGCCACTGTATTTGTGCTTCGCCTTATGTGAGAGGTGGTGAGAGTTAGAGAGGGCCTGAGAACTTCCTTGAGACTATTTAGGGGCCCCAGGAGACACCAATTGGGGTTTATTTTTTCTAGATATTTTCCATTTATGATTTTGGTAGCTAGGTCGATGATGAATTTCCAATCTCCTTGAATGATCAAGAGAGTGAGATTGTGGTCAAGATCCATTTGTACCCCTTTAATGAGACCTCATATTTTCGATGAATTATTGGTGTTAAATCCCATATTTTCTGCGATGAGGTATTGAATTTGGCTTGTGTTATTCGTTATGATCCCTCCATATCCTGAAATTCCTGGATTTCCTTTGGAGGTGCCATCAAAATTGTATTTGTGAAAGTCAGATGGGGGAGGAAGCCAAGTAGAGGGACTAAAGTCCTTTTCTTTAAGGGGGGACGATAGGGGGAGAGCGGATATTGACAGAGAGAAGTCCTGAGAGTTTAGGATATATATTTCACTTTGATCAATGGGGAAATCTTCCTGGGTCCACGTGTGTAGCTAGAGTGTTTCCTTAAGATGCGAGAGGATAGTGGTTGAGAGGTGGGCAGGAGGGGAGGTCTGGGAATGAAAGATACATATGTTCCTCGCTTACCATAGTTGTCATACAATGAAGCCGCATAGGAGTTGCCAAGTTTTGTTCAAGGTAGGACTTTTGTAGGATTCAGGTCCCCAATCCCTGATTGTGTTGATGATGTTCTTGTTTGCTCATTTGGTTCTTCTCATGAGTTGGGTGGCCTGATTCCAGATTTCCTCACTGAGTGTACAGTTGTTTAGAATGTGCTCCATGGTTTCTTCCTTCTGGTAATAGAGGTGAAATATTGAGGGGCTTATGAATCTCCATTTTTTGAGGTTGTCCAAGGTTAAGATCTTGTTCTGAATTAGAAGTTAGAGGAAAGTGGAGATTTTTTACCAGAATCGCGATATCCATATTGCTGCCCAAATGTGATCTTCTTGAATATTTTGGAATTTTTCCTACAGAGTATAGCCCTATTTGAGAATGAAGTTTCCATGCAGAGTATGACCTCATCTGAGAATGTCTAGGTCTGTGCTTATGCGAATTCGCCTTTGTTTTGTTATTTGCTTCTAATGTTGCAAGTTGCACTCAATTTCCACTTGGAGTTCCTGGTGGGTTGATTTCTAGCTCCGTGAAGGAGAGTTGTTGGGGGTATTTGACCACAATTCTACCACTTTGAGAGAGGATAGATATTGGATGTGATTTTTGTAAGATCGTAGGTTTTTTTCAGTTTGAAGGCGTGGAAGTTGCTACCAGGAGTTCGTCCAGAATAGTGCATTCTGGCCATTACAAATTTCCCAAAAGGCATGTTCCTGTATTAATGGCATATTTTTCAAGGGCGCGTTCCAAATGTTGGAGCCCTAAATTTTTTCATGCATCCTAATGATATGATCTTGATGTATAGTCGAGGCATATTTATGTTTCTGTATTTTTTCCCAAAGTTCAGGTGGTGTTTTGAGCCATCTCCACCATATGTTTTCTCCAAAGGTGTTGTTTAATTTTTCAAGGTCCCTTAGACCCAGACCTCCTAGAGATTCGGGCTTATATACTTTGAACCAACTAACTAAATCCCATTTGTTCTCGAGGTTGTGTCCATGCCATAGAAAATCCCTTTGCAAATTCCTTATTTTTTTATGACGGATATAGGGGTGACTAGGGACGAAAATTGGTAGGTCGGAATGGCATGAAGAACTAACTTTAAGAGAATGATTTGGGCTAAGAGATTGAGGGATCGAAGGGACCAATTGTAACAACCCTAGTTAAATGATTGCTTAAGGTTTATCAAGTATAATTAATTAAATAATTAACTATCATAATGTATCCTAGTTAAATAATGATTATTCATTAATAATATTAATTAATTAATTATTGTATATATCTATTAATTAATTAATTAACTCATTTAAGGTTTGGGTAACGAATTAAAATCTTAATATTTATTTATTAGAAAACTTAACGTATGAAGGATAAGGTATTGAATGGAGGGATAAGGTATTAAATGGAGGGATAAGGTGGGTCGAATTAAATGAAGGGAGGAGGCAGTGAATGGAAGGAGTATATGAGAGGGCAAAGTCATTCAGGAGAAGGACTTTTAGGAATTTTGGGGGTAAGGGAGCATTTTGAGAGTAGGGACTATATTTTTTGTTTGGGGTATTTTTCTAGTCTGGAGTTTGGGTGGACTGTTGTAGGGGTGCACCAGTTGCCAGGAGTTTTGGGCTCGGGGGCCAGGAATCCTCACGGAATCCTAGAGTTAGGGAGCTAGATAGGCTCTGTTCCTAGCTAGCAGGGGGGAAGGATTCAGTTTTGGGCAGAGTTTGGGCAGAGAAACAACAAGGACATACAAATATTGGAGAAATAGCATCAGACAGAGGTATGTATTTTCATGAATATGTTGTGTTATGTGGTTGTTACGTTAATTTATTTTCATGTTGTTCATAAATAAACTTTATGCTAAATAATAAACAATTATAAGATGATGATTAAATTGTACAGGATATCATTTTTTTTATTCTTTATTTTAGCTTGTTTTTTATAAGGCTCTGTGGGGACAGAGACATTACACATGGTATTAGAGCTTTAGTTTGAAGCATTGGAGCCTTAAGGGCCTACCTACAACTGAATTTTCCTTATTTAGAACCAACACCTATTCACCTGCAAGAAAACTTGTAAGAAACCTCATAAAAGATAGATGAGCCTTTAAAAAAAAAAGAAAAATTATAAAAAAAAGGGGTCGTAGGATATGGTGGTCGATAGGAATGGAACCCAGAAGTTCCAAATAAAGAAGAGAGAAAACATTATTGATTGTGCCTATTTCAATTGGGAAGTATCCTATAAAAAATAAAAATTTACATATTGAATATATATATATATATATATATATATATATATATAATGAAGGGTGGTGTGTGCACACAAGTGTTAATCACTAACACTAATCCATATCACATATCAAACTATGATTCCAAATATCAACACATAAACCAACATAAGCACTTTCTTTTACACATTTATGTGCAAAGTGTTGAGTCTGCGCACAAGTTATGTAAGTGTAAACCAAATCCAAATTCCAGCGCACAAGGGAACATGCATCAAGTGACAAGCCATAAAAGGGAACATATCAAGCTCATGAGTCACTGATCTCCTTTAAGCATAAAATCGAGTGTCAAGTCCATGCGACCTGCAACTGCACACACAACCAAAAAATAATAGATGTAAAAAAAAATAATAGAGTAAAAGAAACTTGGTTGAAGGAGAAGAATGTGCTTTATGAATACTTTCTTTGCTTAGCTTGTTCTTTACAGCAATAGTCAATACCAAAGTCAAACAATACATAACCATAGTGCACAAGTGCTAAGATTCAATGCCCAAAGGCCACTCTACAATCCTCAAGACTCACACCTCCATCCATCGAGTCACATAATTCAACGCATATGTACAAGGCTCAAAGGAAAACGTCGACTCAAACAAGCCATGCAACATACCAATGTAACCAGTTGATGTTTAAAATATCCAGCCAAACACATTGGACTGGTTTAGTCACAGTCCAAACTCAATTTGCATGATCCTAGCATGCACAAAAGATGACTCCTGTAACCTACACATAAACACACATCACAATTCAAATCAAAGCGCCCAAGCATGAAGCCACCAAGGAGAATTCTACTATGTGCTCAATGAAGCCACACAAATACCAAGTGCCATCGCACAAGCACCAACAACACACCAACACACATGGGTAACCAAAGGCTGGGATGCCAACGTGCCCACATGGTAGTGCGCACCAGCACACAGTCCAATGCCCAAAGTGCCAGAGGTTTATGTTCTAGGGAATAATCAAATGGGCCATCTGCATAATCAAACGCGAGACCAAAGAAGAGAGACCTTAGATTTTCAAATGATTTAGGAACATAGTTCTTACAAACTCAATAAGAGTCAAAAATAATATTTTGTGCAGAGGGTTTGAGGAAAACTTTTCGAGCCATCTACATGACCATTGACTGGGGATTTGAGCTTGAATTCTAAGCAGGGCTATGTGTGACTATGAGTAAAAAAAAAATGATTTGGACCCAAAACATGAGAAATATCTTTACTATTTACCCCTATAAAATTTGCATAATTAGACCTATTCAAGTGACAAAGTCTCCCACATATCACGTTACTCCATGAGAATCAAAATATAGACCTATTCAAGTGCTACAGAATATAAAATGAAATAATAAAATATGTGCTTTCTTTTTTTTTAGGCTCAAATGAAAATATTTTTTTAAAAAACCTTAAATAAGTACCAAATCTCCAAGTTGTGCCAACACAGAAGGCACCACGAGGAGGATCCCACAAGAGAGCACTACTATGCACCAACGTATAAGGCACCACGAGGAGGAGAGCCCACAATGGGTGACTACATTCAAGTGTATATATATATATATATAATATTGGGCCTCAGAGCCAAACCCTAACTATTTCATAAAATTCCATTTGATATCATACAACAAACAAGCCAACGCCCTTAAGAAACCACCGATCCTAAGAAAACATTCCAACGCACAGCACAACACAACATTCAAACCAGCGTTCAAGACCAAGCCACCGAGGAGCAGAGGGAATGCGCCACTGTACACGATGCACCTTCCAGACCTTGAAACCATGGACACGGGGTCGGCTAAGCACGGAGATGGCCATGTCCGTCAGCCTCATCCTTCACCTCTGCAGAGCATTTGAAGAAAAAAAAGAAATGAGAATGAAAATGGTAGAGTGAGGCTAGGAATCGAGGAGATAAAGGCGAGAATAATTTAAGGTTGAGGATGAGAGCCCTGAGAAGGAGGGCACGTGGACCTCATGCACCCACGATGCTCGACTTCAAATAAAAAGATTTTTTTTTTTTTGAATTTCTTTTAAAATTTCTCTTATTTAATAAAAAAATTTATTTTTAGTTAATTCTTTTTAAAATTTCTTTTAAATTACGTTTATATATATATATATATAGATTATATAAAATATGTTAAAAAAATGTTAATTATAAGTAATAATAATAATAATAAATATATAATAATATTAAAGTTATTAAAAAATAAAAAAGAAGTTTGGAGTCCATGGGTTTTGATCCCACGACCACTCACCATAGTCCAAGCCTTGGAAAACAACCAAACACCAACGCGCCACACATGAGTATTTACAAAATAAATTCATATATATAAATTAATTAATTATCAATAGTCATAAAGTACTATCCTGAAGTATAATCTCCAATTATCCAAGTTAACCAAGCACTGAGTTTCATCCCATCAACCATTGAGCCAAGTGCCAAGCCCTTCCATTCCATTCCACCAGCCAAAGGCAAGCACCAAGCCCACAAGGGAGTAGTTTGTGCACAACATATTAAAATTTTAAAATTTTAATGTTAATAATGGGTTTGAAACCTATAATTATTAATCATATATATATATATCCCCATGATTAATGAATGTAATAGTGTAACTTTATAATTTATAAAGGTTAAAAGTCCTTGTAGAGTTTCTTAGGTGAAGACATCAAGCCTAGAGACTTTAACCCTAACCTAGCCACTTCCCCTAAATAGAGTAATGTCTGTTTATCGACAAGTAAAAAGAAACTTACGTCTAACCCTATTTTCTAGTTTAAGTTGCACAAACCTGAAACGTCCTTGAACTCACCCTGACAACTTTGGTTGATTCAGGTTAAATTATACAGGATGGTTAGGACTCAAGGAAATCGAGGCAGAGGAGCATCATCACAGGGACCATGAGGGCCGCCACGACAATCGCTAGAACTAGCTCTCATACTGCGCTCTTTGGAGGCCATAAATGAGACTTTGAATGGGCATCAACCAACACGGATTGAAGTGGAGCCCCCACCATCTGGAATGGGTAATCCATAAGTATCAAGGGATTCAGGGGGAGGACCTCCACCCGAAGACATCACTAGAAAACTACAGAAGATCAAACTTATGGAGTTTACTGGGGGTCGTGCCAGTGAACGTGTCGAGGCGTGGTTGGAAGGCATGACAAGGTGTTTCACCTTAATAGACTATGCGTCCACTTCAAAGGTGAAGATATCAATTTTTTAGTTAAGAGACAGTGCCTTGAACTACTGGGGCAACCTATAAAGGAAATTGCATCTTACCCCATACACCGTATCTTGGGAACTTTCGAGGAGAGGTTTTGAAGGAAATGTCTACGAGCTTACTATGAGGAACAACAGGAGGGAGAATTTCATTCTCTAGTACAGGGAAACAGGACCGTAGAAGAATATAAGATCAAGTTTATGGAATTGGTCAAATATGTCTCATACATTGATAATGACCAACGGCACGTAGAACGCTTTGTCTATGGGTTAAACCATAAGATAAGGGATATGGTACAAATGTGGAAACCATCTTCAGTAGCAGAAGAAGTGGAAAATGAGCGTTATCCGAAGGAACACAAGAACTTAACTAAAGGTACGAGACCAACCTTTCCACATCGTCCTAGATTCGTAGGGAAGGCCCCTAGGACATTTCCCAGAGGTGGGGGCTCAAGGCCACCCCCATATGGTAATAGATTTGTAGCAAGGATAGAAGCCGCAGGGATTTCAATGGCAGCAAGTGCAACATATCATTCATCACCAACGATGCAGGTAGGTCCACGACCATCTCAGGGAGAAACTAATAGGGGTAGGGGTTCCACGGGAATGAACTCATTTCAGGGACAGTCACAGAAGAGTTCGCAGGTTCAATCCCATGTCACCTGTAGGGGATGTGAAGGATCCCATTACCATCTTGACTGCCGAGAGTTACAATCAGGATTTCTGCATAGAGAAGGAAAGGCCTCGATGGGAAGAGCCATTAGCAGCCACTAGATTTACGCAGCGGTTAATAATTTCTAGGCTGAACATCAATCCATGGTGGGGGAGTCATCAGGCACGCTAAATAATATCAATTTAAAGATTTTATTTGATTCTGGTGCTATAGATAGTTACATTTCACCATCTGCATTAGAAAAGAGTGGGTTGGCAGCCTGCGAGCATGATGACTTTAAACAAGTCGAGATTGCTTTGGGGGAAAAACAAGCGGTAGGACCTAGCGTTGATAATTGTATAGTATACCTCGGAGTGTGTACTACTAGGTTGAAGGTATACGTAACTTCTCTTGGGGCATATGACCTAATCATTTGAATGGATTGGTTAGAATCCCATTGAGCTATGGTAGATTGTTTCGCAAAAGGGGTGATTTGTGTCAATGATGAAGGAAGACGGGTGTGTAGAGAGACGGGTGTCTCTACGCTTTATCTCAACTATGAAATTTAAGTGGTGCATGAGTTAAGGGTGTCAACTATATGTAGTGGAAGAAGTGAATGAATGGAAGGGACCCTCCTTTAATCAGTACCCGGTATTGTCATAATTTAAGGATGTCTTTCTGAACGAGTTACCAGGGTTACCTCTAGAGAGGGAGCTCGATTTTACTATTGAGATAAAACCTGGTGCAGAACCAATTTCCAAGACTTCATATCGGATTATAGCACCAGAACTTTGTGAGTTGAAAATGGAGTTGAAAGAGTTACTATACTTAGGGATAATAAGGCCTAGTGTCTCACTTTGGGGTGCACTAGTAATTTTCGTAAAGAAGAAGGATGATTCCTTACGATTGTGTATATATTACAGGGACTTGAACCATGCTACAGTGAAAAATAGGTACACAGTGCTACGAATAGATAATGTCTTTGATCAAATGAAAGGAGAAGTGGTATTATTAAAGATTGATTTGCGATCAGGGTATCACCAGTTAAGGATTAAGGAAGGTGATACTCCTAAAACTGTCTTTCGAACTCAGTTTGGGCATTATGAGTTTGTCGTAGTACCTTTCGGATTGACCAATGCATGAGCAGTATTCATGAGCCTCATGAATGGAGTATTCTAGAAGTACTTAGACTATTTTTTACATGTTTTTCTAGATGACATCCTCATCTATTCCAAGAATTAAAGAGAACATGAGGAAAACTTGCGAGTGGTGTTGTCCTACCTTAGAGAGAGCAAATTGTATGGGAAGTTGTTGAAGTGTTCCTTCTTCTAGAAAGAAATCCACTATTTAGGTCATATCATTTCTGGTGAAGGAATCTTTGTGGATCCGGAAAAGGTAAAGGCCACTATGGAATGCCAGTGCCAAGAAATGCCCATGAGGTAAGAAGCTTCATGGGGCTAGCAGGTTATTATCGAAGATTTGTTGAAGGATTCTCTAAAATAGCGAAACCCATCACCCCTTTGTAGCGCAAGGGGGTCAAGTATGAATGGATAGAAGAATGTAATAGTGCATTCATTGAGCTTAAGAGGTTATTAACTAGTGCGCCAATTCTACGAATGTCGGATATGGAAAAGGACTTCACAATCTGCACGGATGCCTCGAAGCAAGGGTTGGGGGCCATGCTAATGCAAGATGGAGGAGTGATAGCTTATGTATCAAGGAAGTTGAAGAAACTTGAAGAGATTTATGCTACTCATGATTTAGAGTTGGTAGCTATAATGATAGCTCTGGAACTTTAGAGGCACTATCTTGTGGGGAGAAACTTTGAGCTCAAAATGGACCATGAAAGTTTAAAACATCTCTTCACTCAAAGGGATCTAAATGCCAGGCAAAGGTGATGGAGTGAGTTTATGAGTGAGTATGATTTCATTATTTCATACATCAAGGGAAAGGAAAATGTGGATTTTGTTGTAGGGTTGTCGCTCACATCTCATAGACACAATGCCATTCTTTTGATAGTTGATAAGTTAACCAAGAGTGCTCATTTTATTCCAGTTAGAGACACTTATGATGTCACTGATGTGGAACGTGTGTTTGTAAGTGAGGTCATTCGTTTTCATAGGATACCTAAGAAGATCATTTCAGATAGGGACTCTAGATTCACTTCTAGATTTTTGACAAGTTTGCAGTTAGCATTGGGAACTCAGTTGAACTTAAGCACATCTTATCATCCTGAAAAATATGGGCAAACAAAAAGAGTAAAACAATTCATGGAAGACATGCTTAGGATGTATGTCATGGATAATCAAACCCATTGGGAGAAATACCTACCTTTGGTAGAGTTTTCCTACAATAACATTTTTCATAGCTCCATCAGAATGACACCCTACGAAGCTCA
>ML781314.1:164456-182717 GCA_009831015.1 Picea engelmannii | reverse complement strand
TCATGGTTTCAAGTAACTCAAATGAATTCTTTTGAGGTTGTTCACTATTCAAATCTACATACATTTCAGATCCACTTGGAATTTTGTTTCCCTCACTCTGATACCATTTGTAACATCACCCCAATTTTTATTTTTTAAATAATATTATAGTTTGGAAACCAAAACTATACTTCTAATCATCGTTTCAACATTACCATAGTTTTTATTATGGTTTGGCACAAAAGTGAACATTACTACTCGTAATGTATATTCATTTTATTTCCACATGCAAGGTTAAAAGTTTCAAGCGATGAAATTTCTTGAAGCATCCACCCAATCTCCAAGGTACAAATGAAATTAAATTTGTTATTCAACTTGAGTATAATTTTCCTCCTAACTAGTGTGTTTTTGTCCAATTCCCAAGATTCGATATCCAAATAACATAGAAGACATTACAAACAATGCCCCATCCTCTATGAAATTCCATCTAGCTTTCATCATGGCTCTTTCCAGGTTATAATATTCAAAATGGAAGTGACACACACAATATTTACACATGAAAACATGATATTATTATGAAGATTGACTAGGCTTGTCGGTCATACTTGTTAAATATATATGTAACCTCAATAGTCTTACTGTACACTGCCAGTTGTCCTGACCAGCTGTACAATCGTTCTTGAATTGATTGAGCCTATTTAGCTCAACCTTTTGTCCTTTTTTCATATATTCTCAATACCGAATACTATTTCACTCTGCTCATTTTATTTTCTTTCCCAATTCTATCTTCTTGTTCACATTTTGTCATGGTATCAAATCATGAGACGTAAGCCTCTTCACATAGTTTGGAGAATAACCTTATCCTAGGAAGAATAGAACTTACATTTTCTAGGAGAGCACGGGATGCAAGATTCTTCACATTGATTGCAGAATGGGACACAATCCATGATACGCTCAAAATATCAATGCAGACAACAAGCACGGAGAAGCAGAGAAGTTGCAGAAGGATGCAACATTTAAAGAATCTTGAAGAACAATGTACAGTCTACTAAAGGAGCATGAAGATATCAGTCTACTAAAAAAGATAGATGGAAACATCACAGTTCATGAAGGTAGACTTGCGGAAGGAGAATCGAAGGATACAAATTAAAGATCTGTGATCTTTTTAAAGAATTCATGAAAGATTCACGAAATTTCTTCTCAATAAGAAAGTCTTTGTTCATATAGAAAAAGACAAGCTCAATAGCCATAAGATTGACCCTGCAAAAATATATGAGCCATTAATCAAGCTCAGAAAGGACGAGGAGTGCACAGAAAAGGATAACGTGTTTCAGTCATCAGATCAAGGCGAGAGCAACAACATCCATCCGATCAAGGTAAAGTGCACTAACATTAAAGATTTGAAAGTGAATAGGAGAATAAGAATTATGAAGTTCTTAAATCATTGAGACTGTCTAATGTCAAGGAGGACACATGGTTAGAAATCAACATTGCATTGATTTGTGACTCAGAGAAGTCAAATATTGTGTCATGATAACTTTCAAAACGGGAAATTGCCACCTGCTATGAGACGTTGGAAAAAGGGAGACCGTGAGTCATCAATCTAGTCTCGTCGGAGTTCTGAAACTTGGAAGAGTAGAGGTGAGCCAACCTCCAAATTCATGGAACACGAAACCCCAATTTGATCAGAGTCAATTATCAGAGGGAGGATCTAGACCGTCGATCTAACACCACTGTTATTTCAGAAATCGAGAAATCAGAGGTAGCAATTCTGAGAATTTGTGAAACCCGAGTTCAGGATTTGATCGCAACTGTCACATCAAGGAAGCATATGAGTGATCATATCTGAAGCATCGAGAGTTTGAACCTCATGAGAACGGAGGTGAATCACATCGAGAGTTCTCAATACCCAAAATCATGAAGTGATTGGGAGATTAGCCCTGGGTCACAACCAAAGGTCACATTGGTAGAGGATAAGGTAGGAGATAGCATGTGCTAGGCCCCTATCAGGATTTCAGAGATTAGAAGTTGAGAGGAACTTTGGAAAATTGGGATTCAGAATAAGAGAGGTGCGTACTCCTCCAACATCCTGAAACACGATGTCCTAAAATGCGAAAACTTGAAGTGCCTAGTTCTCAGTCCCCGGTCACATGAGAAGCTAAACTGTAAATTTATTTTGGCTCTCGAGTAAAATCACATATCCCAATTCTTTCATTACAGGGGCTACAATTGCTAAATAATAGAGCTCAAAGCTCTCAATCCATAGATCCCATGCTCAGATAGTCAAATCCAACCAAATCGAAGCTAAAGAAGTGGTCTACCCCATATTTTTCGGTTTGAAGTCACTGAGAGAACTTCACAGACCTCATTTTGCATCCAAGAAATAGGTAAGCATGCAAATCTTTAAACAATTTTTTGTTGTTTAATTTTTTTTCTTCAAGGATGGCCACCTCAAGCAATTTAGGACCAACCCTATGACCAATTCTTTTTGGAAAGAATTATGATTTTTGGTCTCTTAGAATGAGATCCTTCTTGCAAGCACAAGAGTGTTGGGATCCAATGGATCTTGGATATGTGGAACCATACCCAAAAAACCTTGATGCCATGACCAATAAACAAAGGACTACTTAGGCAACACAGAGGAACAGAGAAAATAAAGCCAAATTTTGGATTCAAAATTCCGTGGATAACTCAATTTTCTCAAAAATCACAGGCATTGTTACCTCAAAATAGGCATGGGACATCCATAAATCATCTTACCAAGGCAATGATAGAGTCAACACAGTCAAAATCCAAACCTTGAGGACAAACCTTGAGACTTTAAAAATGACAGAGTATAAAAATGTTGATCAGTTTATGACTAGAGTCATGGGAATCATAAACCAGATCAGATTGACTAGTGAATCCATCTCTGATAAACTAATTTTTGAGAAAGTCCTTAGAAGTTTACCAAATAAATTTGAAATGGTTGTAACAACTATCCTTGAATCCAAAGATCTTTCAAATTTTTCAATAGATGAACTAATGGGATCTCTGTTGACACATGAGACCAGACTACATCTCACAAATGAGTCAATCGTGAGTGCCTTCAAAACTCAATTCTCCTTCAGCAGAAGAAGATGAAAAGGTCATCAAGGAAAAGGGATAAGTCCAAGTAACCATCCCTCGAATGAAGGTCACAAAACAAAACAAGAATCATAATTTCCAAGGTTACAAACAACAAAACTAGAATTAGAATTTCCAGACTCAAAGAGGCAGAGGGAGAATATCAAATGACAAATCAATCATACAATTCTATTCTGCAAAAAGTTTGGACACTATGAATCTGACCTGGAGAAGCAAGAATATCATCTCTCAGGAAAAGAACATGTGTCAAATCATGAAGGAGAAACCTCAGATTGTACGTTTCTCTCATGCCACGAGATTGAAGAACAACATAAAGATCTCTAGTTCTAGAGAGTGGATGTAACAATCACATGACAGGGAACAAATAGTTACTCTCATGGATTGATTCTTCAATTTCATCTGATATTACACTTCAAAATGATTCCTTAGTCATAGTTCAAGGAAATGGAATTGTTCCTATTCTTACTATACAAAATTTAAAGAAAGACATACACAATGTGTATCATGTTCTATACCTAACACATAATTTGTCAAGTGTAGTACAACTCATTGAAAATGGCTATAAGGTACTTTTTGAAGGAGCATCTTGTAGGATATATGATAAAATCGCCAACAAAAAATTGATTTCTGAAATCTGCATGACCATGAATAGAATGTTTCCTATAACCCTGAGAAATGCAAATTTGATGCAATCATATGCACAAAGTGCATCCACCACCAATGAAACTATAGTTTGGCATATAACATTTAGACATCTACCCTTTCAAAGTATAATTCTTCTACAGAAGTAGTCCATGGTCAAAGGTCTCCTTGTCTTCCAAGAGAAAAATCCTCCATGTGAGTCTTGCATACTTGGAAAACATAAGAGAACTAGTTTTCCACAGTGCTCCACTCAAGCCAAACAACACCTTGAACTCATTCACAATGACCTATGTGGACAAATGAAAACATATTCAATAGGTGGTAGATTTTATTTTCTAATGTTTCTTTATGACTTTAGCAGGAAAATTTGGATCTATTTTCTTATACACAAGTCTGAAACTTTTGCAAAGTTCAAAGAATTCAAATATGAAGCTGAAAAACAGAGTGGCAAATATGTAAAAGCACTCAGGTCAGATGGAGGAGGAGAATACAACTCCAAATAATTTGTAAATTTCTTCAAATCAAAAGGCATTATCATGCAAACTACAACGAGGTATGCTCCCTAACATAATGGAGTGGATGAAAGGAAAACTCAAACAATCATGAACATGGAAGGAAGCCTTATCAAATAGAAATGTTTGTCAAATACATTTTGGGATGAAGCAATAGCATGCTTAGTTTATCTCTGAAATAGATCTCCAACCACTAGTCTGAAGATGAGGTCCCTCACGAAGCATGGAGTGGGACAAAGCTAAATGTTTCTCATATAAGAATATTTGAATGCATAGCATACACTCACATACATTCTGAATTAAGGAAGAAACTTGATGCTAGAAGTGAGAAATGCGTTTTTAATGGCTACAAGGAGACATCCAAAGCCTAGAGACTCTACAATCCAATTTCAAAGAAACTAATTCTCCATAGAGATGTAAAATTTCTTGAAAATCAGTTATGGAATAAGTCTAAAAATCAGCAAATGGACAGTCATGATTCATTTCTTTCACTTCTTGAAGACAGACATAATTTAGGATAACAAACACATCAACCTGCTATTCGAAGACTACAGGTAAAAGGACAATCTCAAATTTCTTGGGATAACTCAACTTCTACCAGAAACTCATCCTCTGAACATCAAAATCAGAGAACTTTAATTTTGAGAGAAATCCATTAGCAGTTGGATGACACTAGTAGATATGACCAAATTTGCGGTGGTTTTTCATTGATATTGCCACACTTATCCATCGCAATTTCCATGAAAGCCGAGATTTTTTTCCGTCGGAATAATTTTGTCGCTATATCCATGATCCAGGTGTGCGTGGAAACATCGATGAAATGATCTCTCCATGTGTCACCACCTTAAATACCAGATAACCCTATGGATCGTCGCAATTATGATGAAACTTTGTCACAATTGAGAGGAAAAGTTATTGAAAGCCAATAACTTACGACAGAGATGTTGAATGTGCGACGCAAAACCATCGCAAATTGTGAGGAAAATCCATGGTAATATCAACGAAACAATATATAAAAACCAAATTTATGATGCAGATGCTGTATGTGCGATGAAAATTCGTGGCAAATTGTGACGAAAGTTCATCGCTATAGCGACGGTTTTGGTAAAATAGTAAAAAAAAATCCGATGAACTTTGATCGATATTGCGACGATGACTTTAAGTTTAAATTTTTTTTTATAGTTTAAAAAAATAGTGTTGCTAAGTTTAAGTTAAGATGCATTCTTTTAGATCCATTCTATACATCCATTCTTTTACTTAACACACAAGTTAAGATGTAGCTAAATCAAGATCCACTATTGTGATCTAGATCCATTTAACTTTCAATAGAAAAATATAAATAATAATAATGGTAATACATTATAATGATACATGAGAGTTTATAATGATACCTTTATAACAAAAAAATGGTGAATATATACATTCAAAGTAATGGATTAAATGATTTTCTAATTCCTTTTTTGAAAAAACTCAATCTAGATAAAGTTATAAAATTCTAGATCCACTAAATATTTCCAAATTTAATCAAATATGTGTTTAATCTTGAAAACTGGTGGGTTGAATATGGGATTTAACAAGAAGATGGGAAGGTTCAACATAAATAGTATAAGGCAATGAGATCTGAGAAGGCTTTGAATCATGTTCAACCCCCTCAAGGTTGGAAGGGTAATCAAATTCAAGAGGAAATCCAATACATATCTCACTTGTATGAATAGGCTGAGGTGAAGACACAAGATCAACATTTACAATGCAAGAAGAGGGCATGTCATCCTCTTCCAAGTAAGGAAAAATAAAATAAGGCTTACTAACATACAAATATACAAAGTAGAGAAGAATCCTCTTTATATGTAAGGGGAAAGAGATAAATGTGTTGATAAATGATGCAGGAGCATCCCCAACATCAAGCGAGCCAACGCGGAAGACAATGGACAGCTGGACAAGAGCCAGCGCGAATTTTGAAAGTTCCTTGAAGTTGTTGCGCGATATTAAATGTAGTCATTAATAAGAGGTGCACTTGCATAATGTAAATGGACCTTGAGCGATTTTCTCTCGTCCTTAGTGGGTAGAAGGCATTTAAAGTAGTTAATGCAGGTAAATAAAATTTAATTCTAGATTAGATTGTTTGAGAGCGCAAGAGGGAAACGGGATATAGACACCCTCATTGCGCATTGTAACATCAAGTAGTGAGCATTGAGAAGAAGCGTGAGTAGAGAGTTGTGCAAGAACACCCATGTAGAGGCATTTGAAATAATAGAAAGTGTTGATGCAGATCTATGGTTTGTGTTATTCTCTGTGTATTGATGCTGAATGATATGCTTATGAATGTTTTCTTCCTGTAATACATTTTCTTTATATGTTGTGTATATGATTTCATGTTTGAATTGAAGTCTGAGAGGAAGTAGGAATGAGGTTCAATTGTTTCTCTATCTGAGTAAGAATTCCTGCAAGGAGTGCAGTTGAAGTGTCTGCAAGGAGTGTGTCGACAATAATTCAGGGTTGTGTCTCTAAAGCTCAGATAGTTTTTACTTTTGTTATCATTTCCGTAGAAGTACAGTTGGCACAGGAGCTGTCCAAGGAGTGCACAGACCAAGTGAAAGCCTCAGGTTTGTGAACCTGAGTGAAGTGTTTAGAGACTGTTGTTGTAGGTGTGCGTAGGGTCGAAGGGAATTTCAACACTTAGACATGTTTGAAGGTTGCCGCAACGAATGCATGCAAGGAGTCTTTTCTAAGACTCAGAAGTGAAACAAAGTTGAGGAAGGATAAGACCTTCGAATATGCTGAAGAAAGTGAAAAAGAAGTTGTACCTGGAAGATTAAAAAAGGTGTCGTAAGTTTTTTGGAGGTGGACGAGTTTAGCGGAATAACACTTAGTCATTTCGTAGATTCCTCAAAGGAGGAACAGACGGTCGGAATTCTACGAGGAAAAATCATGACATATCGTGAGTCGTTATATCTCACAGAGGTGCAGGGGAGATATGTTGAGTATTCCCAAAGGGGTTCAAAGATCAGGAGGGGCGGGACCATAGATTCGAGCAACAAGGGTCATCGGATTTCCATGTGAATTCGTATATCGGGGCTTCGTGGGTTGAAACTCTGTAATATAGCAACAGGAATCGCGAAATCGTGATACTCGATATCCCTATGGCTAAGTAAAATAGTGTAGGGCCACATAAGTCGGTGACATGGACAGGTGGCACACCATCTCAGGATTTCATAGCGAGAAGTCCCGAAACATTGACATCAGGATTCGCGATCCCACGAAGTCTAAAATCTCGACAAAGGTGACGGGACGTTGAAGGGTCAAACTTGCGTTTCCATCAAAGTTTTGACATATCAGGAATCGAGAGTCAGGGATACAAGTTACTCAACATTGCGAGTGTCAAAATTGTGATAGAGGAAATCTCGATAGGAAAAGGTCAGCATTGACTAGTTCTCACATCTCAGGGATTCGAGAGACCTACGCTCGACCATTGGATTCACAAAGTTAGGAGTTCTGATATCTTGAGTGTAAAGAGGAGATCCCATGGATATTGTTGCGGGTGCAAAATTACCGATAGGGAATTAGAAGAGCCTTATAGTTCTTTGGGTCATGTAAGAGGAAATATCCTTTGAGTCGATATGGACCTTCCGACCTGTAGGTTGAGAGGTAGAGGGCATTGGCATCAGTTTGGTATCAGAGAACAAAAAGATTATTTGTTTTCTGTAGCAGAGAAAGAGGATTCACCATGCCACCTAGGAGAAGGGACATGCAATCACCCAATCTAGAGGATAGGGAAATTCCGAGGAGAAGAGGCAGGCAGATGACAGATCCAATTATGGAGAGAGAGATGCGTGATCTACGAGCTAGACTCAAAGATATGGAGACAACGCAAAGACACACAACCAGTATAGGGGATCTTAGTGATTCCGAAAGTGAAGTGGAGGATGAACGTCAAGAAGAAGTTGCAGCCGAAGGCGCATCAAATGAACGTTTGATTAGAGCTATTGCAAGGATGGGTGCAAGAGAGAAAATGGACATTCCAGTTTATGAGGGAATTTTGGATGCAGAGGAGCTTCTAGACTGGATTAGAGCTCTAGACAGATACTTCGACTATGAAGATGTCGAGGAATACAAGAATGTCAAGCATGTTGTCACAAGATTGAAAGGACATGCAGTATTGTGGTGGGATGAACTACAAGTTGATAAAAACTACAAGGGAAAGCAGAAAATCAAGAACTGGGACAGAATGGTTGCAAAGATGAAAGAAAAATTCATCCCCAGGGATTATCAGATTACTCTATTCAGGAGAATGCATAACCTGAGACAAAAGCTTATGACAATGAAAGAATACACTGAGGAATTCTACAGACTGAACATCAGGGTAGGTCATCGGGAGAGCGATGATGAAAAAGTAGCTAGGTATACGAATGGCCTGAGATATGAGATTCAGGATGAGATGAGCATGGTAACCATAAGAATGGTGGAAGATGCTTATCATATGGCTCCGAAAGCGGAGGAGAAGCTGAGCCAAAAGTAGAATGAAAGAGGCCGAGGCAGAAGTCAGCCCAGAGGCAAATCAGTTGCCCAGGACAAATATTAGAAGCCCAAGGAGGATTGGAAGTTTGGGTCTGAGCCTAAATGAAAATGAACTGAGAGAGATGGAACCTCACAGTGAGGACAACATACTGAGTGGAGAGGAGATTATGATGATAATAACACTTTTCCTTGTACTAGAGGTAGAGGAATAGGAAGAGGTGGAGTAATCACATGCTTCACATGTGGAAAGAGTCTTAGGAGTGTCCAGATAAAAAGAAGGAGATTGGAGAAACTCACATTGCTGAGACGCAGAGGTGGGATGTTGAGGCAGAAGACGGTGAAGGTGAAAGATCGTTGATGATGCGAAAAGTCCTTTTAACACCCGAGAAGGAGGTGGAGAGTTCAGTCCAAAGGACCAGACTTTTAAGGACTGCTTTCAAGACCAAGGACAGGGTATGCAAGGTCATCATAGAAAGTGGTAGCACAGATAATATTGTATCTACGAAGATGGTAGAGAAGCTGGAGCTAGAGGCGACTGATCATCCAAGCCCATACAAAGTTTCGTGGCTATGGAAGGGACACTAGGTAGCTGTCAGTAAACAATGTTTAGTTGAATTCAAGATAGGAGGATATAATGATAAAATCTTATGTGATGTCATTCCTATGGATGTTTGTCATCTATTGCTAGGAAGACCATGGCAATATGATAGGAATGTGATTCATGACAGGAGAATGAACACATACACCCTAGAGAAGAATGGGAGGACACACATGTTGCTTCCAATTAAAGATAATAAGGTGAATCCGGAAGTAAGTAACATTGTACTTATAATGAGTGGGAAGGAACTTCTTACAGAGGTTAAGAAGAAGGAGGATCCACAGTTCATTGTGGTTAGGAAGTCGAGAATTATGTTGACCAACACAAGGGTAGATGATTTAGCAGGGGAAGTTCACGAACTGCTGGAAGAGTTCATTGACATTGTAATGGACGAATTACTTCATTCGTTGCCACTGATCAGGAGTGTGAGTCATCATATTGATCTCATACCAAGAGTCAGTTTACCAAACAAATCCACATACAGATTGACACCGCAAGAGAATGAAGAGGTTAAAAGGCAAGTCCAGGATTTATTGGAGAAGGGATTGGTCAGGGAAAGCTTGAGTCCATGTGTTGTTCCAACAATACTCAATCCAACGAAAGACGAAGGCTGGAGGATGTGGACCGACTCGAGGGAGATTAATAAGATAAACATCAGGTATAGATTTACATTGCCGAGGATGGATGATCTGATGGATTGCTTGAGTGGAGCAAAGTATTTTTCAAAGATTGATTTGAAAATAGGTTATCACCAGATCCACATGAGAGAAGGTGATGAATGGAATACAACCTTCAAAACCAACAAAGGCTTGTATGAATGGATTTTTATGCCGTTTTTTTTAACAAATGCGTCGAGTACCTTCATGAGATTGATGAGCGAAGTCCTGAGGCAGTTCATCAGAAAATTTTTCATTGTGTATTTGGATGACACACTGATCTGCAGTAAGACAGTGGCAGAGCATTTGAAGCATTTGGCTAAAGTGATGCAGAGATTGCAGCAGGAGAAGTTGTTGATAAATATGAATAAATCCTCATTTATGAAGACAGAGCTCATTTACTTGGGGTTTGTTATTTCAGCAAATGTGTTGATGATGGATCCAGATATAGTAGAGGTAATCAAGAATTGGCCATCACTGAAGAACATATTTGAGGTGAGAAGTTTTCACGGATTAGCCAGTTTCTACCGGCAGTTCATTAGGAATTTTAGTGGAATTAGCGCAGCAATGATGGACACAATGAAGAAAAGACACAAGTCTTTTCACTGGACAGAAGACGCTGAAAATAGTTTTAACTTGTTGAAGAGGAAGATTACGAAACAACCAGTTCTAGTGTTGCCAGATTTCCAGAAAACATTTCAAGTGAAATGCGATGCAAGCGGATTTGCAATCGGGGAAGTCTTGAGTCAAGAAGACATGCCGATATCATACTTCAGCCAGAAGCTAAATGAAGCAAAAGTGAAGTACTCCACTTATGATAAGGAGTTCTATGTTATCATCCAGGCATTGAAGAAATGGAGGCAATACTTGATCCCGAAAGAATTTGTCTTGTACAGTGACAATCATGCACTGCAGTTTGTGACTCAACAGGAGAAGTTGAATCAGAAACATGTCAAATGGGTTGAGTATATGAAAAATTTCACTTTTTTGATTAAACATATTTTTGGTACTGCTAACAAAGTTGTTGATGCTTTGAGCAGGAAGTGTTTGTTGTTGCAGGAGTTCAAATTCAAAACCTTGGGTTTTGATGATCTCAGGGACATGTACACAGATGATCCATATTTTAAAGAGGCATATGAAGCAACTGAGAATCCTGGTCTCGGAAACAGAAACCCATGGATAGAATACATGATCCAAGAAGGATTGTTGTTCAGGGGAAATCAACTGTGTATTCTGAAATTCTCCATGAGGGAGAATTTGTTGAAGGAGAAACACAATGTAGGATTGGCAGGGCACTTTGGTCATGAAAAGACATTCGCAAAGCTGAACGAGTCATATTTTTGGCCGGGAATGTGAGAAGATGTCAAGAGATTTGTGGACAGATGCAGAATTTTCCAACATTCAAAGGGAAGGAAGCAGAATGCAGGGCTTTATCAACCGTTACCCATACCAGAGAGGCCGTGGGATGCAATTAGCATGGATTTTGTATTGGGGATGCCAAGAACACAAAGAGGTTTCGATTCAATCTTTGTGGTGGTGGATAGATTTTCCAAGATGGCACACTTCATTCCATATCAGAAAACCAGTGACGCAACTCACATTGCGAACCTTTTTTTCAAAGAGGTCATTTGACTTCATGGTTTGACGATGAGTATAGTTTCGGACCAAGACACAAAATTCATAGGGCATTTTTGGAGGACCTTATGGAAGAAGATGGGAACTAACTTGGAATTTAGTTCAGATTATCATCCCCATATGGATGGAAAGACAAAAGTGGTAAACAAAAGTCTGGGAGACTTGCTGAGGAGCTTGGTGATAGAGCACCACAGCCAGTGGGACAACATATTACCACAGGCAGAGTTTGTGTATAATGACTGAGTTAACAGGAGAAAAGGGTAGAGTCTGTTTCAGATTGTCTATGGCATGCAGCTGAGAGGATATTTTGAGTTGAGGGATTCAGAACAGACTAGGAGCGCTAGTGCATAAGATTTCGCAGAGGCGATGAAGGAACTTCATAGCCACGTGAAGGATCGACTGTTGAATTCAAGTCAGGAGTATAAGCACAGATCAGATCAACACAAGAGACAACTTCAGTTTGAGGTTGTTGACTTGGTTCTGGCACATTTGAGGAAAGAAAGGTTCCCAAGAGGAACATATAATAAGTTGAAGATGAAGAAAATCGGGCCATGTAGGGTCTTGAAGAAATTTGGGGTGAATTCTTACGATATTGAATTATCCGATGGGATCGGAATTTATCTGATATTCAATATCTCTGATTTGTACCCATATGAAGTCAGAGAAACAGGGACTGGAGATGAGAAGTCAGTGATCTAGTGGAGAAAACAGATGCCAGTTGAAAATAGGCCACAGATGGAGTGCATACTAGATAAGAGAGTAAGCAAGGAGACCAGGTGGAAGCAATATTTTGAGTATCTGGTCAAATGGAAGAACCATTGAGTTGAAGATGTAAGCTAGGAGACTGAAGAAGAGATCGAGAAGCATGGACAAACTGTGCATGAGCTCATGGACAGGAGCCCATGAAAATTTTCAAGCGAGGGAGTATGATGCAGGAGCATCGCCAACATCAAGTGAGCCAGCACAGAGGACAATGGATAGTTGGACAAGCACCAATGCGAATTTTGAAAGTTCCTTGAAGTTGTTGCACGATCTTAAATGTAGTCATTAATAAGAGGTGCACTTGTATAATGCAAACAGACCTTCAACGATTTTCTCTCATCCTTAGTAGGTAGAAGGCATTTAAATTAGTTAATGTAGGTAGATAGAATTTAATTCTAGATTAGAATGTTTGGGAGCGCAAGAGGGAAACGAGATATAGACACCCTCATTGTGCATTGTAACATCAAGTAGTGAGCATTGAGAAGAAGAGCGAGTAGAGAGTTGTGCAAGAACACCCATGTATAGGCATTTGAATTAATAGAAAGAGTTGATTCAGATCTATGGTTTTTGTTATTCTCTATGTATTGATGCTGAATGATATGCTCATGAATGTTTGCTTCCTGTTATACATTTTATTTATATGTTGTGTATATGATTTCATGTTTGAATTGAAGTCTGAGAGGAAGTAGGAATGAGTTTCAATTGTTTCTCTATCTGAGTAAGAATTCCTGCAAGGAGTGCAGTTGAAGTGTCTGCAAGGAGTGCGTCGACAAGAATTCAGGGTTGCATCTCTGAAGCTCAGATAGTTTTAACTTTTGTTATCATTTATGCGAAAGTACAGTTGGCATAGGAGGCGTGCAAGGAGTGCACAGGCCAAGTGAAATCCTCAGGTTTGTGAACCTGAGTGAAGTGTTTAGAGACTGCTTCTACAGGTGTGCACAGGGTCGAAGGAAATTTCAACACTTAGACGTATTTGAAGGTTGCCGCAATGAATGCACGCAAGGAGTCTTTTCTAAGACTCAGAAGTGCAACAAAATTAAAGAAGGATAAGACCTTCGGAGATGCTAAAGAAAGTGCAACAGAAGTTGTACCTAGAAGATTCAAGAAGGTGTTGTAAGTTTGCCGGAGGTGGACGAGTTCAGTGGAAGAACACTTAGTCATTTCACAGATTCCTTAAAGGAGGAACGGACGGTCGGAATTCTCCGAGGAGAAATCGCGACATCCCATGAGACGTTAGATCTCATAGAGGTGCAGGGGAGATGTGTTGAGTATTCCCAAAGGGGTTCAAAGCTTAGGAGGGGCAGGACCGTAGATCTGAGCCACAAGGGCCATCAGATTTCCATGTGAATTCGCATATTGGGGCTTCCTGGGTTGAAACTCCGTAATATAGCAACAGGAATCATGAAATCATGATACGCGATATCCCAACGACTAAGTAAAATAGTGTGGGGCCATAGAAGTCGGTGACAGGTGGCACACCATTTCAGGATTTCACAGCGAGAAGTCCCGAAACATTGACATCAGGATTCGCGATCCCATGAAGTCCCAAATCCTGACAGAGGTGACGAGATGTTGAAGGGTCAAACTCGTGCATGCATCAAAGTTTCGTCATATCGGGAATTAGGAGTTGGGGATACAATTTACTCCACATCGCGAGTGTCAAAATTGCGATATAGAGGAAATCCCGATAGGAAAAGGTCAGCGTTAACTGGTTCTCGGGTCTCGGGGATTTGAGAGACCTACGCTCGACAATTGGATTCACGAAGTCGCGAGTTACGATCTCCTGAGTGTAAAGAGGAGATCCCATGGAGATTGTTGTGGGTGAAAAATTCCCGATAGGGAATTAGAAGAGCCTTAGAGTTCTTTGCGTCGTGTAAGAGGAAATATCCTATGAATCGACGTGGACCTTCCAACCTGCGGGTTGAGAGGTAGCGGGTGTCGACATCAATAAATAAAAACAAAATTCCATGAAGCAAGCTCATAAAATGATACCTGGTCATCCCCTTTGGTATGGTCATATTTTTGTCAACAGGATCATGCCCAGTTGAGTATTTGAATGTGGAGTCTCCAGGTGCAAACTGCAATCTTCAATGGTACTAAGTTCTGATGCAGCCTTAGAATCAGTAAGCTTTGTCGATCAATCCCATGGAAAAGTATTCAATTTGTTCCCTGGAAACGGTGCCAAAAATGATAGCACTGGAAGTCACCCTCTGATTGCAGAGAGGGTAAGGCTAGTACCCATCAAATTTATATGTCATAGTTTTGTTTTAAAGAGGTTGATTCAGTGCAGAATCAACAAAATGTCATTTTAACTCAGAAAATAGGGAACAACATGCACAATTAGGTGAGGTGTTGATTGAACTTAAGTTAGTAAGTTGAGATTATGTGTAAGCAGAGGGAATACTTAGTGAGGAAGATGAACGATACTGCTATGGGCATCAGGGCTTCCAACAACTCAAAGAAGACAAACTCGGACCCAGGATCAGTCTTAAGCCTAAGTTTGGACACTGAAACATGTCCAAACTACACAGTCATAGAAAAACCATGATCAAACCTACACTATGATGCAACTATGATGACTCGACTATATCATCCATGCCCGATCTATTCAGTGTAAGAGGGAAAGACAACAGAGGGAATTGGTTAAAACTGGTCGCGATGCCACTATGATCAAACCTACATCACAAAAACATAACTACCCTCGACTGGGTCATCCATGCTCGAGTGTTCTATCATAGTTGTTACAAAGAAATGAAAAGGAAATTGACTTTCATTAAACAAGAAGCTTGAAATACAGATGCATAACCAGAAGAACCAGAGCTTCATCAAAACATTTCAATGCAGGAGCCTAGCTCAACCATTGACCCTAAAAAAATATCAAAATGACTCTGATATACTCAGAAGAATTCTCCATTGACAATAGAGGCATGCTCGAGTATTTTCATTGAATGGTTTACATCGACGATTCCTCTTTGTCAGACGGTGCATCTGAACCTATAGCTTCCTGTTGGACGCCAGCTCGAGCACTCTGTCAGTACTTTTGAGCTATCTATTTATGGGGGAGACGATGTTTTAACCACCTCCCCCTGCTTCATTAACTGTCTTCATCGATATCCAGACGTGCTGGAGTCAACTTGACACATGGAAAATGTGTCGAACGCACTCTGAAATTGTGCCTCTAGGATCCCTACTAGATGCTGACTAGGAGAGTGGCAGGAAAACATGATGGGGATCTGGAAATTTTCTTTTCACGGGCTTAGTAGGCTACAATGAATGATCGATGACCAGGTGGAAGGACATGATGAGGAGGAGGTGATCGGGAATGTGTGGGCGTCAGAATGTAGGCTCTGAGGTGCAAAGGTGCATGGGTGATGTGGCATAAGGAGAGGACATGAAGGTAGAGGGAAGGTTGCGGTGGAAGGGTGACATAGGGACAATAGTATAGGTGAAGGCGATAAAGAGTATGAGTGGGGGACACATTTCAGGAGGTGAGAAGGAGTGATGTGACAGTGGGATAGGGATAGGTGAGTGAGAATGTGAGTGGAGGACAGGTTTAAGCTGGAGTAGGAGGCGACAAGTGGAGGTGGTAAGAGGTCTAGCTCAGAGGAGAGGGGGTAGCGGTAATCAGTTTAAGGCCTGGGGGGTCCAAGTTGATGAGAAGATGCCACGTAGTGGGGGTCCTGAGCCTGCAAAACTACTTGCTCAGAACTCTTTTAAAGGAAAAATGTTGGGGGGGGGTCTCATATGGGAAGCAAGTCATAGATATGAGCACACCAAGATCAATTTCCCATATCTATGTGCCCCTTAGCATGACGCGCCCAAACCATCGGGCCACTCATAGACTTAGGTTAAAATGTATTTGGTGGGTTTTTAAGCCCTCTTGTCTCATATTTTATTCACCGAGGGTCAACTCCTTATGGAAACACTTCCTTACAAATATATGTGCTAACACAATCCACCTACAATGTTCCCTCCATGTTATACCTAATCTACTATTGTCTAGCTCTTCCTAACAGAAAGTGGCCTCATGAAAATGTAGAGGTCGAAATACACTGTAGTTGAGTTGGACATTCACTACAGTCTCAATATTGTAGTGTTTAATGCAAGAAATTGTAATACCACCACGTTTTTGGCCTCATATGGTTATCATAACTTTGTTAAAACTTGGTGAACAAATACTTCTCTCATTCCTTACCTCACCTCCTGGAACCTCACCGTGATCATTTTATGCATAGTGCTTACGATTCTCTATGTCAAAGATACCTTGGATTTACTTTGTATATATTTTTATTTTGTTTCCTTACATGGATACAATTCATCGGTACTGGAGGTTCTGTCATTTCCCATTGGAAATCATGCTTGATTTTATTTTAATGTGGTTATGATTTTGATATTTTTTTAATTTTTTTTAACAGAAACGGAGAAAAATTATTTTAAAAGAGGTGTGAATATTTGCAGGAGGAGTACAAAAGTTGTGTTGCAGGAGATGTAAAAAACAAAATTCACTCCCCTGTAAGCTCCCAGTAGGAAGTGGTGAGAAGGGGTAGTTATTTATAGTATGCTAAATCCGACTTGAGATTCTACAATGAAAATCATGCAAAAACAACCTAATAAAAAAACAATAAATCAAAGCATACACTTAAAGATTGTTTTGGTCTTGTGCAGGGGGATCTTCTTCTATTGAAGGCCGAAAATTTAGATCTAGTCATGGTCAAGGTACTGGAGAGGAATCTTCATCGAATATGGCTATAGTCAAGGAGGCCAAAGGAGACACAGGCCCAGCCAAAAACTGAAGAGCTTCTATTTGTTGCCTTAATGCCTCACATTCATCCTTGGTTCTCTGTTGTTCTCCTCGATGTTGAATGGTGATTTATGTTATGGATAAGACTTGAGATGAAAGGGATATGACTTGAATTTTTCAAGTTTTTCACCAGGCTAACCAACTCATCGTGCTCTTCCACTGAGATGACGCGTTGATTGCTAGGGTTCCTTCTCATTTTGGTAATTTTCCTTGCACTGTCTATTTGAATTATGCGAGAGACTATATCTGCATTCAAAGGAGGAGTGAAATCCTCTCTGTTCTTCTGAGTATGAATTATGCCTACAAAGTGAGCCATACATCCACTAATATGCTCCATCACCCTCGTTATATTTAAAGGACAAATCTGATTTTCCTTTTTTGGACACGAGCTGCAGCCATACCCACTGTTGATACTGGTACTGTTCGCATTACCATAATCCAATGCATAGTACGCCCAAGGAGTCATGCTGAGCAAGTTCCTCCCACTCTAGGTCTTTTTTCCATGCTCTAGAGAAATCATAGGGATGTCAAAGAAACCTCCAAAGTCGAGGGAGATGGATAAAAGGTGTGGAATAACACACGCTGAGGTGGGGGGGGAGTGTCAAGGTGGCGAGAGGTGAGGTTGGGAATCTTGTTACATGTGCCAAGTGTATCAAGTGACAGGAGTAGTGGGGAGGTGTTATGATAAGACAAGTTCATGAACTAGGTTAGAATGAAAGTCCAAGTGTCGTGTTGAGTGGGTAGGTGAGTTGACTGCCAAGTGTCAAGTGCCCGACGGGTGCGTGACTAGGTCATGGGATGGGTCTATATTGCATTTGTCCATTGACTACTAATGAACCTAGCTCCAGGGATATGGATAGGATTTCTTGGGTATCATCCATTTGATTGTTTCGTTTAAGGACATGGAAGAGGGAAATATTGGAGAAGTGCTCGATAATTTCTAAAATTCATTGGAGTATGGCCTTTAAATGAATATTCGAGGGGTGGGAACCTTTGCATGCATGATTTATAATTATATTAGAGTCACCTATCACC
>ML781314.1:118034-139499 GCA_009831015.1 Picea engelmannii | reverse complement strand
ATATTGATGGTAATGAAAAAGATACTTTTCCCGTCCCGAAACACATGAATCTCATCTTCATTATCTGATTTATGTTTTATTCCTAACCCCCTAGTAGATCAGTAGCATGCATATATGTTCTTGTCTTGTTTGCAGGAAAGCTTGGTGGAAGGAGCAGCAGTAGCAAGGAGACAACAACTCAACGGAGGATCTACTTCAACCTTCGGAAAACAAGGTTAGTTCATTCTTCCTGTGCTTGTCTGAGAAAAGGGGTTGAGATTTTGGGTAGAAGGTTAAAGGTTAAATCTGAAGGGTCATGATCTGCATATAGGCTTAGAACCCTAGCTTATTAGTCCGTAGGGTAAAATACCCAACAACACCTTGGGAGGACTATCAATGTTCCAGATAGAATTCTAGATCTTATCTTTGGGGGGGAGATCCATTTGGGAGAGAAGTTGTGAATATCCTTGCTTACTAGAGTAAATTCCATTGCCCCATCCTCTCTTCTATTTTATCATATTGCAAATGGGGGAGAAACCTATTAAAAGATTTTGTAGCTAGTGGGATGCATCCTGAAGATTGCGTGGGAGACTTTGGAGGTTCCATCCTATCTAGTTGCCCGAATCAACGCTTCGGGAAGAGATGTCTGAGATGTATTTTTTCCTTGCCAATCTAGCCAGTTAATGAGAGATCAAATATGTATGTGATTTTAGAGTGGCTACTTTCCCATGATGTTGTCTTTCAATAACGATCTTTCGGCCATTTCCAGGAATCCAGGTGAGTTGAATTTTTATGAGAGGAATGGAGGAAGAAATAAGCTTCCCTATTGGAGAGCCATTGCTCATGGAGTGTTGTTGATCTAAACACCTGATTCTGTCCCCACCTAGGTATTTTCTCAATAGATTTGTTTTCCACCATTATTTTCTTCCTGAAATAAGATTCCATAATATTTTTTCTCCCATTTCCAAGTTATAGAGGGTAGGACCTTTTCTGTCGAGGCCTCAATTTTTCTAAGGATGTTTTACAATATCCCAGTTTACAAGGTGGAATTTGTTTGTGTCAGTTTTTCCTTCCTCCCAGAGAAAGCATCATAGGATATGGGAGATTGAATTTTTAATTCTTTCTGGTGTAAGAAGAGAGGAGAATTGAAAAATGGGGAGACCAGAGAGGACTGATTTTATTAGTACAATTCGACTGGCTATATTGAGGCAGAAAGTGCCCCAATGGTCCATCTTATTTTTTATTTTGTCTATGATTTGGTTCCAAGCTGAGTTAGGAAGATATTTAAGACAAATTGGGATACAAAGGTATCTGAAGTTTTTCCATTTTTCAATGAGAGGAAATCAAAAGATGTTTTCTATTAGGTGAGTTATTCTTGTGGGAGTGTTCCAGGAGAGTTTTATTAGAGAATTGGGAGTGGTTTAGTCTCTTTGTCCCCCGAGCTATTTTGATACGTAGAATGGCCTTGGAGGCTCGATCCTTTTCCATATGCCTACCAAGAGTTTCTGCCATAATTATGTACAGGAGGGGGGAAAGAGGACAACCTTGCCTCAACCCTTTGGAACTTTTGAAGAAGTTTGTTTGACGCCCATTGATTAGAGGGGAAATCCAAGGCTTGGAAATTTAGGTTGAAACCCAAGCTATGAATTATGGACTAAAGCCAAATTTCCTCAAAATTGCAAACATAAAATTATGTTTCACCCTGTCAAAAGCGTTGGCCATATTGATTTTGATAATTCCTTGGTCTCCTCATTTCCTTCTAGAGTGTAACTTCTTGGACAAAAATGATGTTGTAAATGATTTTCCTTTTTTCAACAAAACTGTTTTGGTTTGGGGAGATGAGCTTATGAATCAGAGGCTTAATTCAATTGGCTATGATTTTAGTGATGATTTTGTAGGAGACATTGCATAAAGATATGGGCCTGAATCTAGAGAAGGAGGAAGGGTTGGTGTCCTTTGGTATGAGCTCTAGAAAAGTGGAATTTGTGTTGCCCCCCAACTTTGTAGATTTTTGGACATATTGGATCATTCTCAGGAGATCCTTTTTAATTATGTGCCAACATTTTTGATAAAAGCATGTGTTGAAGCCACCTAGTCCTGGAGATTTGTTTGGATGAAGTTGGAATAAGGGCTCATATAGCTCTTTTTCTATAACTTCTTGATTTATATTTACATTATCCTCTTGGTTGACAACAGTCGATATGTTTAGCAACATATCTTCTTGTATGTTGAGATTTGCAATGGCTTCCTCAGTTAGAAGTTGCTCAAAATTATTTTTGGCTTCTTCTTGGATTTGTAGGAAGTCACTTGTTTTGGTTCCATCTTATTTTGTGATCTCCTTCACCTTGTTCCTCCAGAGTCTGACTTTGGTTTGTCTCTTGAAGAATATCATGTTTTTGTCTCCTGATTTGAGCCAAAGACTCCAATATTTGAGCCTCCAAGCTTCCTCCTCCAAGTGGAGTATTTTTCTTGTTCTTTGAGAAGAAGAGATTGGGTGGGAAGTCCCTCTTCCATTTCCAATATGTTTTCTTCCATTTCTTTTATTTTCTTGTTTTTTTTTCTTGGGCTTTTTCTTTGCTGTTTCTCACCCAGTGTTTGAGGGTCGATTTGACTCTTTTTAGCTCCTTCTCCCAGATGTAGTTTGGAGAGCCTTGTATCCAACAACTCCATCCATCTGTGACAATATCAAAAAAGTTTGGATCTGAGATCCAAAGGGGGTTGAATCTGAAGGGGATGGGGCCAAAAATTTCTAGAGGGGATAGAGTTAGGGTGATAGGTCGGTGATTAGAGCCAGTCCCGGGGAGAATAAGAGGGGAAGGGGAAAAACACTCATCTAGGAAGGAACTATTTAAGAGAAAATGATCCAGGCAAGCAGTGATGTGCTCGGGTCCTAAACTTCTATTTGGCCAAGTGAAACAATTGCTAGAAGGATTTATGTCAATTAAATGAAAGGAGGATATGATATCCTTGAGATGCTCACGAGTGGGGTCCCGTACTCGGGTGGAACCATTTTTTTCTTTAGGATGGATGGTTGTGTTGAGGTCTTGAGCTATAATGAGGTCCTTAGAATCTAGACTCATATGAAGATTTTGATGGGAGGATGAACAATAATTTTTTTCTTGATAAATAACAGGCATATACACATTAATGAAATTCAAAGTCTTACTTGTAAGAATATGAAGAAGGGAAGTTCTAATCTGGTGCTTTGTAGAGTGCCTGTTTTGAAGAGAGAAGATATTTGGATTCCATAGGTTGCAGATTCCCCTCGAGGCTCCTCTTGCGCTAAATGCCATGCCTTTTCATGATCGCCATATGTAGATGCTTTCTTGAAGCATATTAGTATCCTTCCTTTTAGTCTCCTAGAGAAGAAGTACATCAGGGTTTTCTTCTTTAATTAGGTCATGTATCAGCGAGAGATTGTGTCGGCTCCCTAGTCCTCTGTAGTTCCAGGAGATTTATTTTGTCATTTAGAAGGCTTGGAGTTTCCCCCTTTATGGGGGTTGGGTTGATTATGATTCCTAATCTGTCTTGTTTCTTTCCTAGCATGTTTATCTAGATTTGTTTTCTTCCTCAGTTCTATTTCCTTCCTGGCTGAGGCTTCCCTCTTGTGCAGATTTGATTTTCTACCCACTTTTCTGATGGGGGAGTCATGGGTATCTCAGTCTGAGTGTTCTTAAGATATTTGTTCTAGTTCTTTGTCCTTAGGGGGAGAATATGGGTGAAGGGGAGAAGATAGTGCTCAGGGAAGGAGAGGAGGCACATAGGGGTGGGTAAGAGGGGAGATAGGTGAAGGTGTGGTCTGATTTTGCAAGGGGGGCAGCTCCACTCAGGGTGGATCTTGAGTAGAGTTCAGAATGGGAGATTCTAGGTCTTAGGATGAATCAGGGAGGGGTGGCATGGGGTATTTTTAGGGTTCTGACCGTGACGTTGTTGTTTTTTCCTTTTGGGATGTTTCCATTGTTCATATTCTTCAGGAGGGGTTTTATGGGGGGACTTGGAACAATGCTTTGAAAAATGACCATACTCATGATAGACTTTGCATTTGAAAGGTAGTTTTTCATATTTAACTTGTTATAGATAGGTACATTTATCGAGGGTGAGATTAATAGATTTTGGTAGGCATTTTTCCAAATCAAATTCTACACATATCCGTGCATAGGCTTTAAGACCATCTATTACCTATAGAACATATAGTTTCGTTATTCCAAAAATGTAGGGGGAGGAAGGGGAGGCAAACCCAAACTAGAACTACATTAGGAATATCATTCTCGGGGCTGAAATCTGGCATCCATCTATTAAGATACATACCTCTAGAGCATATAAAGTATAGTCCCATTTTGAAGATGAGTGATCTAGATTTATGTAGGAACACAATGAAATACAGAAATACACATAAACACAGAGATGCAATGGAAATAAGACTTCATTTCATTAATAACAAATGACTGAAATATGCTTACACACGGAATGGAAATAAACTAGCTAGGACCTCGTAGCTTATCTCTAAGAAGAGATGTGGTTGCTAATCGCTTCGATGAGAAGATGATTACAATGAGGCTCTGAAGGCCTTTTTACAATAAATGAGAATGCAAAAATTCCTATACATCCAAAAACCTAACCCTAGGAGATGAAGCGCCAAAAGTCATGTGGGCCCCATTTGGGTAAGTGAGCACATCAAATTCCCAGGGTCGTAACTTTTGCATACGATCTCCGTTTTAGGCGTGTGATAGCTCGTTGGAAAGGTATCATCGAGGAGATTAATTTTGGGGGATAAATCATGCATTCAACTATCATTGAGAGACTCTATCTCGAAAAACCATCATTTCGACCCTCAAAATGGCACTGGAAGTTAAAACCTGCTAAAAATAGTAAATTGCCAAAATTGCCAGAAAGTCGTTTTGAGCCATTTGGAAAAGGTGGGTGGCCACCGATATCCACCTGGATCAATACTGTTCGAAAACTAAAAAAATGAAAGAAGAAATGGTGAGGGTCCAAGTGGAATAGGTGGGTGGCCACCAATATCCGCTTGGATCATTCCTCCCCCCTTAGGAAGCAATGGTCCCCATTGCATTGAGTTCCTCCATGAGATGAGGAAACTTCTACTGAACTTGATCCCTGGTGAGCCATTTTCCTTGGTGAAGGAGTTGGCCTGCTTTGACAAATCGATATCGCAGAATCCTTTGTTTTTGGGTGTGCTTGATCTGTGTAGCCATGATCTGACCAGTTCTGGCGTGTGCCATGCAGTATAGATTTAACTCTAGTTGTGTGAGTTGTTCTGCCATGTCGGATGTGTCTAGTAGAGGTGGAAAGTAGGGCCGAAGGCGATCCACATTGAACACTAGGTGCAGACCAAGGAATGGTTGCAATGCCCATATAATTGTAAACATCATTTAAGTTTCCTAAAGATTTTATGAAAGTAATCTGAAATAGTAACTTCTTAGCATAATAGTGATTCTCATAACAACAACTTCAGTAACTTAGATTTATCAATAAATACTGAATTCATGACAGAAATAAATAAATACATAACTTAACAAAGTACTTGGTTCTGATGCTAATTGTTGTTGCCACTGTGCCTTGTTGTTGCCTTTCTGCTCCCTGCTACACAGATCAATCCTGCCACAAATAGGAAAATAGTTGCCCAAAACTACTATCCTCCCTGCCAACTAGGAAAACTACCTAGCTCCAGGATATCTACGGATATCCTGGCCCTTCATGCCCAAAAACTCCAGCAACTCAGTGCCTCCCCTGATCAAAAGCCACAACCTCAAAACTTTGTGCCCCCATTAAGTCCAAAGGTCCACAAAATACAATAGTGTTCAGAAACTCGCTGCTGACACCAAAACACAACCGTCCAGAGGCTTTCTGCTCATGGAAAACATAACAGTCTCAGCCCATACAGTCCACAACATCCATCCCCATCGAATGGTGTGCACATCCCCCTCTTCCCATCCCTTATTCCTCCCTGCCGACTCATGCATTAACTTCACAACCACCCCCGTCCTCCGTCTTTTGTTCCTTATTTAATATTTTTATCATCTCGAGATTTCTGGGCTCCTCGCCCTGCATACGCCACCCCCTACTGCATACGCAATCCCTGTTATATCATTTTTTTTTGGATCTCTTAAATTTAAGTCACAGGTCATTAAATGTGATCTTCAGTTAGGTTATTATTACTTAGTTAATCCTCAATTATTCCTTTAATTAAATATTACTTAATAATCTTCAATTATTTATTCAATTAGGGTCGTTACATACACCCACCCTTCAAGAAACTTCGTCCCGAAGTTTAATGTTTCTGATGGTACAAAGGAAAAGAGTATGGTTCACACATTCACAATAAGTAACCGACAATATCAGTAAGTCAAGAAACTCATACATACTAGTGTATATGTACAAGAACTGCATGTGTAGCTAGTATATGCAATCCTCGGGCATGTACTAATAATCAAACTGTCATTCTTTAATAATTTATGTATTCATTCAATCCAGTCAGCAAGACTAGTCTTTTATAAAAGACAACAATTAATCAATTGTTTAAGAAATTCTTTAATCACAATTATCCTGTTTAACAATTTTATTTTACATAGCTGTAGCTTAGTTAATGAATATTCATATATACACATTTCTCTTCATCAAATCCCACCACAAGACAGATCCCCATATAGTCTCAACTATTCTACTCATCCTTCCTCCCTAACCTACTTCCAACTCCATTCCTATCCGTCCTCTGCTAGACTATCTTGGAGCGTCAGTTATACTGACCTAACTCCAAATAGAACCTGTAAGTGGAAGTGTCGCTATCTCGACCAAGCTTCCCTAGCAGGCAAATGACAGTCCTCATCACACGTCTTGGGGAGTGTGAACCAGCACCGTCCTCCCAGGACTTTAGGTTTCAGAGGATACACGGTGGGAAATGCCTCCACCCCTCCTAACAGAACCATGGTCAACACCCTATAATGGAGGATACACGTTGGGAAATGCCTCCACCCCTCATAACATAACCAGGGTCAACACCCTATAATGGAGGATACTCGATGGGAAATGCCTCCACCCCTCCTAACAGAACCAGGGTCAACACCCTACAATGGAACATATAGGCGCACTGTGTTGCTGGAGGTTTTGTCATCATTTATTCGGTTTTGGGCAGTGTTAGTACTAAAATCATAGCATAATCATGCACTAGTCCACATATCACAACAATGCATCCAAATCAATATAATTTCACACACATTATTCATACCATAATTTTTTCCAGTTAGTGGTCCTGATATCCACTTTCATCATCATTATTACTTTGGCTATTTCATATCCCATAACCTGTAGATTAGTCTGCAACACAAACTCATATTTTTCTATGCATTATCATCATATAATTTCATACTTTCATCATTTCAATTTGGTATCCCCGTACTAATACATTAACATCAAAGTTTTCCAATTTGAATTAGATTTCACATTATCCCATAATTCATACTCTTTACATATTCACAAGATTATCATTTACCAAAATAGATTTCATCGTATCCAACATCATTCTAATGGTATTTAAACATTCAACAATTTCTCTTTCTCACAATATGTCGCATCATATACATCATCATCAATAGCATTTAAATATTCATAAAATTTTCATTCACATAATAGATCGCATTACATGCATCATCATCAATAACACTTAAACATTAATTACTGTTAATAAGTTTAAAGTTTAAGTATATCACTTAATAGTTTCACTGTGACTAGGAAATAAAGTGTATAGGCCTCAGGTAATCCTGGCCATCAAAGTCAAAAGGTGGTGTTACCTACACCCCACCTTAGAGAAGCATGTTCTCGAAGTAGTCAAAACAGTGAGGGATAGTCTCGCCGTAGTGTCCCGGCGTCTTCCCAAGTAGCAGATCCTGGACTACACTTGTCCCACTGGACTCCCTTTCCCTGTAAATATTCTATCCTTCTTCACTACCTTAATTTATTTGATACACAAACTTTTGCATATTTCACTTTATCAACTTTATATGTTTACATCTTCCTATATTTGGTCTTCTCCCAGCACAACAACCATTGTTTAAAATTTTAAATTTTACCTTTCTAAATGGCACCATATCGATTGTATGAGTTTGGAGATTGAAATTACTTGATCATGCATCATGTGATACAAATATCCACCTTAAAAATCGTGTCTTGAGGTGCCCATATTTACCATCGCATAGAACATGGGTTCAAATCGGGTTTTATTTAATAATCAACACAAAATTTACCAATATTTGATGTAGTCAATGTATAAAAGATATTCGTTATTGTAAGTTTCCAAGTTAGCACTTTACAACTCACAAGCCCCTCTCAAATTCATTCATCTTAAACCATAACATCACTTCTGACTCACAATTTTCAATACATCTCCACTCAAACAAAACTCGGGAATTTATACTCATGTCTTGAGTGCTTCTATGAGTTGCTTCAATTTCCCTTTCACAACTTCCAAATTGGACTCCACATCTATCACTATTATATATAGATCATTTTTTGTTGTGTCATATTCATACTAAATTAAAGGTCAACACTTCAATCTCGTCCATTAGGTTTGACATGGATTTTCACTCCCCACATCATTCTGTATCCAATGCATTCTCGATTTACAATTTTACCAACACTTCTATTTTCTCGCTATACTATTTGGAATTTTAACATAGTGCCTAAACTTATCCTCTTATGATATAAACATGTCAACGAGAGTGGTAATAATGTTTCACTATTTCAATGTATCTCCACCTAGAGAAAACACAATATTTATTAGCACGTCTCGGGGATTTCATAATTCCCTTCAATTTCCTTATTCTCTATTTCCAAGTTGGATTCCATATTTAATTGTTTGTAGGAACCCCAATCTCACCGTTCAAGTTTAACTTTATTCTTCCACACTATCCCCTAGTAACTCTTCACAAATTCAAATGCATCAGTACATATTTAAATTTTCGATATCAATCTTGCTTATCATACTCCTTCTCCATCTTCCATCCTTCAAGCTCTCCACAACAATGTCACGATAGCTGCAATGTTCCACCAATATTCCATTATTTAGACTTTATCAGGACTTTCAATTCCCCGATTTACAATTAACGCCTTTCCTCTGAGCACCAGCCTCTTCCAGCTATGCGACGGTCCATATGACCGCTCCCCATGCGATTGTAGCCTTATCCCTCTATCGGGATTTCGGGCTTCGCGAAACTGAAAGGTGTAGGACTTACGTCCTCAGGATCCCCGATCCTCCGATCTCTGATGCCACCTGTCATTAACTCCCGTCAAGATTGGACCTTCCGACACCTGTCCAATGCAGTACCCTTAACTCCGTTGGGAAATCGCATGTCGGAGGTTCACGTTTTTAAACGCGCTCGTTCACCGACCCTTCCTAGCTCCGAACCCTGATATGGAGTGACACATGTCCTCCACTTAAACGCTATGGTTGTGGGACCCGTCGTGTTTCGGGATTTCGTGACTTCTCCGGTCGTGATTCCTTTGTATGCAAGAAACCCAAAATGCCGAACCCCGATCCCTCGGGATCCCCTAACATGCATCCTCATAATGAAAGGCTCATATCTCATCGGGAAATCACAAATCATGATTTCATGTTGCACAATTTCTTTACCCTCGAAAACTCTGACGAACAAAACTCCGACGACGCCCGATCCTTTGCCACCTGTCCATGCAGATGGACGGTCCTGATTGACTCTTGGGGTTTCAGGACTTTCAAGGTCCCGGTTCTCATGACTTGAAGAACTCTGATTATCCGATGGATAATACTCTGACCCACTCCAGATCTCCGACACCTGTCCCTTAGATGGACGGTCCTGATTGTATCGGGAAATCGCGTATCGCGATTTCAACTTGCACAAGTCTCACGTCTCCAGAAACCCCGATTTCACGACTCTTCGGGATATCCTGACACGCGTCACTACCATTTGGACAGCTCCGATCCTATCGGAATATCGCAAATCATGATTTCATTATTCAACGGTTCTACACTCCTAAAATCTCCAATGATAAAATCCCGACGCTTTCCCAAAACGCTGACACGTGTCCTGCCGAGATCAACGACTAGGATCCATTCTCAGGATTTCGAGAATCACAAGGCCTCGATTCTCAGACTTAACAAAACCCCAATGACTCAGATTTTCCGATGACTCTTCCGAGACTCTTCTTCTGCACACTAGGGCTTAACCTTGGTGCAACTTCTCGAGATCTAATGGCTGGCGGGATTTCGTCAATCTTCTCTATAAGCTCCCGACCATCGATTTCTTCCCTTTTAAATACCTTCTCGAAAATGGCTAAGTATCCTTCCCAGAACTTGCTCTCCAACACCTACGCTTGCAACTCTTGTTCGAATACTCCATGGCACAAAATCCTATGCTCTCCTTTAGCAATATCATGAAGGTGCTATACCTCCTGAGATTTTCTACTCTGATTCCTTCAGAGGAACTTGTGCGCACTCCTTGCGCTCAACATTCAACAACTTCCCAGTGTTGAATCCTTTCAACTCTGCGCACTCTTGTAGCAGCAGTCTCAGATCTCCTTTGCTCAGATTCACAACTGAGAATTCTTCTTCAACCTGCGCACTCCTTGCATGGCTTCAACAACCCACTTCCACTTCTCGGTGAATGAGAACAAAAGTTAAACTACTGAGCCTTCACCCCGTAGCTACGTTAGCCTTGTGCTTTACTCGCCACTCCCAGTGCATATGCCACCATTCTAGGCCTTAACATCATTAATTAACCTTAAGGTAGATTAACCTTCTACTTAAATATTTTTTTTTTTTTATACTAATTTGACTTAGCTTATCTTTACTTTCATTTTAAACTAACTTAATTTTATATATATATATAAATTACTTATACTAAATTATTTGATTTACTTCATATCGTTTTTTTTTTAACACTTTATATTATATCTATATAAAATAATTGAAGGTATACCCAAGGGTTCGGGCACACATAGTTTCCACGTGCTCGTCTGGCATTCTCAAGCTCCCTCATAACTATTCTCAAATTCTACACCTGTTAGCCTTTCAGCTCTCTACGCATCCTACCTCTGTCCCACTTTCTCATCCGCTGGGACTTTCCTCGCATCAGTCTTTGTCCACCATAGATCTGCCTCTGCTCTGCTCAGAGGTTTTCAGAATCTCCTTTGCCATGGCTCACCTCCACACCATTGTTCTGAGCATTTTACCAGTTCGTTTTTCAGAAACAGAGTATATTGATATGGCCCCTGATAAGATCCAAGACCTGGAGTCCAGTCTCCTTGAATTGTTGGGAACCACTCCCTTGTCTGTACATTTTGTGGAGCTCGCTCTCAGCTATACTAAGAGGTACGATTCAGTCCACATGTGGTGCACAGTTTCAGTACCTTCATGAAGAACGCGGGGTTATTCGTATCAGAAATTGTATAAACCTTGCTTACACGGTGGTAATGAATGGTGATTTCTTCTTTTGAAACAAAATGATTTGCTTGTAATTCCAGCCCTGTACGGATTTTGGGTATTTTGCTTTCAATTTATTTCATTTATTTTTATAAATTTACTCGCCTGTGCATATGCATGTAGTTAGCTGCATATATATTGCCTTCTGTATTGCTCATGCCCCCTTTTCTCCTAACTGTGAAATTCTCCACTTGAATTTCAGGTTTCGGGGTTTCCTTATACCCGATACCAAGAGCTTCCTGTCCTCACAGACTCCCGATCTCTGATATGGTGATGCGCCCCCTTCTAGCTTTAGGCCCCCCCTAGGCTATTCTTTGGTCCATGTGACCCTGTCCTATGTGACCGTAGTCCTATTCCTTGTCGGGATTCGGGTTTTCGCGACTTTCGCTGTCACGAACCTCTGTCCTCACAGACTCTCGATTACCAAATCTCCGATATGGCACTTTATGTGCTAGCCCTCCAGGCTAGACATCCCCCTCATATGACCATCATTCCATGTGGCCCCGGCCCTATCCTTCGTCGGAGTTTCCGGGTTCCAAATGTCGAACCTCACAGGTCCTTAGGACTCACGATTTTCCGATCCCCAATATGATCCTAGTTCTTTATCCCTTAAGTTATGCTCGTGATCCACATGACTTCGCCTGGTGACCACAGCCTTATGGCTTCCCATCGGGTTTCGGTCCTTCTCGAGAAAGAATTTTCCTTACTTCAAATTTTGCGATGCCTTAGCATTTACTTTTGGTCAACGAAGGTTTAAAAGTGGGTTAAAACTTTAAATATTGCGAGTGAACTATTAATGAAATTGAGATTCGAGGCTTCCCGTAACAAGAATCATGAAACCCCGATCTCCGATTCCGCGACGTAATTAAGGCCTAATTAAAACATTGATTGATTAATCCTTTTTAACAAAGGTTTAAGTGTTAAGTTACTTACGTCGTGTAATCTACTACATGTCCAACGATGACCCTTCTGTGGGCCCCGCTATCCCTTGACCCATCGGGAAATCGCGTTTCGTGATTTCATAATGCATGGATACTTGGTTCACGGGATCCTTGATTTCCCGATGACTCAAACCCCAATGGATGATTCCTTATCGGGACTTCTCTGATAACGTCGGTCTTGTCCACGCGTCCCCTAAATGAACGGTCCCGATTCCTCCGAGGTTTCGAAACTTACGATGCCACGTTTTCCTTGTTCTCAGGAACTCTGATTTCTCGATCTGCGACCTTCGCCTGATTCCTGACACCTGTCCTATGTAAACGGACGGCTCTGATCTTCCCGGCGTTTTGAGACTTATGGTGTTTCGATTCCCTTGCCCTCGAGAATTCTGATTCTCCAATGGCCAATATCCCGACTCTCGCGCGATCTCTGCCATGTGTCCTCTAAAATGAATAGTTTAGATCTTATCAGGAAATCACGGATCACGATTCCGTGTGACATGATTTTTGTGTGCTCGAAAACTGCGATTCCCCGATTCCCGACTCTCTCCAGGGTTCTGACACGCGTCCTAAATGATGGATGGTTCAGATCAACTCTCGAGTTTCGCTACTTTACAAGGCTAGGAACCTTTACTTACCCGTAACCCGATGACCAAAATCCCGATCTGGTGGTCACGCAACACGTGTCCTCCTCGAGATCCTATGGCTATGACTCCTTCCTCGTTCTGGGGTTCTCCTAGTCACGGATCCATGACTCCTGAAGCTCTGGAATATCGATGAACTCTCGACTCCTTGCCACCTGTCCCCAATAGATGGACGACTCTGATTGTATCGGGGTTTTCACTATGGGTTTCCCTACCCCTTGCTCACGGAACTCCCGATTTCGCTAACTCTGATATCGCGATGCCTTCACACATCTCGTCGGGATTTCTCCTCCCGTATTATTTGAGGAATTAACTCCCTCACAACTCCTTGCAAATCCGTCGGCTGTCGGGTATCCGCCCAAGATCTGACGGTTCAGATCTATTCTCCTTTGGGGATAATAATTAGTTGCACAAAACATTACGTAGTGTTAAAATTGCTCTCTTGGCACGGTTGAAATTTTTATGGGTCTATAGTTCATTATTACAATCATCGAGGCTTAATATACGCAAATAGTTCACACTATTCCTGCGCGGTATAAGTCTACTAAATTTCCTTTTTCCGACTGCTCATTGGCAGTTCCTCATTTTAGGTAAGTTTATAATGAAGTAGGCCTTTTCAAGGTCCTGCAAATGTCCTTTTTCATTGTATTTAGTATAATATGTGCAGTTATTAAATTTTCCAACTTCAAGCCTTAGACAGAAGTTTCCCTCAACATTTCATCGATTTTCAGGTGTCAGTACTACCCGAAACTTCATTGGCAAACCTTGCTCAAATAAATTTAAATTATCAACTCTCCTTTTCGTGCTCAATAGCTTTATCAAGCCGCTTTAAGGGTAGCCATTTCGTGGGAAGTGATTCTTCATCTATCTGGTTCAATGCCGCTATTTTAAAGGTGTTCCTTTGAATGTTCAGACTAATACCACATTAGCCATTCATGATCCAGTTAACGGTTATTGTCTAAAACGGTCGCTTGTGATATATATGAGACCATTTTCTTGGATAATATAGGGGTGCTACCTTGAGTACACTTTCTCTTTAGAACACATTGCCAGAGGAAATTGGCTAGACGTCACATAAAATAGTATATCCTTATACCATTAAGATGACGCTAAAGTTGAACTTTGTATGACGACATCAATTTTATTAGGAGGATAAATATTTACAACTTCAATTTTGGTCATGAACTTTCATATTCATGAAATTGATGAGTATGGAAGAAATGGTTTCCTCTAATATAATATGAAATTTTTATCAAAATTGGGATTAATAAGAGCAGGGGTAGTAGTGATTGCATGTTTGATTTCTGTAAAAACCTTTTCAATTTCCGATTTTCATTCAAATTTTGTATCCTTCTTTAGTAAAATATTTATTGTCTTAACAATCGTGGCATAATCTAGAACAAATATTCATTCAAAGCTTATCTTTCCAAAGAAATATTATACTCCTTTTCAAGACATAGGAGGATTTAAGTAATTTATTGCCTTACCCCTTTCTAGATTAATGTATATGCCTTCTTTACTCACAATATGGCCTAGTATTCTCCCTTATAATATAGAAATAAGCACGTTTTTGGATTCAAAGATATCATGTCATACATCCTACATAGTTCAAGGACTTGTATGATATGTTTGAATCGTCCTTCCCTTAATTCTGAATGAACTGTCAAATCATCCTGGTAATATGCCATACACCATATCAGTCATGTTTGGTCAAGTTGAATGTTGCTCAACACAATCTATTAAGACACAAATGACGTGTGTTTCTTACAGGTTAAGCGTGGCTGCAGTTAATTGTTTGGGATTTTGGCCCTTAGGCCGAGATTTCGAACTAAGACGCTCTGATACCATATGTAATGCCCATATAATTCTAAACATCATTTAAGTTTCCTAAATATTTTAAGAAAGTAATTTGAAACAGTAACTTCTTAGCATAATAGTGATTCTCATAACAAAAACTTTAGTAACCTAGATTTATCAATAAATATTGAATTCATGACAGAAAGAAATAAATACATAACTTAACAAAGTACCTGGTTCTGATGCTAGTTGTTGTTGCCACTGTGCCTTGTTGCTTCCTTTCTGCTCCCTGCTACACAGATCAATCCTGCCACATATAGGAAAATAGCTGCCCAAAACTACTATCCTCCCTGCCAACTAGGAAAACTACCTAGCTCCAAGATATCTATGGATATCCTGGCCCTCTGTGCCCAAAACCTCCAGCAACTCAGTGCCTTCCCTGATCAAAAGCCACAGCCTCAAAACTCTGTGCCCCAAGTAAGTCCAAAGGTCCACAAAATACAATAGTGTTCAGAAACTCACTGCTCATAACAAAACACAACAGTCTCAACCCATACAGTCCGCAACATCCATCCCCGCCAAATGGTGTGCACGTCCCCCTCTTCCCAGCCCTTATTCCTCCCTGTCGACTCATGCATTAACTTCACAACCACCCCCGACCTCCGTCCTTCATTCCTTCTTTAATATTTTTATCATCTCGGGATTTTTGGGCTCCCCGCCCTACATATGCCACCCCCTACTGCATACACAATCCCTGTTATATCATTTTTTTTTTGGATCTCTTAAATTTAAGTCACAGGTCATTAAATGTGATCTTCGGTTAGGCTATTATTACTTAGTTAATCCTCAATTATTCCTTTAATTAAATCTTACTTAATAATCTTCAATTATTTATTCAATTAGGGGCATTACAATGATGGAATGATGAGCTCAAACGCATTTTCCCCTACAGCCTTGGTGAGGGTGTAGGGCCCATATCGAAGTGGATGAAGCTTGTGGTGGGGTCCAGCGAGGTGCTCCTTTTGCAAATGCATCCACACTTTGTCGCCCACTTGGAAGTTGTGTGGCATCAGATGTTGATCATGTCGTTTCTTGTACTTAGCATTGGCTCTGTCCAAGATGTCATGAACCTATTGGCGGATGTGTTGAATGTGCTCAATGAAGTTGTTTGCCTTATCCACCTTAGACTGGACATGAGCTGAATCTTCCTGAGTAGCCACAAATGGCATGGCTATGTCAATGGGACATAGTGGCTGGAATCCCAAGCCCACTTGAAAGGGGTTGTGGCTAGTTGAGCTATGGAGAGCCCGGTTGTAGTTGTGTTGTACATAGGGGAGGCTCTCATCCCATGTGCGTGGATGATTTGAATTGTACATGTGCAGAATGTGTACGATCATCTGGTTGATGACCTCTGTCTGGCCATCAGTTTGCAGATGGAAAGTTGTGGACTTGGTGAGCTTGGTGTCCAACATCGACCAGAGGCTGGACCAAAATGTACTAAGGAACCTACTATCCCGATCTGAGATGATAGACTGTGGGATCCCAAAGTGTACCCACACTCATTCAAAGAAGAGTTTAGCAGTGGCTTCTGCTATGATATTCTTCTTGCAGGCCATCATAATGGACATCTTCGAGAATCGGTCGACAACCACAAAAACACAGTCATTTCCACGCTTAGTAGAAGGAAGGCCTGACATGTAATCCATAGAGATGGATTCCCACAGTCGACCGGGGGTAGGAAGCAGAGTATAGAGGCCTTGCTTCTTGATGGTCAGTTTGGCAATGGTGCAAGTAGTGCAGGACTTGATGTACTTCCCGACATCTTGTTGAAGGTTCGGCCAATAGAAATACTTTTGCAGTACTGCCACGGTTTTCTCGACCCTGAAATGCCCAACGATTCGACTATAGTGCACCTCCCAAATCATCTTGGCACGCTCGCTTGAAGGAACACAAAGGTGTCCCAAGTGACAAAGAAGGGCATCCTGGAGGTGAAAATTGGGAACTTTCTTACCCTCAAAGAGTGTATTGTATGTGTGGCTGAATTCTGGATCACTTGTGTAGAGAAGCGTCCAATCAGAAGTCTCGTGCCCACAAGAGTTGAGCACAGTGGTTAGCGCCACGTTGGGTGGTCGACTGAGGTAGTCTGCAACATTATTGGTGCTGCCTTTTTTGTACTTAATGTTCAAATGAAATTGTTGCAAGTATGTGGACCACTTCTGATGGCGATCGTTTTGCAGCTTCCCTTGTGTCTATATGAACTGTAGGGGTCGGTGGTCTGTGTGGATGACCGTTTCCTTTCCCAAAATGTAATGCTTCCATTGTCGACAATCCTGCACAATGGAATACATTTCTTTGTCATAAGTGGGATACTTCTGGACTGTGTTGGAAAGTGTCTCACTGTGATATGTCATTGGATTCCCATGTTGAGTAAGGACTGCCCCAATAGAATAGTGAGAGGCATCTATCTCGATCTCAAATGGTTGTTGCAAGTCTGGTAATGTGAGCACTGGTGCAGAGCAGAGGCGATGTTTCAATTCCCTGAACGCCTTCTATTGAGATTCAGACCAAAATAATTTTTCTTTAGCTCCTCCCTTGGTGACTTGACTCAAGGGCCAAGTGATATGAGAGAATCCCAACACAAACCTGTGGTAGAAATTGGTAAGACCTAAAAAGCTATGGAGCTTTGTTAGGGTGGTTGGGGCTGGAAAATCCCGACAGACTTGGATCTTTGTTGGATCCACATGCACCCCCCGCTTATCAATAGTGTATCCCATATAATGAACCTCCGTTATGCCAAAAGTTCATTTCTCCAAATTGGCACACAACTTGTGATGACGCAGTGTTTGGAGGACCTGTCGGATATGGTGGAGGTGCTCTTCCCAAGTCTGGCTGAAGATCAGAATGTCATCCAAGTACACCACTACAAATGAGTTTGTGAATGGCCGCAGGATGTTGTCCATTAGCCTCATAAAGGTTGCAGGGGCATTCGTCAACCCTAAAGGCATGACCAACCATTCGAAAAGGCCCTCCTTGGATTTGAATGCAATCTTCCACACATCAGAGGGTTCGATTGGTACCTGGTGATACCCAGACTTCAGGTCGATCTTGCTGAAATATTTTTCCCCCTTGAGTTGGTCCAGAAGGTCATCAATCCATGGGATCGGGTACCTATTACGAATAGTGATCTTGTTCAGTGCCCGATAGTCAATGCAGAGTCTCCAAGTCCCATCCTTCTTCTGCACCAATACGATCAGGCTCCCACAGGGTGATGAACTCGATTGGATGTGACCTTTCTGCAACATCTCCTGAATCTGCCTCTTGATTTCGTCATTCTCCAGGACAGAGCACCGGTAGATGGGTCCATTGGGCAGCGGTGCACCTGGGGTCAGATCGATGGGGTGCTTGACCTGGCAGTGTAGAGGCACCCCTGCGGGGGAGGTGAAGATGTCCTCGTACTCCTCCATGACCTTATCCATTTGTTGTTTTCGTGTAGTGGAGCCTTGTATGGAGGTCATGGCCATAGTCTTCCGCTTTCCCTGAGGGCGGATCATCAGGAAAACAAATTTCCTGGTTTTGGAAATGAGCTTACTGCATTGTTTTGTAGTAACCAAAGATATGGTGGTAGGCGATGCTATCTCTGATATCCTGTACATCTTATTGCCCAAAGTGATAATAACAACATGAGGCCTAGACTCATACATAACATGTCTCTTCCACAAGTATGGTTGGCCTAATAATACATCAGAAACATCAAGAGGAGCAATGTCACATAATACCTCATCCATGAAGGGCTTGATGTTGTAGGGAAGGCAACATTGTCGACTGACGCGGAGGTCCCGTCCTTGGTGCAACCACCCGATGGTGTATGGTTGTGGGTGTGATGTGGTCAGCAAGCCCAACCACTTCATGACCTCTACCAAGATGAGGTTCTTCTGGTTCCCGCTGTCGACAATGAACTGCAATGGGGAACCCTTTACCCACATCTTGGAATGGAAGAGACGCTCTGCCTCCTCTGGATATTCTGGTTTATCCTTCTGGATCTTCGTAGTGGCAATGGTGGTGTTGGGATCCGCATCAATAACCTGCTTCCCCCTGTCATTCCCCTTGTCAGGTTCTGATTCAGAGTCGGAGCATGCATCCAATTTAGAAGCCTTCAACTCGGCTACCAGTGACTACTTGGCCCGACACTCACCTGTGTTGTGAGTGGAGCTCTTATGGAACTCACACCACTTCCCCGTGTCCTTTTTTGGCTTTATGGTGTTGTTCTTTTCTTGTGGCTTTGGCGGTTTGTCCTCGGATGCCCCGCCTTGGCTCGGTCCTTTGTTTTTTGGTTTGGGAGTACCTTTCCCGTGCTTCTGATTTGCAGACCCAAAGTCTCGCTTCTTTTGTTTGAACTTCTGCTCAATCGTGGCAGCATATCGGTATGCTACACCAAGTGAGGAGATGTCGAGGAAATCCATTTCCTCCTGAATGTATCTGTACAAACAACTATGGAACTTTAACACCAAATGTTTCTCTGAATCTTCGATACCCAACTTTGTGCGTAGGGTATGAAACAGATTCTTCATCTCATGCACATCTTGGTCCCTTTGCTACCGCAACGTAGTCCATTGTATGTATTTGTCCTCATAGCTCCCCACAGGATAATATTGTTCCTTGATGGCATCTCAAAAAGAATTCCAAGTGGGTGCGGCTGAGAACAAAGAGTGTTCTCCCTCACCCTCTTGCTCCGAGTTGGTTTCCCATCAGTCCTTGACATGGGGGGCAGCTTTGAGGAGTGCGAAAATAATCTTTTCTCGGTTGGAAAAGTCATGAACTAAGAAATATCCATCTAACAGATTCAACCATCTATCTACGACATTTGCATCTATTTGGCCGTCAAAAATGGGAATGTCAAAGTTTACTTGTAGCTTAAAAGGAGTGGCACCTCCAAAGTGGCTTCTGGATGTCGATGCACCACAAGTCGGAATCTGTTGAAGAATCTGGGCAAAGTTGTCCATCATCGCGTTCCTTTGTTTCTCGAGGGCCTCCTCGAGCAACATTTTGATAGGATATCTTTCTCCCTCATCTTTATTTTCTTCCCCCATGGGTGGTCATTGCGGTTTGCGAGGCTGATCTTGCAAGGGTTCAACCAGATCGAGCCCCAACTCCTTATATCCCGATCTCGTTGGGGACATGCAAAGAAGGATCGAGAATGAGCAGACCGCTCTGATACCACTGATTCAGATTTATGTAGGAACACAATGAAATACAGAAATACACATAAACACAGAGATGCAGCGGAAATAAGACTTCATTTCATTAATAACAAATGACTGAAATATGCTTACAGATGGAATGGAAATAAACTAGCTAGGCCCTGGTAGCTTATCTCTGAGAAGAGATGTGGCCACTACTCGCATCCATGAGAAGATGATTACAATGAGGCTCTGAATGCCTTTTTACAATAAACAGGAATTCCAAAAGTCCTAGACATCCAAAAACCTAAACCTAGGAGATGAAGCGCCAAAAGTCATGTGGGGCCCATTTGGGTAAGTGAGTACATCAACTTCCCGGGGTCGTAACTTTTGCATACGATCTACGTTTTAGGCGTGTGATAGCTTGTTGGAAAGGTATCGTTGAGGATATTCATTGTGGGGGCTCATTCATGTCTTTGGCTATCATTGAGAGCCTCGATCTTGAAAAACATTCATTTGGACCCTCAAAATGGCCCCGAAAGTTAAAACCTGCTAAAAATAGTAAATTGCCAAAATTGCCAGAAAGCCATTTTGAGCCATTTGGAAAAGGTGGGTGGCCACCGATATCCACCTGGATCAATACTGTGTGAAAACTAAAAAACTAAAAGAATAAATGGTGGGGGTCCAAGTGGAATAGGTTGGTGGCCACCAATATCCACTTGGATCAATGAGATCTTGATCTAATTTGTATTCGAAAAGAAAGGAAAAGAAGGCTTGTCCACACATAAAATGTGAAATATTACCTTTCAGGTGGGGTTTCGACTTCTTTCTGATCTAGATCGCCATATCTTGGGGATCCATATTCCAATAACTTGTCCTATGAGTGCATGATCTCCAAATTTTAGGGTGAGGGATCTAGAAATTCCTTGGATCTAGATCAAGGGGATTTGATGTAGTTTTTTCATGAACTTTGGGGGGGCACCCTTGGTTGTCTTGGGAAGAGAGGTGATGAGGGAGGAAAAATTTGCAGCGGGGGGATCGAGGCCCCTTCGGGAGAGGAGGGCATGCGTGAGGAGATAATGGGGCAAGGACACGCATTAGGGAGGATGTTATTTCTCGTTTATGAGTTTGATATTATTAGAAATATTAAGATTATTTTTTCTTTGCAGGGTAACACATGGTTGTTCTACAGAAGGTGTTCACTTCCCTTGCAACATTTAAACTCACTACAGAGACAATCTACTCACCGTCAATGTCATGGTTGCATTTACTTTCTCTGAGAGGTTTTGGTTTTGAGATAATAAAATCATCTTTGAGATCTCTCTCTTATGTGGTGTTACTCCTTCAAGCACTACACATAATTTTCTTGTGCTTACTCTGAATTTCATTTTAAATAATCCTTGTTTCCTTAATCATTTAATCTTTTGTTTCTATTTGGTAACTTTATCTCCTGTTACATA
>ML781314.1:92981-103612 GCA_009831015.1 Picea engelmannii | reverse complement strand
TAAAAAAAGGCCACACACTCTTCTATTGGGTTCTTTATGTTTGAAGTATGTTTAGGCTTCCAACCAACATCACCAGATGACATTTCCCTCACTTTGGATTCCCAAGGTTTTGTGCATCAACAACAAGAACAACACTCAACCCATCGGTTTCTTCAACAACTTTCACAATGACACACTATCGTAACATCAACACTAAAAGCATCTCAAGATTGTGAAAAGAAAAGGCATGACAAACAAAGGACCTCCATGTCAATTCAACCTAAATATAGAGTCTCGTTACATTTGGATAAGAAATGCTACAAAGGCTAGCATCATAAACTTTCTCCAATTAGATATGGCCCTTATACCATTCTAGAAAAGAATGGGGAGAATGCATATCGATTAGATATTCCTCCCGAGCTCGGGACACAAAATTTCATCAATTTTAACCCTTTGAAGTTGTTTGAGCCTCGCCTCCTAGAGGAGCCAGTTACAATTACACAACTAGTACAATATCCCGAACTTCCAACTCCCCTTGTCCGAAGATAGACTACTTCACACCAAGACTCATTCTACAAGGAACCCGGCCTACAAGTCCTACCTTGTGGCACGCCAAGGACAAAATCTAACTCAGGAAAAGTGGATGACAACTGAAGTGGTTCACCGTCTCTTTCCTTAGCTTCACATGGAAGTGGGGACGCTTCCAGAACTAAAAAGGGAGGAATTGGGCCACAATGGGGAAAGTCAACTTGGCGCACACATTTTAACCTAGGCTAAGTTGTATTTCATTGTTTTAGAGCACATACTATGTAAATAAGTCTATCCCTTATTATAAAATGTCAACCTATATCTAATACAAGAATCTTTTTCATTTTCCAAAACCTATCTTCTTCCTTTTCTCTCCTTGTTTGATAATTGTTATGTTTATTCTTTCTTATTTTTTTATCTCGGTTGTGCTATGAAAATCCAATGCACCTTTCTCAATTCCTACACCTTGGCTTAATGGTTTTGAATGATTCCACATTTGAGATTTCTCCTATCCCTTTGTCTATTCAATCTCTCATGTGGAATTCCTCTTACTAGAAGTTACTCAAGGCAAGAAGGAGGGGTGCACCATCTAGGTTTTGCACCCTTGTTAGGGTTTCTCTTTTTAACTGCTGGGAATGAAAGAAGTGTGACCTCCTTAATGGCAGCAGTAAAACTCTCCCTTTAGTCTCCATGACTCCTACCGAGATAGCATGTCCCTTTGTCTAACCTCAGTCCATGCCATCATTGGTTTTCATCTATTTTTGCTTCCCCATAACAATGAGGCACTCCATCTCATAAATGCACCCTTCCTAGAGCTCTGGGGAAACTGCTGAAAGTTTTTAGATGTGAAATCTAAGAGACTAGATCTCCTTCTCAAGCAGATCAAATTCCATTACTGGCGATAAGCCTGGTAACTCCTCTAGAAATATGTATGCAAACTTGATAATACAGGTAGGTTTTTCGATCCTTCCATGTCACCCTTTTCATTAAGCGCTAAGATGGAGTACAACTTACACCCTTTGTGCATACATGTCCGTAATTGTAAGGAAGAAGTAAACCTCTATGACATCCCTTAGTTTATTCCTACAATTACTCTACTCTGCCCCAAATCATTTTTCAAACTTAATCATTTCATCTTGCAATTAAGTATCGCATCGTGTGATTCTATCCAATCCATGCTAATCACTATATCGTAAGAGCCCAATATTGTAACATACAAGTTTTCACTTGTCATAAAGTCACCCAAGTTAATGTTACAATCCTTCACTTTATCTCCAACCTTTTTCTTGGCACCCGATGCCATTTCCACATGTCCAAAATTATATTGTTCGACTACCTTTACCTTAATTCATTTAATTGGAACATTAGGTACAAAAATTTCAGTATCTCCTAGATCCATTAAAATGATAAAATGTTGATCAATGATCATACTTGACATCTTGAGATGGGTGGATTAATGCTTGACCTAGTCGTTATTCACCACTGCATGTATCTTGTGGGACTTTCCTAAATCACCAACTATCATAGGTCCTAATGATATAGAAACTCTTTCCTTCTCAATAGGATAGTCTCTCTAGTAATGTGGCTCTCCAAATGTCCAACATCCATTGCTCGGTCCAGTGCTCCTAGTTTGAGAAGTAGAAAATATTGGCCTAGGAGTTTGTTGCGATGGTTTGTTATGCAGACTAGGTATAAACTGTTTATACTATTTTGATGATTAGTAGGGAGTCCTCTGTTGAGGAGTATTTCATCATGGTGTCAAGAAGACAGGTCTTCTTGGCGTATCACAGGACCCAAAATTATGTCTAGATGGTGTGCTCTCAGTGTCTCCTATCGTGTATGTCTAGAAGGAGTCCTGCACAGACCCCCACTATTATGATTTTCCTCAGCTATGAGGGATTTTTGAACTGCATTGTGCAATTTCTAAGGCATCAGGATCCTCACCTTCTCACAAATGTTGAAGTTAAGGTGGAACACAAAATTGTTTACCTTTAACTTCTTTGTGTTCAGATGTGGAGCATATTTCAGTAGCTCCGTGAACTTGGCCTCATACTCTGGTATCATATAACTACCATGTCATAAGTCAATGAACTCATTAAGCCAATTCTCAATGAACTCATCGAAACATAACCTCTCCTAGAATCCTTCCTCGAACAATTCCCATGACACGTCTTCAATGAACATGTTTAGTTGAGGTAAGAGTGTCGTCCACCAAATTATAGCACTCCCTTTCAGTTGAAACACCGCCATGAAGCCTTTCATGTTGGAGGTGTAATCGTGTAGTGAAAAGAACATTTCCATGTTCTCCAACCATTCCTCAGTGGCTAATCCATCAGTGGCACCCCATAACTCGGGATATTTCACTTTCTCATGTTTTCTATGTATACTATTACTACCTATTTGTGTGCATTATGAACCCTCATTGGGCATAAATGCTCTTCACTCATCTTGGTTAAGGAAGTTGATCAACATCTCTCACATCCTTTGCAAGGATCTCACCATACCTACCACATCTCCCACAACAACCTAGTCCTGCTTTGTAGTCTTCTCCTCTCCAAGTGGAGCCCATCCCTCCCGCGTGGATTATCCCGTAGTAAGGGTACTTCTTCCCCTTGCACCACGTCGTCTAATCATCCCACATCCTCTAACCATGATACCTATCATCAACAAATCCAAAATTTTATGAGTGGTACATCTTTACTCATTTAATTTAACCAATTGAAGGCGTAACATGTCCCTTATCCTATGGTTGAACCTGCTCTGATACCATATGTAATATTCCCTTCATGTACACAATTAAGTAAGCCAAAATAATGATTTGACCCAAACTTTATATATATATATACAACCAAGTGGAAATATTAATCACTACAATCTATTTATGAAAATGAACCTAGCACCCAAATTAACAACTCATAGACAATCTGAGTTTATTCAACATTTAATGATCCCAAGCCAAAATTTTCAGTTGGTATCACTAACTACTACCGATTTATTGTGGTGTAGCTGTTTATTGAGTTATTAAGTGCATGCAATATTTATCCAACACATGAATATCATAACACAAGCAAGATATATAGAAGCACAAGCAAGATTGACCTTTTTATTATGTAGAATCAATACAATAGATGGCCGATCTAGCATAAACCTCAGATGGTCATACAATTAATAGATATGAGATGCTACAAAATGCTCTGCTGATACAAAAGAAGCCTCCAAAGGCTAAATAAGTAATGAAGACCAATACCGAGCAGATATGGATGTCAAATCCCTCTAACTGAGGAGTGCCACGCTCCAAGTGAAGTCTAAAATCCTCAAGAATTCGGCCCTGGTGGAAATATTCTCCAAATGAGCTCAAAATCAACCCAATGATAGATCGGGGCAATGGGAACATCCTCCTGTAGTTTCAAGCCCAACGTCCAAGTGCAACCCATCCAACTATTGAATCTCCTAAGGGAGTTGCAACCACCTGAATAGCTAGAACCCCAATGAAACTCGTCCCTGAAGGAATACAACTCCAAATGACTTGAAACTCTCTCGTAATGTATATTGGACTAAGAAAATCCCGGGGAAGAAGTTTCAGAACCAAATCACAAGCAGATCTCCCTAGATCTGAGTTTTTCTGAATCACAAGATGTCCCCTATGGCTCTAAGACGTCCCAATATGCAAATAATGATATAAGGATGATAACCATCTAGAAAATTCCTCAAACTGATGATCATGCCCCTGCAAACAAAACCCAAGTGTTGGAATGGCCCTAGGCCCTCTGGATAAGATGGCTCGAACCTCCCTCTAGATAATGGTGCAGCCTTGCTGGAATCACAAGAAGAATATGGCCTGCTACCTTCTGAAGCGCTAGATGGAGATGAACTGAGATTAGAATGGTGTGGAGGAATATTTCATCCCTAAGACCAAGCTGTGGAACAAGGTGAGTGGATATTTCACCACTGAGTTGCTCACAAGGGTTTGTACATCAAAACCCCCAAACTGAATGCTCAAGAGCAATAGAAAATGATAATTCAAAACCAAAATGAATAATAGGTCCTCCCCGACCTCTTACTTATACCTTTTCCTTCTAATTCTCTATTGAGTTAGGTTAACTTCTAGGGTTAATATTCTATTCTTCTTTTGAGTTATCTTTTACCTTTAATCCCCTTTTTCTTTTCTCAAGTCAACTTAAAAATATAACTTTAGCTTCATTGAATTCCCCCTTTAGTGTAAGACTATGACCTAGTGGGGGTGCCAAGGTCACTGAGTATCCTCATCACCTCTCTAAGAGGTGGGGCAAATTAGAGTCTCCCCTACTTGAAATTGCTTGTTCTCAAGAAATTCCAAACCTACTTCTCTTACTACGTGTTACTGCTCCCAAGTGGCATCCTCAATGGGTAAATCCCTCCACCTGATTAGGTACTCCTTGATGCTTCGGTTTCTGAGCTTCTTCTCTCAGACTTCTAGCACCTCCTCCAGAATCAAGAAACATTTTCCCTCATCATCCATGGGGGGTAATACCTCAATAGGCCTGATGTGTTGACCGAGGGCTTTCTTAAGGCACGAGACATGAAAAACGATATTAATTCTGCTACCCTGTGGAAGATCCAGCTCGTAAGCTATGACCCCTATCCTCCTGCTGACTCTGTAGGGTCCAAAAAACTGTGGCTGCAGTTTCTCCGTTTCGCTTCTTTTAATGGAATCCTACCTGTATGGTCGCAATATCAAGTAGACTAAATTTCCAACCTCAAAAGTCCGGCCAACTCCGTGTTTGTCTACATGGAACTTCTGTTGGTTTTGTGTCCTTTGTAGATGATCCTTCAATTCCCTGATAATGTCTTGGCTTTGTTGTATCCAATCCTATACCATTGGTGCCCTGCTGTCTCTGAATGCAATCTCTACAAATTACAAGGGATCATAGCTATACAAATCTCTGAATGGAGACATGCAAATAGACATATGTTGGGTGGTATTATAGCAATATTCTCCCAAATGAAACCATCTAACCCATTCTTTTTGTTGCCCTACCAGATAGTTTCTAAGATAGCCTTCCACCCACTTGTTAACTATCTATGTTTGTCCATCTGTCTACGGGTGATAGATAGTGCTAGGGGTCAAGGCCATACCAACCAAATAGAATAACTCCTGCCAGAAAGTACTCATAAACCTGTTATCCCTATCGCTGACAATGGTCTTGGGGAGGCCTTGCAACCTAAAAATCTTCCTGAAAAATAGTTTGCCCACCTATGTTGCACTGAAGTGAGTAGCTATGGAAAATAAGTGTGCAAACTTCATTAACCTATCCACCACTACAAATATGTAGTCCTTTCCTTGCATCTTTTGTAGCCCGATGATGAAATCCATAGATATGCTTTCCCATTTGTGCTTCGGAATGGGCAGGGGTTGCAAATGTCCTGTTGGGTGTGTGTGCTCATCCTTGTCTTCCTCACATGTCTCACCCTTTTTAACTTTCCTAATCACATCCTCCTTCAACACTTTCCGAGAGAATCTTTCTCTCACCTGCCTGTACGTCTTCTTAATCCCCTGATGTCCCACCATTGGTGAGTCATGGCATGCCTATAATACCTTGTCCTTGAAGGCCAACCCAGAAACCAAGAAGATTCGGTCTCTGTAGTAGATGAGGTCATTAATAACCTTGAAATCTTCATCTTGTATCTGTCTTTCTAGTAATTGGCATGCAAACTGATCCTCTGCATACTCCATCACTAGTTGGTCTTTCCGATCAATTGTTATCCTTGTTATGGCAAGGATGGATGGTCTCCTAGATAAGGCATCTGATACCACATTATTCTTTCCTTTGACAAACTCAATGTCGAAGTCATAGGCATGTATTTTGCTTACCCATTTTTGTTGCCTCTCCTTCAAGTCCTTCTGCTCCAATAAGTATTTGATACTGTTATGATCTGACTTGACAACAAACCGAGCACCTATCAAGTATTGTTGGAATTTGGCTAGTGCATGCATGATAGCCAACATTTCTTTATCATAAATGTTGTAGAGTAGCTCAGGGCCCCAAAGTTTTTGGCTCTCGTAGGCAAGAGGGTGCCCCTAAGATGCTACTCCCATGTCCAAATATAAATAAGCAAGTCATCAAAGAATACTAACAGGTGCTTCCTTAGCTGCTTATTGAATACATGGTTCATACATTACTGGAACGTAGCAGGGGCATTGGTTAACCCAAAGGTCATCACCAAAAACTCATAATGACCATAGTGACATGTAAATGTTATTTCTGATATGTCTTCTTCCCTCATCTTGATTTGATGGTAGCCAGAACGTAGGTCAATCTTAGTGAAGTAGATGGCCCCATGCAATTCATCCAACAGTTCATCAATCCTTGGTATTGGGTACCTGTTTTTGATGGTCTTTTTATTCAAGGCCCTGTAATCAATGCACATCCTCATAATGCCATCCTTCTTTTTCACCAACACTACTGAAGAAGCAAAAGGACTACTATTGGGTCAGATGTGTCGCATGTCCAAAAGTTCCTTGATCGCCTTTTCTATCTCGTCTTTGTACTTCTTGGGATGTATGTACAGTGTAGTGATCACTGGTTTGTCCCTTTCCTCTAGCTCAATAATGTTCTCAAATCCTCTATCTAATGGAACCCATAGAGGAATAGGCCCAAACACCTTGTGGTGTTTGTCAAGAATTTCCTTGATTTCGGGAGTGTAATGAACCTTGCCCTGTTCATCCACACATGTCACGACCCTGCATTCGGTTTCATATACTATTTCATCTCTCTAGAAGATGGATTCCATTCTCTTGGTCGTGACTACCTTTGCAACATTCCCTGTCATGCCTCGAAGCACTACCTTCTGTCCACCCTCTTTTGCGAATGACCTTTCCATCATTTTGTAGTTGGTGGTGATAGGCCCTAATGTGATGAGCCACTAAACTCCTAAGATGATGTTGGTATCGGGAAGATCCATGACATAGACGTCCTGTGTCAACTCATGCCTTCCCAAGGTAATCTTTAGGCCTCGATTATATCTATCACAAGGCATGGTGCTTCCTCCTACAACCTCCACTTTGAATCCTTCAAATTCTACTCTCGGTATATGTCTTTTGGTTAACAATGTTGCATCAATGAAGTTGTGGGAAGCTCCTCCATCAATCAAGACTGAGACTCTCTGACCCTACAAGACCCCCCTAATTTGAAAGGCCTTATACTTGGGCACTCCACTGATAGATGCCAAGGTGGCCATACTATCATGTTCTGTAATTTGTTCTTCTTCTGCCGCCTCAGTGGTTTCTGTCTCCATGTTCTGTATCTGTCCAATCTCATCTTCTTCTTTGTTATCTGAGGTGACCTCAATGTAATGTACCTGTCCATGTCCCATGCACTTGTGTGATGGATTCCATGGTTCCTTGCATGTAAAGAAGAGTTGTTTCCTTCTTAATTCTCTTCTGGTGTTATCATCTATTTTGCCACAACCCCTGTCATAACCCTTAGGGTCATGTCCTCCCTAGTTTATTGGAGGCCTTTGATCTCTTCGACCATTGTTAAGAGGAGGTCTCGGTATGAATTTTGGTTTAGCAGCTGGATCCAAATCCCTCGTCTTCCAAATGGCCTCCTATAGGTTAGTAGGCTTGAAGGTATTTACCCAACCTTTCAAGGGTTCCATCAACCCTTTTGTGAAAAGCATCATGAGCCTGGTCGGAGACATATCTTGCACCATCACTGCAAACCTTTGGAATTCATCAATGTATGCTTCAATCGTACCTGTTTTCTTGATTTGGGTGAGCTACCGAAAATGTAGCTCAGGATCTCCTTAATCTCTATCAATGAGCCTCTGAGTGAATTCTGTATAGGATGCAATCTAGTTGTGGTCGAGTGTGGTGAGCCCATGGTACCACCAGTCATGGGCCTTTCCATCCAAGTACATAGTGGCAAACTTGATGGCCTCCATCTCTCTCATGGGGTTAAGCTGCAGGTAAGTACCTAGCTTTTGTACCCATGCTTGTGCTGTCATCTTGGTCATACCATCAAAGTATGGAATCTCTATCTTCCCTGCCCTTCGCTGAAACTCAAAGTTTCCCCTATGGTTCATCCTAGGCTGGTTTCTGAACCTGAGTTGACAAGACTGGTCTAGGGTCATCTGTCTTTGAACTCTCATATCCAAGCTGTAGTATTCCTTGGTACTCCTGGCTAATTGTTCCACAAAGTCTTCAACATGTTCATGTTGCCCTTGCTCATCTGTGAATGTGGGCATGTATGATCTGGGGTTAGCTCTCCTACCTGAGTGTAGGCCTATATTTTCATCTGTGAACACTGGCATGTGTGGCCTATGATTGGCCCTGCTACCCATCTTCCCATGGAACATGACAGCTCCTAGACTTCCTTCAGATACCGATGCTTTCTCCAGGTTATATCTGACTTCCTCATGGGTTCCACCGGAACCCCGAGCCTCCTTATTCTCATACGTATCAGGATCCTTGCCTCGATGGGTTACTTGCATCACAAGTTCAGTTATCCTAGTTTGGTTCTCATTCATTTTCTATAGATTCTCATCAACTTTCTTCAAAGATTCAGAGATTTCAGCCTGTCCCCTTCTGTTGGTTTCTTGATACTCATCCAACTGTTGGACCAATGTGCTTTATGTTTAGTTCATGTTTTTCTAAAACTTACCAAATTCGACTACTAAGAGAGCCAAGCCTTGAGGCTCATGGTCATCCCTTAACCCTCCATTTTTTCCTCTGTTTCACTGTTGTTTTTCTTCCTCTGACCCATAACAATTCCACTGTACCTCTGCATGTGCCGATCTCTCCACACGTTTGGAGGATCGAAGCTCTGATACCACTGTAATGATCCCAAGCCAATTTTTTCGCTTGGTATCACTAACTACTATTGATTTATTGTGGTGCAAGTGTTTATTGAGTTATTAAGCGCATACAAGATTTATCCAACACATGTAGATCATAACACAATCAAGATATATAGAAGCACAAATAAGATCTCACCTTTTTATTATGCAAAATCAATACAATAGATGGACGATCTGGCATAAACCTCAGATGGTCTTACAATCAATATATATGAGCTACTACAAAATGCTCTGCTGATACAAAAGAAGCCTCCAAAGGTTGAATAAGTAATGAAAACCAATACCTAACAGATATGGATGTCAAAACCCTCTAGCTGAAGAGTGCCATGCTCCAAGTGAAGTCTGAAACCCTCAAGAATTCGGAAATGATGGCAAGATGCTCCAAATGAGCTCAAACTCGACCCAATGATAGATCAGGTCAGTGGGAACCTCCTCCTGTAGTTTCAAGCCCAACGTCCAAGTGAAACCCCTCCAACTACTGAATCTCCTAAGGGAGTTGCGCCCTCCTGAATACTTGGAACCCTAATGCAACTCATCCCTGAAGGAATACAACTACAAATGACTTGAAACTCTCCCAGAATGTAGATCAGACTAAGAAAATCCCGTGGAAGAAGTTTCATAACCAAATCACAAGCAGATCTCCCTAGATCTGAGTTTTTCTGAATCACAGGAGGTCCCGTATGGCTCCAAGACGTCCCAATCTATAGATAATGATATAAGGATAATAACCCTCTAGAAAAGTCCTCAAACTGATGATCATGCCCCTGCAAACAAAACCTAAGTGTCATAATGGCCCTTGGCCCTCTCGATAAGATGGATCGAACCTCCCTCTAGATAATTGTGTGCCCTCGCTGGAATAAAAAAAACAGTACGACCTGCTACCTTCTGAAGCGCTAGATGGAGATGAACTGAGAGTAGAATTGTGTGGAGGAATATTTCATCCCCAAGAGCAAGCTCTGGAACAAGGTGAGTGGATATTTCACCACTGAGTTGCTCACAAGGGTTTGTACAACAAAACCCCCAAACCGAATGCTCAAGAGCAATAGCAATGCTAATCTAAAACGAGAATGAGTAATAGGTGCGCCCCGTCTCTTACTTATACATTTTTCTTCTAATTCTCTGTTGAGTTAGGTTAACTCCCGGTTAATCTTCTATTCTTCTGTTGAGTTATCTTTTACCTTTAATCCCCTTTTTCCTTTTTCCTTTCTTAAGTCAACTTAAAAATATAACTTTAGCTTCATTGACTTCCCCCTTCAGTGTAAGACTATGACCTAGTGGGGGTGCCC
>ML781314.1:64206-81395 GCA_009831015.1 Picea engelmannii | reverse complement strand
CTATGCAATGTTTCATTATTGGTTGCAAATTTAAGATTATTAGTTTAGCATATAAATTATTGATATAAATTGCAATTGAAATTAAAGAGACAAGCAAATAGCACGCCATTCACATAATGAGCACAAGATATACCTTGTCAAAAGCTAATTTGTAAAAATCACAAATACAAGGAGATACCTATGTTATTCTCTTTTCTTTTCAATCATAAAATGGAAATACAAAGAAAGGGAAACTCGTTATGAAGTTCCCATGGACACTACATAAGTGTCATTGACACTATGGCCAATATGGATACTACATGATATTCTATTTTTTATGTTATACTTCATCATCTGACTATCAACTCTCTATTCCCCCATGGAAAAATACTTGATACAATAAGAATGCAACTTCTTTTTGTAGGGGCCTAGTGTTTAACATAGCTTGATAGCCATATAGGGTTAGGGTTAGGCTTTTGGACCCTCTATACTTGATCCAGATTTGTGAGAGGAATGAAGTGAATAAAAAACCCAATACAATAACACATACATACAGAAAACAACAACATATATCTAGTGAACAATAACTTCTATTGAATAAATGAAATAGGTTGAAACTATAAAACTATATAACTGAAAACAACTTGGTGGTAGCTATCTATGAGAAGAGATGTGGCTAATACATGCATATGTATGACCATAATGATTACAATGAGGATCCAAAAGGCCTTTTTAACATTGCTGATGAATTTCAAAACCCTAGACATCCAAAAACTTAACCCTAGGAGAAGAAATGCTAAATGTTTTGTGGGCCCCGATGGGTAAGTTGGTACCTCAACTTCCCAGGGTCGTAACTTTTCCATACGACCTTCGTTTTAGGCGTGTGATAGCCTATTGGGAAGGTATTTTTGAGAAATACACATTATTCCATCAAACTTTGACTTCGTCTACAATTTGATAGTGGAAATCCAAAAAAACACTATTTAGGGCCCTAAAATAACCCTCAAAGTACAAAAAGATGTGATGACATGAACACATCCAAAATAATCCAATTGTATTAGGTGGGTGGCAACCATTCTTGACCTAAAAGACATGTAAGGCCTTATACAACCCCAAAAGTTTAGAACCCACAATTACAAAGAATTTAAAAGGAATGTGTTGAACTAAAAACTTTCAATAGGAGCCAGTTAGAATAGTTGGGTGGTCACCAATATCCACCTAGGTTAGTCCTCCCCCCTTAGGAAGCAATGGAATCCATTACGTTGGGTGTCCCAATCAAGTGAGGAAAATTGTGCTAAATTTTTCCCCAGATGAGCCACTTTCCTTGGTGGCGGAGCTTCCATTCCTTGACAAACCGATAAAGTTGGATCCTATGATGGTGAGTGCCCTTGGCCTGTGTTTCCACTATATAATAGTTGGATGCATTTTACATGCAGTCAGGATTGATCTATGTTGGTGTTAATTGTTCTGCGATATTTGAGGTGTTTAACAATGGTGGAAAATATGGTCGAAGGAGGTCCACATTGAGCACTAGGTGCAAGCCAAGGAATGGTGGAGTGTTGAGCTCAAAATAATGTATACCCATATCCTTGGTGATAATGTAAGGCCCATATTGAAGTGGGAAGAGATTTCGAAGGGACTCTGTAAGGAACTCTTTCTACAAATGTAACCATACATTTTATCTCACCTGAAACTTGTGTGGTACCCAGTGTCGATAATGGAGTCGCTTGTACATAGCAATGGATTTTTGAAAAATCTCATGGACCTGTTGGTAGATGTGCTAAATCTGCTCAAGGAATCTGGTCGCATTGTCAGCCTCAGACTGAGCATGGTAAGAATATGTCTGTGTTTTAGCAAGAGGTAGTGCAACATCAATGGAACCCATGGGTTGGAATCATAGACCCACCTGAAAGGGACTATGGTCGGTGGAGCTATGGAGAGCCATGTTTTAGTTGTGATGAACATAGCGAAGACTCTCATCCCATGCACAAGGATTCTTAGATTTATACATGCGTAAGATGTTCACAATCATCCGATTGATGACCTATGTTTGGCCATCCATTTGAGGGTGGAAGGAAGTGGATTTAGTGATCTTGGTTTCCAACGGTGATAAGAAACATGACAAAAATGTGTTGAGGAACCTGTTGTCCTTATCAAAGATGATGGTTTGCGGTATCCCAAAATGGACCCACACTTGTTCGAAGAAGAGATTCGTAGTATCTGTCATTAAGATGCTCTTCTTGTAGGTTGTGAGAATGGCCATATTCAAAAACTAATCAAATACCACAAATACACAGTCATTGGCTAGTTTGGTTGATGAAATTCCATACATGTAATCCATCAAGATGGATTTCCAAGGCCTCTCAGGAGTAGTAGGAGGGGTATACAATCCTTGATTCTTGATGGTTGTCTTGGAAATGGAACATGCAGTGCAAGATCTGATACACTTGCTGACGTCCTGTCGAAGTTTTGGCCAATAAAAATGTTTATGTAGAATGACCACAACTTTATCCATGCCAAAATGTCCTACCATTCAATTGTAGTCAATCTCCCAAATCATATTTGCATGGTCACTTGCAGGAACACAAAGATGGCCCTGATGGCATAAAACCTTTTCCTGAATGTTAAAATCGGTGCCATTCGTGCCTATGCCTAAGAGATGAAAGGTGGTGGCGAAGTCTGAATCTTACTCATAGAGTTTGGGCTAGTCAGATTTATCATTCCCACATGAAAGGAGCATGGTGGTGAGTGCAGCCACAAGAGGTCGACTGAGGTAGTCAATGAAACAATTTTTTCTTCTTGTCTTATACTTGATATTGAGATGGAATTGTTGTAGGTAGGTGGACCACTTTTGATGGAGTTCGTTCTGCAACTTCCCATGTGTCTGTATGAACTGCATAGGATTGTCATCAGTGTGGATGATTATCTACTTTCCCATAATGTAATGTTTCCATTGACTACATGCTTGTACAATGGAATACATTTCCTTGTCATAGGTGGGGTATTTCTAGACATTATTTGTGAGTTTCTCACTATGGTATTCTACTAGATGACCGTGTTGAGTGAGAACTATGTTATAAAAAAAGGACCGTGGAGCAATAAAATAAAACAAATGCAGAAAAAAAACATAGAAGACACACAATACAAGAGAGACACAAATTTACATGGTTCACCCAGTGTGGGTTATGTCCACCAGAGAAATTTCCAGGTCCTTCCTTTATTATTATCCAGCAAATGAAGGGATACAACCTACAACAAAACCCGTTGTAACTTCCTCTTCTTTCTCTCATGGTCTCCTCTCTGAGAATACAATATTCACCATCATCCATAGCCGCAATACATTTCACTCATAAAAGAGGGTTTCCTTCTAGGGCAAAAAACCCTAACATAATCTCTACCATTAGATCTGCGACCTTATAATGAACGGTCCAGATTTACAATGAAATTACAATATACTTTTACAAGGCAATTTTTGCTTCGGGTGCTTTGCGCTTGAACCCTCGCTGGGGGCCAACTTGCCCCCAAACCCCCCAGCGTGGAAGAGTTTACATACTTCTGTGGTGTAAATACTTCATAGGGTATAAACATGACTGAAAGAAAGGACCTATGAATTAGGAAGATAATCAGGCTCCACAACCAACAAACTATGCCTACAACATAGTCAGATGGATCTGTCTCAATCTCAAATGATTGTTTCATATTGGGTAAGGAGAGTACTGGATTTGAGCACAATCGATGCTTTGAATCATCAAATACTCATTGTTTTGTGTCCCCCTACGCTAAATTTTCCCTGCCACCACCCTTGGTAACTTGGCTGAGCACCCATGCAATATGGGAGAATCCCAACACGAAGCATTAGTAGAGATTGGCAAGTCCCAAGAAGATCTGAAGCTCGGTTAGTGTGGTCGGGGCTAGAGAGTCACATATCACTTAGATCTTAGCTGGATCAACATGTACTCCATTCTCATCAACAATGTAGCCCAAGTATTGGACCTTGTTCATGCCAAAGGAGAATTTTTACAAGTTGGAGCATTTTTTCCTTGTGGTAGCGAGAATTTAGGTCAATCTTGTTGAAGAACTTTTCCCCCTTATGCTATTAAAGAAGGTCATCAATTCTAGGAATTGGATACATGTTCTTGACTGTGATTTTTTTTAATTCTTTGTAATCAATGCAGATTCATCGGGTCTAGTCTTTCTTCTACACTAGTACAATCGGGCTTCGACAAGGGGGGGATTTGGGTGTGATGTGCCCCTTTTGAAGCATCTCTTTGATTTGATTCTTGATTTCATCATTTTCCATCAACAATTGATGATATCCTGGTCCATTAGGAAGAGTTGCACATGAGGTTAGATCAATTGGATGCTTTACTTAGCAGAGCATCAGCACCCCGTTGGGTGAGGAGAAGATGTCTATGTACTCTTCCCTAATCTCATCCACTTTCTTTTGCTACAAAGAGAGGCTCTATGTTGAGGCCATAGATGTGGCAACAAACTTCTACTTACTGTGAGCATGGATATCAAATAAGAATAAATTCACTACCCAAAAATGGATACTAGAGGTTGCACTACCTCTAGTATCCTGTAAAATTTTCTACCCAAATTAATAATAACAGTGGGGGGTCTAGACTCATACACAACATTTCGCTTCCCAGAATATGGTTGTCCTAAAAGAATATAAAAAACTTCAAGGGGAGAAATACCAAACAATACCTTGTCTTTGAAAGGCTTTATGTCGTAGGGTAGATGACACTATTAGATGACATGGAGATATCTTCCTTGTCGAAGCTAGTCAATGGTGTAGGGATCCAGGTGTGGTGTCATCAGAAGGTCCAACACATTGAAAAACTATATTGATATTAGGTTCTTCTTACTTCCACTATCAACAATTAAATAAAGCAAAGCCCCCTTTACCCACATATGTGAGTCAAAGAGGCATTCCTCTTCCTTTGATTCTTTTGGTTCTCTTGGCTGAACTTTGGTGGTAGCGACAGTGGAAGTGTTTTTAACATTAATAATCTGCTTCCATCCTTATGTATTTGATTGATATTTGAAATATTCCTTTGAATTGGAAGCTTTCATTTCAGCTATGAGTGACTACCTAGAGAGACATTCTTCGGTGTTGTGCCAAGGGATATTATGGTATTCACACAATTTTCCTATGTCCTTCGTCTTCTCATTACCCTTCTTGTGTTGCGACTTGGATTGGTTTTCTTGAGAATGGCCATATTTGCTCCATCCCTTGCTTTGTGGGTTGGGGCCACCTTTTCTATGCTTCTCGTGTGACGAATTTTTAGATCCACAATATTGCCTCTTCTTCTTAAACTTGTGCTATCTTGACAACATATCTATAAGTCGTACTCGATGTTGTGATGTATAGAAACTCCATTTTTGTTTGAATGTATCTATGCAGACATCCATGATATTTGAGCACCAGATGTCACTCAGAGTCTTTGATACCCAATTTTGTGCATAGGGTATGGAAAATATCGATGAAATATGGTACTCTCTAGTACCTTTCCTGAAGTAGGGTGGTCCATATTGTGTATTGGTCCTCGTAACTTCCAATAGGGTAGTATTGTTCTTTAATTGGATCTCGAAAGGAATCCCATGTGGGCGAGACCAAAAATATTGTAGATTCCTCTATGGAACTTTTCTCATAGTAACTATCCCACCAGTCCTTAACATGGGTGATGACCTTCAGGAGTGAAAAAATAATCTTTTTCCTATCAGAAAATTTGTGGAACAAAAAAATATCCTTCGAGCATATTCAACCGTTTATCTATAACATCCACATCTATCAGTTCTTCAAATAATGGAATATCAAAATTTAGAGATGTACCTTGAAGGGGTTTGCATGTCCACTTGATGAAGATACGTCTCCACTGGGTAGTCGTCCAACAATCTGTGCAAAATTTTCCATCATTTCCTTCCTTTTTCACCCAAGGGATTCCTCGAGCAACTATAAGAGGATATACTAATCGATATTGACATGGCACACCTGGAGTAGGCTTACCATAAAGAAAAATTATACACAATACCACTAGATTAGTTGCATAAGGTGCACAAATTTTTTCTCAACTCCTCAGTGGGGTGTTCATCGAGAGCTAATGTGAACCTTAGCATCCAAAAATGAACATCAAAGGATCCACACAAAATAACAAAAGAAGAAAAGAAATGGGGCAGAAAACTGAAACACCAACTCATTCAGGATGTCGAGAACTTCCTTGTCAATTGAGGTCAGATAAATTTGATCTCAGACAACTTCCCTCCTCTCCAACCCCCATCCTCCTAAGGAAGATTCAAACCTGGAATATAAGAGGCCTGAATTCCAAAAATAAACAATCTATACTAAGAGAAAGAATCAAGAAGAATCAACCATATATTCTCATTTTGAAAGAAAAAAAATGCACGGGAAAGGAGGTTGCCTCCACTCTTCAAAAATGTTGGAAACATTCCAACAATGTAGAAATCAATGCCAAAGGATCAGCCGGAGGTTTGTCTATAATGTGGAATCCATCCACAGTTCTGTTGGGCGACTTCTGCACCTCCAAATGGACCATCACTGCCTCCTTCTGACTCATTGGATCGAACAAATCTAGTTACATAAAAAATGCTTACGGCCATGCCATAGCAGGTGACAAGGACTCCTTCATAAATGTATTGGATTGGTTAGTTGATTAGATCAACCCTCACATATGGATTCTAGGGTGGAATTCAACATAATCATAGGGATAGAGGAGAAAAATGGATGTACGCACACTTTATGGAAAGACAGTGAGCATTTTAACAACTTCATTAGTCTAATAAATCTCATTAATGTTAGTACAGACAATGGACTATACACTTGGACTAATAGGCGCTCAGGGGACCAACAAGTGTCCAACAGACTAGACCTCTTCCTTCTGTCATAAGCACTAATGATGGATGGTATAGCTTGGAATGATACAATCATCAAATCCTTGGGCTTGGATCATTGACCGATCCTCCTCACCATTAACATCATGGGCACTCCTGGCATAAATCCCTTTCACTTTGAGAAATTTTGGTTGACACACATGGACTTCCAAGAAAACATCAAAATTTGGTGGGAAGAAGCATCCATACCCACAGGGACCCCCATGCACATATTTCAACAGAGGTTGAAGAAACTCAAACAAAATCTAAAACTTTGGAATAAGGCTACTTTTGGTAACATATTTCAATCCCACAAGAACCTCCAACAACAAATTCAATACCTCCAACAGTAGATTCGACAACATAGCCTCACAGACACCCTAAAACATCATGAAAAGAAACTAAATAATTAGTTAGATGAAAGAAGAGCGTAGGAGGAAATCCTCTAGAGATAAAAATCGTGCATACAACGGCTAAAATAGGGGGAAAGAAACACCAAATTCTTCCACAGATCCATGGTCTAACAACGTCAAATGACTCGCATCACCCACCTCATTTCAGACCAGGGAACACAAATTCAACAACACTCTGACATTGAAAAGGAAATACTCTCCTACTATAAAAAACCCCTCTTTGAACCTCCTATAGGTCGATCTCGTGAAATAGACACCATCCTCAAGAACATCCTCAAGGAGGTAACGAAAGAGAAAAACAAGGTGTTGATGAGACCAATAACTTAGGAAGAGGTTGATCAATCCCTACGAGATACACCTATAGGCAATGCGTCAGGACCAGATGGGTTCACCCTAGATTTCTTCCACCATTGTTGGAGCATTATCCGTGAGGATATTTGGGAAATAATCAAGGACTCAATAAAATCAGGTCAATTCCTCCAGGCCCTCAACACCAACTTTCTCGCACTCATTCCCAAAGAAAATCACACCACCTCCCGAGAACACTTCCGAACAAATTTCCCTCTCCAATGTCATCTACACACTCCTAACAAATATTATTGCCACCCTCCTCAAGCCCATCCTACCCTTTATCATTGCATCATAATAGACCGACGATGTGGAAGCTAGACAAATTCTGCACAGTATCATTTTGGCTCATGAAGTTATACACTCACTCCACTCGACGAAGACTCGAGGTATTCTTCTAAAACTGGATCTTTCAAAAGCTTTAGATAAAATAAGATGGGAGTACTTGAGAACCACTCTTCTAGCCTTTGGCTTTGACCCCACATGGGTCTCTTGGATAGTCAGCCTCACTTCTTCTACTGTGTTTTCCATTCTAATCAATGGAATTCCATCCAGCCCCTTCTCGCCTACCAGAGGCATAAGACAAGGGGACCCCTTGTCCCCCTTCCTCTTCATAATCCTGGTGGAGAGACTCAGCAGAACCCTTAAGGTTTCCATTTCAGACCGCTCCCTTTCTGGCATCACCCTCCATGGTATATCGCCACCTATTTCCCATAGTCAATTTGTATATGAATTTCTCCTAATGGGAGAACCTACAGTGTGAGAAGACCTCCTCATCAAGTCCATCATCAACCTCTTCTATGAAGCCTCAGGAATGGACATCAACATTTCCAAATCATAGATCTTCTTTTTCAACACGCCTGTTGAGATCTAGAACCACCTCATGCTCCTTCTCAGATTCACTCGCAACACCTTACCCTCCACATATCTATGAATCCCCCTCATAGATGATCCGTTAAAAAATATCGCTTGGGATTCTCTACTCTCCAAATTTCACAAAAATCTCTCTTTGTGGACCTTCCACTCCCCCAATATGGTTGGACGCCTCATCCTTCTCAAGTTTTTCCTAAAAGCTTTGCGAGTCTATGCCTTCTCTCCTCTAGCAGCTCTGAATTTCATCCTCACCACTTTAACAATTATCCAAAGGTGCTTTCTATGGCAAGGCACCAAGGAAGAAAGAAAAATAGCCCTCGTAAGTTGGAAAAAATTCTGCAAACCAAAGAAAGAAGGGGGACTGGGCCTCAGATACCCCACCATCCTTAATAAGGTCCTCAACATAAAAATTTGGTGGATATGGTTAAAGAAACCTCAAGACCTTTGGGAATGCCCGTGGAGGAAAAAATACACCCCCACAACCCATGAAAAATACATCATTAGATAGAATGGACAGTATCCGGGCTCTCATATGGAACATAGCTAGAAGCAACATGGATCTCATTGTAGAACACTCTTTCTGGGAGATACAAAATGGTACCTCAACCCTCTTCTGTGGTGACTCTTGGAAACAACTCTGCACCCTGCACAAATACCCAAAGTTGAGCGTCTTCCTCTCCCATACCACAAAAGCAGGTCTCATCAAAGTAGAAGACTACAGGCACCCTACAAGAAATCGGGACATCTGGTGCAATTCGAAAAACACCCACGAGGCCCTGGACATTCCCAGCAAAATCAACATCCAACCTTTATTGGATGATTTGGATATAATGAAAATCCTAAACTAGCAAGGCAACGACATTTTCAGATGGGGGCATACCTCCACAGGCACCTTCAACATTCAAGAGGCATATAGGCTCAAAGACGAGTATGGATCTCTACCAACAGAGACAATATGGAGCAATATTTGGGAAACAAACTCATGGCCAAAAATCAATACCTTTCTTTGTCTAACTGCACACAGTAGCATCCTCACTTRGGATAATTTAAGAAAAARGGGATTTATAGGGCCTTCCTAGTGMCAACTTTGTGGTTTATAGGAGGAAAAAKAAAATCMTCTCCTAAATCWYTGCTCMTATAGATCAAATATCYVRGACTAYARTGCCAGCCTCATGTGCACCAHAGAYAGAAAGCATACAKGCATTCAGGAAACCTTAGAAGMTTGGYRCACCTTGATCTTCCACTCCTCTATCCTCAACAAAATCTGGYARCTTCTACTGGGCTTCATCCTCTGTCAAATCTGGAAAGAAAGAAATCGATGAATATTCAAATCCAAGACTAAACCTTAGTAGTTGGTATGGGAAATTATTTACTCCAACATCAAAGAAACAATTGCCCTCCATCTTTATAAAGATCAAGACTGGAACTGTCTGGCAAACAAATGCATCATCCTCCATCATTGGCAACTTCAACCACATTCTATGCCCATCGACTCTGGAAACAAGACACATCCTGAGACAAGTCCCACAATGTGGAAGGTGCTAGAAACAGGGTACCAGAAGATGAATTTTGATGGGGCCTCCAAAGGGAATCTAGGCCTGGTAGGCTATGAAGCGGTCATTCGCAACAACAAAGGGGAAATCCTACATATTGTATAGGGAATTATTGGGCACAACACCAACAATGTTGCGGAAATTTGGAGTCTCCTCAGAGGTCTACAAGAACCCAAAGACCAAGAACTCTTCCCAATCATTGCGAAGGGAGATTCACAAATTGTCATTCATCTCCTTAGTCGTCTCCTAAATGGAGCTAACCGAGAAAAAATCTCCCCTAGCTGGAGACTTATGAATGGGCTCCTAAGAATAAAATCCCTTTTACAGCCCAACTAGGTAATCCTGCCATCCCACATCAAAAGGACAACAAACCAATTGGTCAACTTGTTGGCAAATTATTAAGTTGATTTGACTGTGACTGAAGGGGAATTCTCATGCACCCCAACCTCCACCAGCTCACACCCCTAGGTAATAGCTTGCAGATCCATTGCAAGAACCAAATATCATCCCCTAGATGGGGTGATACTATGCATTTTATGCACACAAGACACGGAGAGGCCAACTAGCCAACTAGTCATCCAATTCATTCTTGCATGTACAAGCACTCCCAACACTCCCAGCACATCCCATCCCCCTCCTATCACATAACCTCACAATTTAAGTTCCCACACCGCCACCATGCCGAACCTTCAATCTAGGAGCCCATCGCATGAGATGTAGAACTTGGAGGGAGATATCGCGCATGGAGAGATAGATGCCACCTTAACAGTCACATCCCTGTCCCAGAATAGGAGCCCTCATAGCCGAACTCAGGGACATTTTCACTCTAACAGCTCTCGATGCCTTCCCTCCTCCTCATAGATTTTTGTTGATCTTCAATCTTTGCGCATCCACCCTCCCAGCCTCGACAACCCTTATGTCATGCCTGAGAGGCAGGTCTAAAAGAGGAGTAGCCTAGTATGCAACCAATGGTAGGAAAATGCCAAATTCGACCAACCTCTCAGACACCGAAATACTTGGTGCTAATATCCCTCCCATTGTTGATGTTCTTCCTGTCCTGCCTCCTATTTTGGCTCTTGATCCAGCAGATATGCATCTTGAAGCCACTCAAGAACTTTCCCCTCTATCAAATGAGTATGGTTTTTAGGTTGAATTGTTCAACGACTTCAGGAACTTCCTGAGACACGCACCACCCCCACCCTCTCCTCTTCCAACGCGATGACCACATCCCGCCACTATCCTGTCATGCCACCATTCTGAAGCCCCCTCTGCCAATTCGACAGATTTCCCAATTTGTCCCCCTTGCCACAGCCATGTTAACCATGAGGAGATCACTTAGGATTTGAGAGATTTGTCCAGAGGATAGTACGACATCAAAACGGACCTCAAGGTTTTACAAATGCAGGATGGAGAACAAAGGAGCAGGGTGGACAAGATGCTACTCTTCCTCCAAGACCTCTAGAAGGCATCGGTTGAACGAGACAAGGGCAAGCTGAAGAATACCCAAGTCTTTGTAGGCCCATCCTATGATCTGGGTCTCTAAAAAAGTTCTCTTTTTTCTAGTCTTTTACTCTATGTTTTTTCAGTTCGTTAGGAAACTATATAGACAGTCATCTCTACTTACATAGTCATCTCTTCTTAAACAGTCAACTCTTCTTATATTAAAACTCATACAGCCCCGAGCCCTACGCGACATAGTAGGTTTTCTTATTACAATCACTTTTGTTCATTTTTGGACAAGTGTCATCATTATTTGGACAAGTGTCATTAAATTTTTGAGCCAGGGCCAATAGTGGTTTCCTAGCCGGGCACTGTTGACACCTAGAACAAACAGATTGTAAATTTTCAGAAGGCTCTAATATACTTACTAACTTACAAAMARCAAATAATMAAATACTACAAATAAAATGGATTGATGTTACATAATTTATAAAGTCAGATAAATAAATAATCAATATGCATTTATAACACAATAAAACAAGTAATATGTACATACAATAAATGAGAATCCAAGAAATAGAATAAAAGATAGAGTTGGAAGCATGAACCTTTGTTTTTATTGATCCATGGTTGTGGTTATATATAATTTTTCATGACAAAAATATATTACAAGACAAAAAATATAAAGAAGTTGGATGGTCATAGCTGACTGATTTGGTTTTGTGCAACAAAGTATCCAGATATGCTTTGAGACATGGAAACATAATTTTTTAATATGTTTGATGTATATTTCATAATTCAGGTACAAGACAAATTGGATCATGGTCAGAGCAGTTTGTATATAAGATAAAGAGTTTGTATTGTGATATGGTCACATTTCACTATATATGGTCAATAAGTGCATTTTGTACATGTTTTATCTTAACCAAAAGAAATCGGAGATTGTAATTGCACATGTAGTTTTCCAATTCTTTTGTTATAGAACTATTTTATAGCATGTCGACATTGAAGTCTCCTAGAATGATAATGGTTTGGTTTACATGTAAATGGTGTAATGCATTTGAAAAAACATTCATTATGTTAGCAATGTTGCACGCAGAGCGGCATAGAGATCGAATATTGCAACATGAAATCCACAAAAACCTAGTCTTGCTAGCACCATCTCAACATCTTTTTCTTCTACAATAACGTTTTGCAAAGGCATGTAGGTATGGTTCAGAGTTTGGAGAAAAAAATTGGAGAAACATTTAAGAGCAGGAGGAAAAGATATGCCATTTTTGCGCAATGTTGTTGCAGCTTAACCATCTTTGTACCATGCCTAGCCCTTATACACCCACCTGCAATTTTCTTCTACAACAACATCCTACAAATACAACAAGTTTGACATTGTATTTTTCATGCAAAAGACACAGGTTTGATTCTCGTATGTGATAGGTACATACTCATTTCTGGGAAAGTTGGGAGTCTCATCGACAACAAGGTGTGAACACTAAAAAATTCCTTATTCAATTGAGGCATTAGATTTCCAATTCGTCACATATGACAAAGGACTGAGATTTATAATGCTAGAAAAAATGACAGTTGGATTTGTGAAGATGACAAGGAGAAAAATATATGCCAACCTCTATGGAAAGTCTACAGGATAAGAATGATGAATGCATACTTAAACATTCTTACTTGCAAAATGGAAACAACGAATAGTAAACAACGAATATGAATGAAATTATGGTATTGAAACTTACTCGTCAATGATGAATGATAGAACGACATTCCCAATTGTGGGTGCAGGACATCAACCCTGCAAAGTGCAAAAAACATCTCCAACTGTCAGTGCAGGACCCCAACCTTGCAAAGTCGAAGGAACAAAAACAAGAAACAAGCAACAAACGAGTGAGGAAGAATGAATAGGTCCAATTGCAGGAGCAAGACCTCAACCCTACAAAATTGAACGAAATAAAAACAAGCAACAACCAACGAACCAATGAACAAGCAACAACCAAACCAATGAACAAGTAAAAAATATATGTATCTTCAATCATGACTAAATTTCATTCCAAGCATAGAAGAAATATGAATCATATCATGAACATGCGAGTGGAAATACTTAAACATTTTTACTTGCAAACTGGAAATAGTAAACAACAAAGAACAAATACGAATGAAACTATGGTATTGAAACTTACCTATCAATGATGAATGACAAAACGCAGGTTAAATTGTGGGTGCAAGACTTGAACCCTGCAAAGTGAAAAAACAACTCCAACTGCAGGTGCAAGACTCCAACCTTACAAAGTTGAAGAAAAGAAAAGAAAGCACCAAGCAACAACAGGTCCAACTGCAGGTGCAAGACCTCTACCTTGCAAAGTTGAAGCAAACAACAATAAGCAACAACTGACGAACTAACAAACCAACGAACAAGAAACAACCAATGAACTAATAAACAATATTTGTATCTTCAATTATGAGTAAATTGCATTCCAAGCATAGAAGAAGTATGAAACATATGAGGACTATGCGAATGGCAGTGGACAACAATATTGTCCAAATTCACTCCAACATTTTATGGAAAATTTTGAGTAAAAATGTATTGTGACAGACCTATTTAAGTAAACATCTAAGGTTGTCAAGCATGTTTAAGGGCCTCACACTATGTAAAAATTTAAGCTGTCAGGTCTATTAAAGTACCTCAAAAAGAGTGTCAATGCTCAAAACTTTCGGTATCTAAACATTTTAATAAAAATAAAAATAACAAAAACATTAAAAAAGAGTGTTGATGCTCAAAACTTTGGGTATGTAAACGTTTCAATACAAATAAAAAAATTTAAAAAAGAGCATAGATGCTCAAAACTTTGGGTATGTAAACGTTTCAATACAAATAAATTTTTTTTAAAAAGAGCATAGATGCTCAAAACTTTGGATATCTAAACATTTAAAACATTAGGAATAGGGAAGGTGGCAATAAGACTTTTAATCTATTCTCCAATGAGATGATGACATAAAATATTTTTTTTATTATATAAAAAATAATGTTTTTAGTTCTTTAGTTCGAACAATAAAGATGATACGAACATTTATAATCAAAACACATATTAATATGAATTCAACAAATTATCTATTGCTATAGTCCCCCTACCATTGCTATAGTCCCCCTAAAGCCTTCTGCACTCACTAATAATAAACCATAAACAATATGATATAAGGTTAAGAAAATAAATTTAATTTTAACATTTATAACACAATAAAATAATAAACCATAAACAATATCAAATATTGTTAACAAAATAAATTTATTTTTAATTTTACTTAGTGAAAGGGATTTCACTCTAAATCAGAATTGGATTTTCTAATTTATAGAATTCTTATGGAGTGCCCCACCAAAATATATATATAGAGAGAGAGATTAAATAAACACTTTGTTACATTGGCAAGGTAAACAGTGGGGTGTGAAAGTACAATACTTTGTAAGGTTTTGCACGACAGTTTTTAAATTCTTCTTTGTAACCTAACCAAAAACCTAATAAAACATAATAAAATTGAAATGCATACAGATTTTCTATGTACGTTTCATCTCTATCAGAATCTTTCCATTTCCATTTCCCTGCAGCCATTTCCATTTCCCTGCCGAACTTCTCCTAAGCTGCTACGTTCGACGAGCTGAGCATGGCTAACGTCAAGTTGCTGCCTAGAAACTTTATTCTGCAATGGAAGAAATTATATCAGACTTCTCACACATTAATACTCTTAACATCAATATTAAAATTCATACATAATTTTTTTTCCCTTAGAAAAAAATGTTGGATAATGGCTCTTTACAAACCTCTTGCTGGAGGCCTCGAATATCGGAAGAGAAACCGTGAACAGGATCGAGGATCCGAGCCTGTGTCTCATATAATATGCTAGCTACCGCGTCATGTCGTCTATCCACTGGAAGCTGCAGCAAAAGCTTATTAAATCGGCTATGTCCGAAGACCTTACGTATGGCACTAAATTGATCCAGACCTATTTTGTCGCTGCTGAAATAAGGCGCGAATAAACAATCCTCCATACACTCTCTCCGTAGAGCTCTAGATGCTCCACAAGCCAGTCCTCCACCCACCATACTTTTCGGTTTGTGCGTTTTCTCTGGAATTCAATAGCCCTTACCACTCCCTTGCTTCTCTTCTACCCTGTAGAGCTATATAAAGGCGCCCTATAGAGCACCAATTCCTTTTCTTAGGGTTTTAGGAGGGGGAGTGGATCCAAAATTAATTTGAAAGTAATTTCAAATTTTTAAAGCGGCAATGGTTATGGTCTCTTTCTAGGGCAGGGCTTTCTGTGGGATTTTATGACATGGGGTGTTCCTGGGCTTCACCCAATGTAAACAAAATTTCGTTATTTTGGGCGACATGTAATAATAAAAACATATTAATTCATGTTTCCATAATTTAAATATTGGTTTTCAAATATTTTTCTTGGCAATATTAAATAATAAAAACTTATTAATTCATCTAATGATTAATTCATTTAATAATCATTTAAATCTTTAAAAAAAAAAAAAACATTAATTCATCTTCCCATGATTTAATTCTTTCTAATTCATCTTCCCATGATTTAATTCGAAAGAAGCTATAGACCATAGACAATAACATATGGATTTATATACATGATTCTCACATTAAACAAATCCCCTTAAATTTTGTAACCCTAAATACATATTATGGGATCGTGCCTCCTATGATAATAACTTAGAATAAACTTTTGCACATATATTTTATTATAAGAGGAAAGAATTATCTTGGTTAAGTCAAGTTCTCATCCATTTTCTTAATTTATAAGATACACCTTTAGACAAACATAATTTGTAAGATACACGAGAAACATGCATATTTCGTATGAGAAAAGAATGATCCTTATTGAGTCGGAATTTTTATCCATTTCATCCATTTTTTTTTATCAATTTCACCCAGTTTCTTCCTTGGGATAAACTCTTACACAAACATCAACAAATAATTATCATGGTTGAATTGGTCTTTTCATTTATTTTCCTTCTTTGAAAACAATTTTGGGATTAGATAATTATCATGGTTGACATATTTTCTCAACAAATAATTATTCTTATTGAATTGCTCTTTTTTATTTATTTTCCTTTTATAAAAACAATTTTGGGATTAAATCATTATCATGGCTGACATGTTTTTTCATGATAATATAGTAAATTTATTTTCTAGGATTATCATTTACTTTTATTAAAATTGAAAATATTTTAAAATAAATAATATATAATTTAATGGAATAAAATAAGTATTATAAATTTGAATACTAAGGTGAACATATTAGTATTAGAAAACATTGTTAATAATAATATGGATAATATTTCATTATAACATATAGTCACAACAAATCTTATACTATTTTATTATGCAAGGCTTTACTCTTAATTGAAAATTTAAGATTGCTAGTTCAACATAGAATTTTTTTTTGTAAATAAAAGAGGATCGTTGTATTAATAATGTTTGTAAGCCATACATTGCCAAGTGTGTTTGGCCACAGAAGGGAAACTAGAACATGTATCCCTTAGATGCTCCAAGTTTGACATATCATCATATGAACTAAAACTCTTTGAACAAAATCGACTTAACAAAACTATACATCCTAGCTGCATGAACAAAACTGTATGGACAATATTCAAGTGGCCTCTAGGAACAACTAT
>ML781313.1:589030-600308 GCA_009831015.1 Picea engelmannii | reverse complement strand
TTTCAATGATTAATAAAATAATGTAAATGTTGTATAATAAATGACATTCAAGGAAGAAACCAACTCCAAACAAGATATCATACCATGGCCTCTCCAACGAGAAACTTTATCCAACACAAAGAGTCATAAAAACAAGTCAACTGTTATGAATGAAAAATAACTCACAACAATTTCTTCAATGGTTGAATAAAGTACTGGTGAAAAATACCAACCAACAAGCCTCCAACATTAACATGCTTCATTCATCAAGTCAAAAAACTATACAAATGGTTCCCTGAATTTACGCATAGTCTCCTAAAAGGATGCTTGTTTAGATCTGCACTCGCCAACACAGTGAAATATGCACAAATTGCATGGGTTATGACCATCTCCATAGAAACCCACACTGATGTGGAAATGGTGTATTAATTATTTTGGTTGGGCCTCACCCACTTGCAGCCTAAGGTGTATCATGAAAAGACACTCAGATCAGGCTGAAATATAGCTTTGGGGCCATTTATGGACTAGGGAGTACCTCCAAAAGTTCCCTATTCACAGTATGAACTAGTCATGTAAAATATTGTATGATGCTTATAAATACAAGCTTAGGGCATGCCATATCAATAGATCTCACAAATGAAGATACAAATTATGAGAAGAGGACAGAGGTCCTGTAGGGATTCATTCACCATGGTTGTATCATTCTATATCATTGTATTGTACTCCATTGTAGTCTCCATATAAATTTACACATATTCTTCAAACATCATATATCTTGTTTTCTCATTAATATAAGCCTTATGCAAGAATTGCCACAATATTCATTATTAATGTATGGTGTTTTTCATGTGACAGGAATTGAATTCCCAAAGAAATGACAAATTTCTTTCCCTTTTGTGTTTGATATGATTGAATGAATGCAAAAATATTATGATATTGTTGAATGTCTCATGTCAATATTTTATTATGACCCAAAATCCATAGAAAAAACAATACCTTGGACCATAAGTTATGATTCCATTTCCTTACCCATAATTCCTATTGATATTGCACCTAATGAACTATAGATAGATAGTAACATTCTTTGAGATTGAAGAAATATTTCCTTTTATATCCCCATCGAAGTTTGTTCGGTCCTTCCTCGATTTTTATTTTCTCTCTTGATAATTCTTGTTGGAATCCTTCCTAGTCATGATTAGTTTGGATAGGATGCCATTGATCCCTCGGAATATAATATCTCCATTGACTCTTTGCAATTTAAGGGGTCAAATATTGATGAAGACATTGTTTTCCTTAATTGATCATGTTTTTTCTAAGGGATTGAAGGTTCTCTCTATCTTCCCATGCAAGGATTTATTGTAAAGAATCGTCCTAAAACAAGGTATGAGCCCCATTTCTTACCTCCCAGAAAATATGTTGTTTGATCAATTATTTCTTGCTCCAAGCTAATTTCCAAATCAAGGACCCTGGAATATTTCCTTCCAGATGGATGAGGTCAATCTTGGCAATGTTAAGGAAATATTTTCTATGCTAGATTCTACTCCAAAATTCACCATTCCTTTGAAGCCATCTCCACCATGTTTTGGATCCAAGGGTATAAATGATAATATTCATGTCTTGAAGCCCAAATCCCATTAATAGGATTACGAATTTTCTCCCAAGCGACCAAATCCCACTTACTTTCCTTTTGCATACCACTCTAAAGGAATAATTGCTTCATATTATTCATTGAATTTAGAATGTGTTTGGGCACAATGAGAGAAGATATATAACAAAATTTCCTAAAGAACAAATTTGAGAAGGAATAAGTGGCCTTGGATGTTGAGTGAGAAAAAGGACCAATTGGATATTTTGTGTTCTAATGTAGAGAATAAATATTCCCACAAGGAATTGAGAAGATCATTCTATACCAGTGGCACACCTAGATATTTGGACAAAAGGGAGCTCCATTGAAAATAATGAATCCTATAAATATGTAGTTGAATAACAGGAGGAGCATTAAAGAAAAAAATTTGAGATTTACCTTGATTGATATTGGTTCCATAGGATTCCATGAAGTCAGAGAGAACCTTCTTGATGGATTGAGATGTCTAAGTAGTTGGACTTCCCATGAGGATGGTGTCATCCAAAAATTTCTAATGGGAAACCGATAGGTCATCCCCAAAGAATATTTAAAATATGATCCTTTTTATTGATACAAAAACTTTTAGCACTCGGCCTAGACCCTCAACCATAAGGATGAAAAGGAAAGGGGAAATGGGGCCTCCTTAACGAATAGGAAAAGGTTTTTGATGGGGATCCATTTACCATAATCGAGAACACGGATGAAGAGATAAGAGACAATATGCACTTGAATCATATATGGTAGAAACCAAAGGCAAATAGAACATGTTGGATATAAAACTAACTATGTTTCATATTATTCCATCAAGAATTTTTTCCCTCCTATGTTTCATATTTTATTCCGAGAGATTAAGGTGAGAATGGTCAAATTTAAGAGGTTCACTATGAATTAGGTGATTATTTTGAAGACTACACTGTAGAGGGAAATTGTTGTGAATTTATTGGGGTCCTTCACTTTGTCTTGTATGGGAATTAGGGTCAAGAAGGTAGCACCAAGGGATGGTAATAAATTTGAGAATTTGTGAGATTCCTCCACTAAATCCAAAACATCTTTCTGGATAGTCTACCAACAATCTTAATCTTGAAAGAAGTCAGTTGTAAATCCATTCATACCTGATGATTTTCATTTTGGCATTTACATATGTGCATTCTCTACTTCCTCCTTGGAAATTAGTCTAATAAGTGCATCATTTTTCTCCTAAGAAATAAGTTTGGGAATATGAGTGGTCAATTTTTGAATGGAAAATCTTCTATTTGGTTGTTGTTCTAAGAGGATTGATTTAGAGTAGTGAAATAACTCCTTTTCGATAGCCTCATGATTCTTAGGGGGGTTTGAAGGATACATTTTATTGTAGTAATTATGTTATGGTGTCTTCATTGTATGATAGATCTCTGGAAAAATTTAGAATTATTTGTCACTTATTTGATTGATTGTATTATTCATTTTTATTTCTAGACCAAATCCTCTTGCTTGTTGCATTCGTTTAGATGACCTTCAAGGGAAGTCTCATATTTTAGCAATATATATCTTCAACCTTCTATGATTATAGACTTTTAAAGGTGTTCCACATGGGTTTCAAGTTATCTATTGGCTTTAAAAATGTTGTTTAATTCTTCTTCTGTCCATTATTTAAGGGGGTGTTTGATATGGTTGGTCGTCTATTAGAAGTTGTATATGGGTGAGATATCTTCATTATGAATCTTAGAGTACCACTAATTAATGTTTTCATAGAAATATTGGTGGGATATCTAGAGAAATTCAAAGAAAAAGGGATGGTTTTGGGCACTACCTCTCATGTCAATCACCATTTTTATGGGCCAATGGTTCCATCATGTGCTTGAGAGTATAGAAGTTTCTAAGTGAAGTACTAACAACATGGGGGATTTTGAGACTAGAAAGTGGTCAAGTATTCATGCTACCTAATTGTCTCCATCGGGACAATTTTCTAGGTGTGTAGACCATTTATCGTGCCAATATATATCAATTATTATTTTTATATGATATCTTTGAAAAGGTGTGAGTCTTGATCTATTCTTCTAATGCTCCCTCTTTTTTCTTATAGGGAGGTTATTATGTTTAAGTCTCCTCTGACTACCCAGTAATTTTCCCTAATGATATTATTGAGTTACTGAATGGATTTTAAAAAGTGGATCTTTTCTGAAACTCTATGGGGTCCAAATACATTAGTTAAAAAACTTTATTGATATAAACCAACAAGCTAAAATCTTGTTGACATGAAGCATTGGGTTGAGAAGAAATTGGTTATTGATATTTTAGTTGGGTTCTATAAAAGAGCCAATACCCCTATAAGGCTCTGATAATTAATGGATATTTATTAGGAGCCCATACATATTTTGGGGACCAAATTTAAGAGAAGATTTTTGGAGCACTTACTTTCTTGAATAATCACAATTGTGGACTTTTCTTTTTTTATTTTGTTCTTGAGAAGCCTGTGTTTCATTTTTCCATTCATTCCTTGGATATTCCAAGTGATGATATTAATGATTTGTGGGGGGAGGTAGGTGGGAACTTATATATCATCAATTCTATTCTTCTATAATTGACCAATAATTCCTTAAGCTCCTAGAGGAGTAGTTTTTTGCTTCTACACCTAGATTTTTTTCTTCCTTCAAAGTTTTATAAATCTAAATAGAAGGATTATATTTAAATCCAAGGGAGGAGGATGCAGGGTGATTACCTTTATGCATTATTCTTGGACATTCCCTTCTACAAACTATGGTATTTCTTAAGAGCTAGACCTACTGTTGTAGAATGGAATTTGGGTCATGTACTTCCTAGGCTACTACTATGGACTACATATATAAATTTACAAGATCCATTTCTTCTCTATCATCTGATTTGATTCTATCGCCATTATCTTATTACATGTTCTCATCCTGATCTAGTCCAAATTGGGAGCTTCTATACCATTGTTTTTTGTTTCTTAGTGTTCTCTTCCAGATTTTTTCTTGTTCCCTTATCATATTCAAGTGTTGGTTGACCTTAAGAATATTCTAGGAGGAAAATATTAGGTTCATCTAGATTTTGTGATAGTAATTCATAGCTATTGTTTCTTATGATATCCCTATTGGATGGAGGTTTCATATTTTTACATTTAGTGGGAAAACTTGAAAGAGTTGGTTATTATCATGACATTTTTTAGAAAAGAATGGTATGTGCTCGTAGTAAATGGTTTGTACCCATGTTGTGTCCTAATAGATAAGAAAAATCGAGTGTGAAATATGTTTGGAGACATTCACATAGATACACATATGGGGATATGAAGTGTATCGACCATGTTTGGTCACATATGATATTTTATGAAGGAGGAAAGGGCGTTACCTATGCCTTCTAGGATTTTGGCTTCCCAAAATTCCCATGGGAGAGAGTATAGGAGGATCCACACTCGCACTATAGTAAAATCCTCTTTGTCTGGGTTTAATTTATTTGTCGAGGGTATCAATACAAACTAGCTAAATTAAATAAGTAAGAGTCATTTTCAAATACATTATCTTTATCATTTAGATTGGAAAAAATGGTTGTGAAGAAACCCTTGGATCCTAATTTTTGATCCACTTGACCCTTGGGTTTTTAGTTTGCTTTGATCCATCAAATCAAATATTTTTTTGTGGGCCATAATCCCACGCATTTTCCAAGGAATGCATGATCCTACATGAAATGAATGTATTCTTCAATCTTTGTAGAGATGAACCTTTAATAGAAAAAAGAAAGTCATTGTAGTTTATGAAATTCCATATTAAGATTTCAGAGCATAAGTATCTTATGTATTTCTATATGATTATGAACAAGTGATAATCAGAAAATTTATGACCGAATAACCATACATTGTGTATAAGGTATGGGATAACAAAGGATATATCAAATAGGGACATTGGAAATAATGCACTACCATCACTTATACACCTTGGGGGACATAATTTCACCTAAAAGGGGTAATATTCCACATTATCACTAAATAGTTATGTTTATTTTAGTTTCAAACCAAAATAATTGGAGGTCAAATTGTCAAATTTTGAAAAAAACAACTATATTTTAATAGGGTTGAGGATCAATGCTAAAAGTCTTGGATTCTCATATATTAGACCCATGTTAAAACTTCAAGAGAACATATTTAGGTGATTGAGTTCATAAAATGTTTACTAATTCCATCCTGAAAATGTTAGATGGAATTATTTTATATAGATGATGTTGAAAGTGTGTTATACCCAAATGAAACTTTGGACCTTAATCACATCATAGAGGACATCCAATTGAAACTTGTAGAGTATCCATTAACTCCAAGAATGATTGACATTTCAACTTCCGTATAAGAAATATACCATTTTGGTTGCCAAACTAAGAGAGACTATTATTTTCTTATTATTGATGATTATTTTATCTAATAAGGCATGTAGTAGCTAAAACATGATTTTTTTTATCCAAAAAATATTTATCTATACCTACTCTACAACCATAGTTGTCATATCCATATAATTTCATTATTTCCTATGGGAGGGAGAAGTAATTTCCTACAAATGGAACTTCTTGTGGTCATAAAGAGATAATCATTCACTACACAACTCTTCAACCATAGTTGTCATATCCATATAATTTCATTATTTCCTATGGGAGGGAGAAGTAATTTCCTACAAATGGAACTTCTTGCAGTCATAAAGAGATAATCATTCACTACACAACTCTTGTTAAAGAAAAGTGAAAGGTTTCAAGAATTTTTTTTTTTTTAAAAACCTATTTTATTTATGGTTTGATTATTAGTAAACAACCAACTAAAAATTTACTTAGTTAATTAGATGTCTTAATGCTAGGCATTTTATATAACCTTTATCTTTATTAAAGCAAAGAGAAACCTTTCAATAAAATAATTTTTTTAATAAACCTATTTTATTTATGATTTGATGATTAGTCAACAACCAACCACAAATGTAATTATTCAATTCAATGCTGCAATGTTAGACATTTTACACAACCTTTTATAAGTTTCCAGTATCATATACAATTGTGGTAAATTTGAGATTTAAACTTCACCAATATCAATAAATGCTTGAAACATCATATGATTGAGTTTTTTAACAATGTCAATAGGTATTTAGCTAGTCAATAATTGCTTCGGACATAAAATCCCTTAATACATCTACATGAAATAGTACAACTCACTATATGAACTACCAATCAAATAGATTTTAATGTCATCACATAAACAACACACGTTTTCAAATTATCAAAATTAAATAAAAAATAAGTTTTATGAGATAAAGTTAACGTGCTCGTTAGACATGAACAATGCATGTACATGAAAAATTGATTACTTTACACACCAAATGAAATGTTCGTAATTTTTACTTCTAAAGGGACACCGACATAAAAACAATTAGTTATCATTTACACTACATTGGGTTGGTTTAAGAGGGTTAGTCGAAGGCATTTGGTCTTATCTGGTCAGCATTGGATTAGAATGAGAGGGACGCTCCTACCATATTCTATGATTCGTTCAACCCACGTCAAACAATTAAGGAAACTAAGAAAAAACAGTTAATTATGGAAACTAAGAAAAAACACTGTTAATTAAGGAAACTTGGGAAAAGCAATTTGTTTTCTTTGTTGTGGACTGCTTTACAAGAGAGAGGTAGCCAAAGGTAATCTCTCTCATCTGATCAGAGTTAGGTTGGAAAGAGAGGGCCGCGCCTACCTTCTTATAGCCGTTTATAGCCGTTGAAGAAAGTGGAGTTGGGAAAAACAACAGGTCTTTATATATATTTTAAATCCTGCACAGTTTCATCCCATTTGCCTTCTCCTCCACCTCTATCAATCGTTTATGGTGTTGGAAGGGCTTCCCTTCTGTGTGTCTGTTTGCTTTTGCGTCTGAGTCCTGTATATGTGTTAGATTCCTTTGCGTCCTTTCTTGGGTGCCTGTGTCTAGAGTTCTGTGTCTATGATAGAGGAGGAGACTGGATCGGGATTATCAGCTCCTGCAAACAACAAACATAGCGTGGAAGAAAGCGATTGAGCTGCTCCAGGGTTTTTTCATTCACTAAGATCAATGCTCTCTGTATCATGGTACGTATTATGGGGCTTCTTTATAACTCTTCTCTTTTTTATATGTCTACTTTGTTCTTTCCTTCCCTGGGATAGCCGTTTCTCTGTCTTTATGTAAAAAATCTCTAATGAAATTTTAATCTCAGTCACGACCTTCTTTTCCTTCTCCTTGAGGATTGGGCTTTCATGGAATGAATGATTGATTTGGAGTGCTGAGATGAAAGAAATGGACGGAAGCAGAGCGGCTAATCATCATCATTTAAATCGGGTGTTTCTCAAATACTCATCCGTCCTTGAACATATCTTCCTTCCCAGGTATGTATCTCAATCACAAATCCCACCAACGCCTCTGCATTATTTGATAAATCCGCTATGCTAGTTTAAATGATTTCACCAAACTCAAGTCACAAAATACAATAACACATGGCATCTACAAATGTAGAGTCGGCTTTCTAAACATTTACAATAGCTCTCTTTAACATTTCTGTAAGATGCCAATTCTAAGCCTGTTTAACATTTACAATAGCTCTCTTTTTCTTACTCTCTACATTTGTTTACTTTCGTTGCTGTTTTTTAAAAGACATACAGATATTTTGTTGTACACATCTCTTTGGACAACCTGGCTCAAAGATAAACTAGATAATAATAAATTTGCTGCTTGTATACGTTTGGATGTGTCTACTTCCAGTTTAAGAGGCGCCCAGAGTTGAGTTTATGTTGCTAAGAGGCTCTGTTTTTAGACAAAGGATACCTCCAGGAATGGTTCACCAAATTAATAGCAATATGTGTCGCTTTATTTTCTGTTTCCATTTTCCCTATGCGTTAACCTCCTCTGATCCTTCCCCTTCAAAATAACCATTAAATACAGATTTCAAATTCACACATGGAATTTTCACCGACTTTTTTTTATCTTATTCAGCGTTGCTTTTTTCTTGAGGGCTGGGATTTTATGGAATGAATGATTTGGAGTGTAGAAATGGGTGGAATTGGAGGCTAAACATCGTCAATCAAATCGCGTGCTGCTCAAACCCTCGTCCGTCCTTGAACAGATCGGCCTACCCAAGTGTGTATCTCAATCTCAAATCTATTTTATTCAAATCGCGTGCTCTCAAATCTATTTTCCGTTTCCATTTTCTGTGCAGGTTGACCTCTTCTGCCTTCAAAATTACAGTTAAAGACCTATTTCAAATTCACATATTGAAAACCCTAGCATTAAAATACCAAAAACCGTTAAAGACACGTGAAAAGAATATGAAAAACCTCTCAAAAGAATATTTTAATGATTATTCAATAATTATGTTTTCATATTTACTTTGCAAAAACAATATTTAGATATTTCAATGATTATTCAATAATTATATTGTACATATTTATTCAATAATTATGTGGTATATATTTCAATATTTACTTTGGAAAAACAATATTTACATATTCAATAATTATATTTTCATATGTATTATGTGGTATATATTTCAATATTTACTTTGAAAAAACAATATTTACATATTCAATAATTATATTTTCATATGTAAATTTAAATGGAATGGTAAATATTTCAATATTTACTTTGCAAAAAATAATCACCTATTTTTATATGTAAATTTAAATGGAATGGTAAATATTTCAATATTTACTTTGTAAAAATAATCACGGATAAATCAATGCTCCCAATGTTTGTTGGGGAATACTTTATCAGTAAGGTCAACTTAAGTAGGGCAACTCTATCTTTAGATGCACATTTGATGAAGATATTTATTTTTTAATGGAAATTGTTGTCTTTTAATGTGTATTTGATGGATATTTACTTTGAAAAAACAATATTTACATATTCAATAATTATATTTTCATATGTAAATTTAAATGGAATGGTAAATATTTCAATATTTACTTTGCAAAAATAATCACGGATAAATCAATGCTCCCAATGTTTGTTGGGGAGTACTTTATCAGTAAGGTCAACTTAAGTAGGGCAGCTCTATCTTTAGATGCACATTTGATGAAGATATTTATTTTTTAATGGAAATTGTTGTCTTTTAATGTGTATTTTTTTAATGTGTATTTGATGGAAATGTAATGAAGATAATAGGAATAATAAATCATTATTATTGTCTGCATAAATTTACCTAAATGTTATATGAGTAAATTAATTTGAAGAAATGGCATTGTTTAAATATGGTGTTAATCTTAAGGTATAAGAAAATTGAGATACCTATTTCAAGTTTTAATTTTGCAGCTTAGCATTTATTGCTCTTTCTGTTAAAAAATTATTTTTAATTATTTGTTATTCCAATTTTTACCAGTTTATCATAAATTCATATTCCTTGACAACTTTTTTAATTTTAAAGTTGTTATACCTTTATTTATGCTTCTGATTTTTTCTCACGTGATCTTATGGATGTGAATGGTATTAAAATGTGTTAGTATTTTCTTTTAATTAAGAGTATTTACATTCATATTGATATATTCATCTATATTTATATTTATATTTTATATTGAATTTCTATATATTTGTATTTTATGAATGTTTTTTTACATTTTATATTTATATTCAATTTTTATATATATTTTATAACTAAATCTATATATTTTATTTGTGTTGTATATTGTATTTTCATAGAATATTTATTTATATTTATATTAAATTATATTATGTTTTTTTTTTAACTTTATATTAAACATTTATTTTTATATTTTATATTTGTATGAAATTTTTATATGTTTGTATGTATTTTATATTTGTATTTATATTTTGCATTTATATTTTATGGTTGTTTTCATATTTATTTATATCTATATGTAAATCATAGTATGGATTTTACATCCATGTATATATGTAAATATATTTTTATATTTTATATTTCTATGGATTTTTTTATTTTTTTTTATGTTGTGGGTATTTTATATTTTATATAATTTATATTTTATGTTGTATTTGCATGGAATATCTATTTCTATTTATATGTATATATGTGTATTAAATATATATTTATTTATATTTTTCTTTTTTTATTTGTATGGAATATTTATTTATTTATTTGTCTCGTATATCTATTTATATCTATATGTAAATAGTATGGATTTTACTTTTACTTTATTATAAACATCTATGTATTTGTGTGAATATGTTTTTACATTTAATATTGGTAGATATAAAATTTTATATTTTATATCTACTTTTTATGTTTTATTTGCATGGCATATCTATTTATATTTATATGTATATATGTGTTTCTATTGAATCTATATGTATTTGTATTTTAGTTTTGTATTCGTATGGAAAATTTATTTATTTGTATTTAGTATTTGTGTTTATGATTTTATTTTCTACTTTGTATTTTGGTATTTGTGGTTTAGTTATTAGAATGTTAGGGTCCTCACACAAAGTTCATGGTTGAAAAAGTGGCAATGGGGTGCATAGGAATGCATGAATGATCTTTACAATAGATGTGTGTTCCTAAGAAGAAGTCCATGCATGTTCTTGTGCCTAGAATAAGAGGAATATGGGGAGCAGAGAGAGAGAGAGAGAGAGAGAGAGAGAGGTAGGGAGACAAATAGAGGGAGAGAGAGAGAGGGAGAGAGTGGATGAAGAGAGGGGGATATGGAGGGAGGGACAGAGGGGGA
>ML781313.1:556001-588930 GCA_009831015.1 Picea engelmannii | reverse complement strand
CCCCTTTCCCTCCCTCTTTGTATTTTCCTCTCTTCTCCTCTCTCCCTCTCTCGCTCAACGCCCTCTCTCTCTCTACCCTCTCCTCCTCCCATCTCTCTTTCTCCCTCTCTCTCTCTCTCCCCCTCTATCATGTCCCCATCTTTCTCTCTATCTATCTCTCTCTCACCTCCCTCCCTTTCTCTCACTCTATCATCTCCCCACCTCTCCTTTCCTCCTCTATAATCAAGAAGAAGATACATAAGAAGGATGATACAAATGTTGCGTTGGTCGATGAGTTACGTAACTAGATATTTTAATTTGTATGAATTATTCTATTTAAATAATTTTTTATGTGGGTAAATTACATGTTTTTAAGTTTTGTTTCATTTTTGTTTTGGTAGTTTCTATGCATGATTACTATGTTTCTTTTGTTTTTTTTTCTATTTTATAGATTGGGTATTGGGGAATTGAGAGTGATGTGAGGTGGGTGGGGAGGGACCATATGATCTTCCACCTTCATGTGGTTGGCCTTGTCTAGTAGAGAATAAATTGTTCTCGAAATGAAGAAAAGTTCATTCATTCATCTTTATACTCAAAGATCATTCATAGACCCACTCTATTTACTGTCTCATCTTGTCCTCGTTTCATTTTATTTTTCTGATCGATCGAATTTTAAAGGAAACAACTATTAAAAGACATTGTACTAGGGCTAGAGTACATGATGGAAACAAATGACATGTGAATGGGACAAACATTGAAATGTTTTCAAAATGTATCTGTATGCACCAAAATTTGACATGGATACTCTGTTCACATTTGCATGCATCAAAATTTGACATGGATAGTCTGCTCCATGTCAAATTTCAATATAGTTTTGACAACAATCATATAGAAGGGAAGTTCCATGTCAAATTTCAAGATAGTTACGACACCAATTCTTTAGAAGGGAATGTCGAATGATGACAATGAGATGTGAAACATGATGAACATTGATGCAAATGTGGACGATCTCAAATATTATGTGGGGATATCATACATCCTTCAGTATTGAAACCCTCCCATATCGTCAATGAATGTTTCTAGTCTAACCATGTCAAATTTCGATGCATATAGACACATATTGAAGAAATTTCAATGTTGGCCCCATTCACTACTCACTATGAGGGGTCGGTGCATGACATTTGTGGTGGGTGAATTGAAGCTTCCCGTGACATCAACTCGACTTGGTAATTCAATAATCAAACCCTTCTTAAGTATTATGCGGGGACATCAAACATACTTAAGTATCATGATGGGTGTTATGAGATCCTTAAGTATTATGCAGGTTCAGTGGAATAAATTTGTCATGGGTGTATTGGAAGTTCCATGTCAAATTTCAATATAGTTCTGACAACGATTCTATAGAAGGGAATGATGAAAGATTACCATGCGAGATGCAACATGATTAATGTTGATGCAAATTTGGATGATCTCAAAGATTAAGTGGGGACATCATACATCCTTGAGTCTTGAAACCCTCCCATACTGTTAAGGCATGTGTCTAGTCTAACCATGTCAAATTTTGATGCATATAGGAACATATTGAATAAATTTCAACGTTGGCCCCATTCACTACTCACTATGCGGGGTCAGTGCATGAAATTTGTGGTGGGTCAATTGAAGCTTATGCAAAATCAAATCGAATTGGTAATTCAATAATCAAACCCTCCTTAATTATTATGCAAGGACATCAAACATCCTTAAGTATCATGATGGGTGTTATGATATCCTTAAGTATTATGCGGGTTTGGTGGAAGAAATTTGTGATGGGTGTATTGAAAGTTCCATGTCAAATTTCAAGATAGTTCCGACAACAATTCTATAGAAGGGAAAGATGAATGATGACAATGAGAGGTGCAACATGATGAGCTTTAATGAAGATGTGGAAGATCTCAAATATTATGTGGGGACATCATTGTTGGAGCATAACCCTAACCTACATTAGTTTATACCTATCTTAGAATCCTAGATATTGGCTAATACATTCATTTACACTTTATTCCACCTAATTTGGCCACATAGAGAAGAAGGGCGCCGCATCCCTAGATTTTAGGGAAAACTGCTAATTTTAGATCAAGACTCAACTCCCGGTTCTTGATTTTCTCGATTTATTCTTGATTTTCTTGATTTATTCATGATTTATTCCAACTCCCCAATGCAAAAACTCATCTATTATTAGGGAATGCAAACCTCCTCTTTGAGTGAGAGATTTATTCCTTAATTAATGGTTTTTGTTGTTACTATTATTAGTAACTACTATTTCGGGTCAGTTAAGTGAGTTGGAACTGCTTCTCTTGTCAGTTAAGTGAGATTAAGTGAGATAATGCACATCACTTAAATCTTGTGGACATTAATGAGTGTGTGACATGTATATTTAGTGGTCTAGGTCGAACTATGTGGTCTCCCTTAGCTTATGACACCTATTTTAGCTATTTCTATCTTTTTTTTACTAGAATTTCTATGTTGGAAATTCTATATATTCACCTCCTCTCTTCTTTTTAAGGATGGTTGCTCATGTATATTCATTTTTTATTAATATAATTTTCTGATTTATGGAGAAAAAAAATTCTCTCATCTCTTGAATATCAGAAAATTGCATGTGTTCAATTTAACTAGAATTCTAGATCTATTGGGGTTTCTGCAGGAATTCTACATGGTATCAGAGCTAGATTGAATCTAGTGGATTGTACACGGTTTTATTTGCAGGTATAGATCATCAAAAGGTGCAGAAAGAAGCAATGGATCATCTCTCTCAGCTCACAAAACTCATTCTAAATCCTTTCAATTACTTCGAATGGAAGACAAAGATCTCTCTGCTCCTCCGAAGCAAAGGGCTTTACTGGGTAACAATGGGAACAGAGAAAGAACCGACTGTTGCAGCGGGGAAGATAAAGTATTTAAATAAATTAGATGAAGCAATTGGGATGATATTCCTATCAATTTCCAGAGATATCCTCTTTCATGTCAGTAGAGACACTACTCCCGATGTGGTTTGGACCACATTGGAAGGACTATTCGGCAAGAAGGATGCAATGAGAGTGCATCAACTGGAGAATGAACTCATATCCCTAAGTCCAATTCATTTCAGAAAACTGCAAGAATTCTTCACCAAGTTCAAATCCCTCCTCGTTGAACTTAATGCATGTGGAGTCATGAAAGAGGAAGAACAACTCATCCTTTCAATTCTCTCGAAATTGGCCCTGAATATTTTGTATTTGTGTCGTCTTTTCAAGCATCTAAATTGACTAAGGAAAAATGGAAAATGCCTCCATTGAATGATTTCATTGTCGCATTGACTCAAGAGAAATCTAAGTTAGTCCAAATGGGTGCCATCAAGCGTTCCAAGAACCAAGCACTTGTGGCTACTAATGCTCCAAAGAGCAGTGGAAAAGACAAGAAAAAAGGAACGGGTAAATTTCCTGAATCGAAGAAGGAGAGATCCGCAGAATCTTCAGATAACTATTCTGAGCCTAAGGGTAAGAAGAAGAAGAAAAGAATACTTTTTAGCTACTATTCCAAAGGTTTTCATCCCGAATAAAATTGCATGAGGAAGACTATCGATGAGATGGTTAAGCAATTGCAGCAACATAATCTCACGGTGCCCGAAAATGTAAAGAAGAAAGATGATAACAGAACGGGAGGGAGAGCACAAGATGGTCATGCTTTAATGGCTGTCACATCCACTCCATCATCCTGGATCCTTGATTCAAGTGCATTGAACCATATGGCTGCATCAAAAGATGAATTTTCCTCCATCGAAGAAAGCACCAGATCCCCAATTTACTTGGGAGATGCCACACCCGCAAAGGTGTGCGGAGAAGGAATTGTTGATCTTGAAGGGGGCTGCTTCACAAATGTGCTTCATATTCCCTCACTGTCCAAAATTTTTCTCTCGATATATCAGATCACTCATTCCATCTCTGGAAGGAATTTGGAGTTCACTCCGGACTCCGCAGTGATTATCGACATTTCCATAGGCTCACAACTTGCACATGGAATTGCAGATCACGGTTCTCGTTTGTATTTCTTCTCCCACTTTGTTCCTAAATCTATTAGCACTGTATTTCTATCAAAATATAATGATATCATCAGGTTATGGCATGAAATATTTGGCCATCTAAACTATAATTACTTGCATCAACTCAACAAGGAAAACATGGTAGAAGGATTGCCAACTATTAAATTCACAAGCGATGTATGTCAAGGATGAATTCTTAGCAAGCATCCAGAGAAAAAGTTTGACAAAGGGAAGGCACAGAGAGCTTCTTAACCTCTTGGGATGATTCATAGTGACATCACGGGCCCATTCCCCCAGCCTTCAATCAGTAAGGCTCGATATGTACTCACCTTCATAGATGATTTCTCTCGCTTTACTTGGGTATTTTTTTTGAAATTAAAATCGGAAGTATTTGAATGCCTTAATAAATTTAAAGCACTTACTAAGAATGAGTTTGGGTGTAAGATTAATATACTCTATATTGATAATGGGGGGGATTATGTCAACAAATATTTGAAACAACTTTGTATTGATGCAGGTATACAACTACAACACATAGTGCCACATACACCACAGCAGAACGGTGTTGCGGAGAGGGAAAAACGGTCCTTAAAAGAGATGGCCAATTGTATGCTACAGTCGAAATCATTATCTCCTAAGCTATGGGATGAAGCTATTAATTGTGCAACATAAATTCATAAGAAATTTTCTCATAAATAACTCAAAGGCACCACTCCTTTTGAATGTTGGACCGGCAAGAAAACGAAAGTGTCGCACTTTCGTATTTTTGGTTCATGAGCATGGGCTCACATTCCGACAGATAAGAGGAAGGATTTGGAGCCTCAAAGTGTTGAATGAATATTTTTTGGATATCCTAAAGGTGTAAAAGGATATATATTGTTGGAATCTCACACTGAAAATTTCATTCTAGCTCAAAGTGTGAAGTTTGAAGAAGAATCACTGCATGATTTTTCAGAAGACCCTGCCGAGGAACCGCTTGTTGTCATTGATGAGGAGGAGTCAGAAACTTCTTCGAGCACTTCAGAGAATCCATCAAAGCAGTATTTTGGGTCTGATATAGAGGATGAGGATTAGGTCATGGCTGCTCCAATGCAGTTGCCAACTTGGGTAGAGAAAACCCTGCAAGATGCGGGTGAACTAGTTGGTGATCTTGCGGATACAAGAAGGACTAGATCACAGTTTTTTGGGGCTCCTCAAGCCTTGGCTGCCACATAAAATTTTATTCCCATACATTTATATATGTCACTTGTTTCATATCCACAGTCACACTCTGAGGCTGCTGGAAACCCACTTTGGGAGGCTGCCATGGATGAAGAGTACTCTTCTCTTATGGACAACAACACATGGGACTTGGTTCGACTTCTGAAAGGACGAAAGCTTGTTCGATGCCGATGGATATATCAAAAAAATATTTCTGCATATGGTGATATAATCAAGTACAAATATTTACTTGTCACAAAAGGATACTCACAGGTACATGGCATAGACTACATAGAGACATTTGCACCTGTTGCAAAAATGGACTCCATTCGACTAGTTTTGGCCATTGTCGCTTCTCGCAGATGGGAAGTTCACCACATGGATGTGAAGAGTGAATTTCTTCATGGATATCTCAAGGAGGAGATATATATGGATCATCCATAGGGATACATTCATAACTCTTCCCTTGTTTTCATATTAAAGAAATCTTTGTATGGCCTAAAACAGTCTCCCAGAGCCTGGTATGCAAAGATGGATTCTTTTTTGCTTTCCATTGGATTCATTCGATGCAAATCTGATCCGAATGTTTATTTTCTGCAACATGATGATTCCATCTTTATGATATTACTTTATGTAGATGACTTACTGATGACAGGGAACCTTACTTCATCTATTGATTCGACAAAATCAACATTGCACGATCGATTTTCCATGACAAATTTGGGACTGTTACACTACTTTCTTGGTCTTGAAGTTTCTCAGTCTACTTTAGGGATCAATATGGCATAGTCTAAGTATGCATCAGATATACTTTTCCACTTTCATATGACAGAATGCAAGCCAACAACATCACCCTTTCTTTCAGGGGTCAGATTTGAGGATGCGAGTACTACACCTTTGGTGGACAATACACTGTATCGACAATTGGTTGGGAGTTTGTTGTATCTTACTCACACCTGACCTGATATCTCTTTTGCAGTAGGAGTTTGTTCCATATATATGCAGGAGCCTCATGAGCTTCACTGGAAAGCTGCAAAGAGAATCCTTAGATATGTGAAAGGTACTCCCAATTTTGGTATCTTTTATGTTGCAGATTGCCCACTTTCACTAATTGGGTACACAGATTCTGATTGGGCTGGCAATGGTAGAGACCGCAAGTCCACCTCTGGTTATGTTTTTAACTTTGGTTTAGTTCCATTCTGCTGGTCTAGAAAGAAGCAATCCATGATTTCTTTATCTACAACAGAGGCAGAGTATAGAGGTGCAGTGAATGCAACTACACAGGCTGTTTGGTTGCAGGGGCTTCTCTCTGAGTTTCGTATTTAGTATCCACTTTCGACTATCATATTTTGTGACAATCAGGGGTCCATTCAGATATCGATTGATCTAGTTCAGAGGCAGAGGACCAAGCACATCAAGATTCACATGCATTACATCTGCGAGCTGATCCGTGATAGAATAATTTCATTGCAGTACTGCCCCACAGAGCAGTAGGTTGTAGACATCTTCACCAAGTCCTTCACTGAAAATAAATTTTCAGAACTGAGAGCTATGCTTGGAGTGGTGGAGACAACTGAGTAGGTCACTTTTGGCCACTCAACATTTTTTTTCCTCTTTTTTTTTTTTTTTTNCATGAGAAGTTCTTTTACATAATGAGTACCTAAAATGGCCAAGTTGTCGGGACTCAAATTTTTTTTGTCATTACAATTAGGCTTAAGGGGGGGTGTTGGAGCATAACCCTAACTTACATTAGTTTATACCTAGCTTAGACTCCTAGATCTTGGTTAATACATTCATTTACACTTTATTCCACCTAATTTTTCCACATAGAGAATAAGGGTGCCTCATCCATAGATTTTAGGGAAAACTACTAATTTTAGATCAAGACTCAACTCCTGGTTCTTGATTTCCTCGATTTATTCTTGATTTTCTTGATTTATTCATGATTTATTCCAACTCCCCCATGAAAAAATCATCTATTATTAGGGAATGTGCACCTCCTCTTTGAGTGAGAGATTTATTCTTTAATTAATGGTTTTTTTCGTTACTATTATTAGTAACTATTATTTCGAGTCAGTTAAGTGAGTTGGAACTGCTTCTCTTGTTAGTTAAGTGAGATTAAGTGAGCTAATGCACATCACTTAACTCTTGTGGACATTAATGAGTGTGTGACATGTATATTTAGTGGTCTAGGTCGAACTATGTGGTCTCCCTTAGCTTATGACACCTATTTTAGCTATTTCTAGCTTTTTTTGACTAGAATTTCTATGTTGGAAATTCTATATATTCACCTCCTCTCTTATTTTTGATGATGGTTGCTCATGTATATTAATTTTTTATTAATATAACTATTTGATTTATGGAGAAAAAAATTTCTCTCATCTCTTGAATATCAGCAAATTGCATGTGTTCAATTTAACTAGAATTCTAGATCTATTGGGGTTTCTGCAGGAATTCTACAATCATACATCCTTGAGTATTTAAACAATCATACATTCAGTGCTCACTGTGCAGGTTCGGTAGAAGAAATTTGTGATGGGTGTATTGGAAGGTCCATGTCAAATTAAAATATTGTTCTGAAAATGATTATATGAAAGGGAATGATGAATGATGACAATAAGAGGTGCAACATGATGAACATTGATGAAAATGTGGACGATCTCAAAGATTATGTGGGGAAATCATACAATATTGATTCTTGAAAACTTCTCATACTGTCAAGTCATGTGTCTAGTCTAACCATGTGAAATTTTGATGTATACAGGCACATATTGAAGAAATTTCAACGTTGGCCCCATTCATTGCTCACTATGCGGGGTCGGTGCATGACATTTGTGGTGGGTGAATTGAAGCTTCTGTGACAATGAAACAAATTAGTGCACAAATTGGCTGACACAAGTTTTAAGTTTGCATCAACCTTTCTTCATTTTTCTTTCAGGTTCTACATTGTATATTATTATATACATTAATGTATCTGTGTCATAGTTGTGATGAAAAATCCCTCTTTTTTCATTAATTGTTTAATCAACACAATAAAATATGTCCTTGCATTACTAGATGCAGAAACGTGTGTACTATCAAATGAATTTTAAAAGGAACAACAAAAATACATTGTACTAGGAGCACTAGACATGGGCAACAGTGACCTGTGGATGGGGCCAATGTTGAAATTTTTTCAAATTGTTTTTGTATGCACCGAAATTTGACATGGATAGACTATTCACATGACTTAACGATATGGGAGGGTTTCAAGACTCAAATTCAACTCACAGTACACCCACTTGTTTTGGTTCTAGACTTACTAGACTTATGTCTTATCAGTAGATATCGAAGCGATCAAGTAACAAAAAGGGTGCCTCAAAAGGTTCTTCATCATATTCCCATAATTCCACGTTTGCAACCATTTTTCAGGTGTGAAAGAATAGCACAATTTATGGATTATCATGCACGTAACAGAAGTGGATATGGTGTTCTTCGAATGCTTTTCGTTGGTTATGCACTTAGGGAAACTAAGCAAAAATGGGCATATTTAAAATATGAACCTCGTAATTTTAGGTTTTCATTGGTAGCTGACGGTGTTAATCTGTTCATAGAGATTAGGTCTGTTTACTCAGTGTGGCCTATTTTTGTTATCAACAATGGCATTCCTCCTTGGATGTCAATAAAGAGGGAGCACATAATATTGACAATGATTGTTCGAGGTATTTGTTTACATTAATTTTTTGAATGTAAGCTTTTCATTTGTTTTGTTTTTTGCATAATATATTTTGTTTATTTATTTACTTATATACAAATATCATGGTTATAGTAATTATGTGTAATTTCAAAAAATTAGGTAAGTACCAAGTTAAAGATATGAATGTATATATCGATCCTCTCATCGACGAGCTACTAAAGTTATGGGATGGCATCACTATGTATGACACCTGTAAACCAATCAGGGAGAAGAGATTTAAATTTTGAGGAATACTTTTATGGACAATTCACGATGCCCCAGGACTAACATATTTTTGTGGTGTGTATAAGAATTCTATTTCTCTTTAATATTATATAATTTTATAAAGATATCATGTTTCATGTTTAATTTTTAAATTATCTCATCATATAATTGACATTAATCCATATGTTGCAGGTCTTCAAACAAAGGGTAAATTTGGATTTCCATCTTGTGTCCTAAGATGAAGTATATTCATTCAAAAAGTTTAGGAAAGGTGGTATTTCGTGAGTATAGGAACCTCCTCCCTAAGAACCATAGGTATCGTACTACTGAAAAACATCTTTTAAATGGGAAAGAAGAGACTGGTTTAAAACCAAGAAGAATGACACCTCACCCATGGAGGTTGCAATATAATAGAAATCGTCAAGGTACACAATTTATTTATGTATCGTATATGTAATGTTTTGAATTTTTAGTTTAACCATTGAATTTATTTTATCGTATTTGATAATTATTGTTGTCATTTATTTTATGCTTCATGAAGGCCGCCATCATGGAGGTATTAATAATGGGCTTCCACGAGGAATGAAATGTTATCCCACTAAATTCATGAGGAGTTGGAAGTGTCGAAACACTTCATCAAAGAAATGCCAAAACTTTGAAATGTGAAACGCCGAAATACTGAACCATTGATCTGAATCCATTTTGGAGTTTCGGATACCGGGAGTTGGAAGTGTCGAAACACTTCATCACAGAAATGTCGAAATTCCAAAATGCAAAATGCCAAAATACTGGACCATTGATCTGACTCCATTTCAAAGTTTTAGATACCGGGAGTTGGAGTGTTGAAACACTTCACCATAGGAATGCCGAAATGCCAAAATGTGAAAAACACCTTTTGGTGTAGGTTTCAGATACCGGGAGTTGGAGTGTCGAAACACTTCACCACTGGAATGCTAAAATGCCTAAATGCCGAAATGAGAAAAACACCTTTTGGTGTAGGCTGTGGTCACCATCAGTGGTCATGTGAGAGGGAGGAGCTAACACCAAGCTAAGCTCCTTTTCAGCGATCGTAACATGAAGAGTCGAGACTCTTCACCACAGGAATGTCGAAATGTCAAAATGCGAAATGGCGAAATAAACGCAAGACCCTACAGATTTAATCCAATGGTGTTGGTTATTTCAGCATCTGATCGAAGGGATATTGTTGATCTTAATGATTAACTATTCAGTTACGATTCAATTAGCAGAACCGAATCATGGTTCTTGGACGGTTTGCGATTGAGTTGTTGAGGCATTTTTTCCCAAGAATATTCGAGGTGTAACCCAAGAGGAAGTGGATAAAAGATATATGTTGTGACTGTGCGTAGGTGGCTGTGTCGAGTGAAAAATGAATTGAACCGTAAAAAGGTAAAATTACAGTATGCGCAGTGGAAAGAAAACAAAGATATGAGGAACAGAAGCTGAATATAACAAAATAGTGGAAGAGAGCATAAAGTGCACATATCAAAGATGCATATCTATGAGAAGAAGATAAATCCAAGGTGTGCATGCTGAGACAAAGGATAAGATCAAAAAGCTAAATAGGATGCAAGAAGAGAGACACTGATGCAGGTAGAGTAGAGCGACATAACTGAACAATGATAAGCCTGGTAAGCAAATGAAAACTATTGAATCACTGTAATAAATTCACAGAAAGAAAAGTTTTATATTTCAGGGTGGTTGGGAGGTGCTAGGGAGGATTGTTGTCCTCATAGGTTCAAGTGGGTTCTTGAACACAAGGAGTTGTAGCTTCCATCTGGTTGCAGCTAGAGAAACTAGGGTGGCAGGGTGGTGCAAGGGAGAACAAGTTTTCTCTATTATACAGGTTGGAGCCTATGTAACTAGAAGTTGGAGCTTCCATCCAGTTGGTGCTGGAACACTCAGGGAGTTGGTGCTTCCTTCTAGTGGGTGCTAGAGAAACCAGAGAGTTGGTGCTCTCAAACAAGTTTGTGCTTGTATAAGTGGAAGTAGGTGCTTCCATCCAGTCGGTGTTGGAACACTCAGGGAGTTGGTGCTTTCTTCTAGTGGGTGCTAGAGAAACCAGAGAGTTGGTGCTTCCTTCTAGTGGGTGCTAGAGAAACCAGAGAGTTGGTGCTCTCAAACAAGTTGGAGCTTGTAAAACATAGGTAGTAGCCTCACATTGAGTTGGTGCTCAATTATAGATGATGTATAGAACTTAAAAGACTGCCTATCATTTCGAAGAAGAAGAGGTTTTCTCCCTTTATGGGTTTCCTCGTGAGAATTTGTCTCTGTGTATATCTTATGTGTGACTGATGCTCATTATTTATGTTGTCCATATGTTGTATAATATTGATGATCACTTAAAGAAATATTAAGAATGTTTTAATAGACTTAAAATTGTTTAAGAACAATAACAACTTATTCACCCCCCCCTCTCAGTTGTCTTAGTAATTTCAACATCTTGATCATTCTTAAGGATCTCGACTTTGTCCCATTGTTCCCTAGAGCCATGAAAAATCTTCTTAGAAGCAATGATGTATCTCTACATCAACATATAAATAACAAGAAGTAGGGCTAAGCCATTATATTTGACAAGGATCTATGTTGACACTTGAAATTTATGTGATGGTAATAGAAGCCTTGGTCTACTTGATCTTTCACATTATAGTTTAATGTTTTATTAGACACATCCATCTCCCTAAACAAGGAATCAAGTAGTTTGTCACTGGGAATTTTGTTGATGATTTATTTCTCACCATTAGAGAGGAATATAAATTAATGATCAATGCAATGGACTATATTTATATATTTTATTTATCCTATGAGTCCAAAATTCAATGGGCCGAAACGCAATGTCACAAACTAGGCCCTCAAGACCTTCCTAGTTGGATCACATATTGGGGTTGGATTTCTTAGGCTTCCTTTTTTGTTTTAGGCATCCTCCAAATAGATGTGGTAGATTGTCATCCAAAGAGATAAAAATAAAAAGAAAAATTAGCACAGTGAGCTAATGCCCATGGTTGCAGTCATATAACAAATGTGCACTAAAATATTGATTGTAACCTATGTCTATGACTGATCCTCTCTTTCGGTTCCCTCAACTAGCCAGTTTCGGTACTTGGATAAATCTATTTATATCATGTTATGGGAAAGTATGGAGGGTGGTAAGAACTTCACAAAGTAAATTGGAATTTTTGTTTCATGTTGAGGGTCTATATGGAAATCCTTGTAATACACATCCAACCTCGAGGTCTCGTGCACCAAATGGATTATTAGAGTACTATAATAAAACAAGGTCTCGAACTATCGACAAAATACGAAGTCTCATATTTGGTTTTTGTTTTAATGAAAATTCCTTATGGTGGTCCTCCATCCTTTGCACAAAGGAAAAACCTTCATCGAGACAACCTAGTTCTCAACCCTAAGAGGCATTAACATGATTAGACATGGTTTTGTCTCTGAGACTTGGGACAATATTATGTAATATGTGAGTAATATAATATTATATATAATATATACAATTTATAAATTATATAATATATATATTATATTATATATAACTATAATATATATATATATATATGCCAAAGAAAAAAAACAAATAACAAAACATAAGTTTGAAAACAAAAAAACAAAAGACACATTTCAATGTTCCATGCGAGCTAGGAGGAGAAGGTCGAGGTCGGAGTACAGAGGAAGTAGGTTGCGTGAGATAGGATGAGAAGGAGTTCATAGCAGAGAGGAGGTAGGTCATGTGAGCTAGGAAAGGGAGAGGATGTTAGGGCAGAGAGGAGGGAACACAAAGGAGGTAGGTCGCATGAGGAGGAGGAGAAGGAGGCCAAGGAAGAGAGGATGGAACATAGAGGAGGAGAAGGAGAAGGATGTCCAGGGAAGAGATGAGGGAATGTGAGGAGAATGAGAAGGAGTTTAAGGGCAGAGAGGATGGCACGCGAGGAGAAGGCCAAGATCAAGAGCACACTGGATAGAGGAGGAGGAGGGAACGCCATTTGAAACTTGCATGAGAGGAGAAGGATGTTGACTATTATATATTATATAATATATAATTTATAAATTATATATATTATATAATATATGAATTATATTATATATAACTATAATAAAAACAAAAACAAAAAAAAACAAATACCCAAAAAAAATTAAAATAACAAAACATAAGTTTGAAAACAAAAAAACAAAAGACACATTTCAACATTCTGCATGAGCTAAGAGGGGAAGGTCAAGGTTAGAGTCGAGAGGACGTAGGTTGCATGAGCTATAATGAGAAGGAGTTCATAGCAGAGAGGAGGTAGGTCGCGCGAGCTAGGAGAAGGAGAGGAGGTTAGGGCAGAAAGGAGGGAACATAGAGGAGGTAGGTCACATGAGGAGGAGGAGAAGGAGGCCAGGGCAGAGAGGATGGAACATGGAGGAGGAAAAGGATAAGGAGGTCCAACGAAGAGATGAGGGAATGCGAGAAGAAGGAGAAGAATAAGGAGGTTGAGGAGAAGGAGAAGGAGGTCAAGGGAAGAGAGGAGGGCATGCAGAGGAGGAGAAGGATGTCGAACTACATGCGAGGAGAAGGAGAAGGCGGTTGAGGGTAGAGAGGATGGAATGTCAGGAGAAGGACAAGATCAAGAGCACACTGGATAGAGGAGGAGGAGGGAACACCATTTGAAACCTGCATGAGAGGAGAAGGATGTTGACAATGAATTCAACATGGTATTATTTCTCTCCTTTTAATTTTCTGGTATTTTTATCTTGAAACATACCATGAACATGTTAACATTATCCATTTTATATTTCAATTTTTGGATCATTAGTATCCCATTCATTAGTGTAAATTCCCAAGGTTTTTCCACACATCTTACAAACCACTACTAAAATAGAGGGAACCCAACACCATCAATGAAGAAAAATAAATAAATGACAATGAGAGAGTTGTGACCGTATGTCAACTAATTTGTCCCTTTAAAAAAACTTCATTGATGTGCAAGGGAGAAATAAGTCTGTGAGAAAATAACAAACATCTAGCCCCCCCACATACATTCAATAAGGTGTGTGTGATAAACACACCCTCAAAACAACAAAAAAATCACAAGAAGATACCTAAAACCCTAGTATCATGCTTAGAGATTAATGTAAAGGCTTTGATCCAACACCTTAGGCCTATGAACCACTACCAAAATAAAGGGAACCGAACACCATTGATGAGGTAAAAAAAAAAACTACAATTCAATTCTATTATTTCAATCCTTAAAGATTATGATCACCACCCCCATCAATATCTCTTTTGTGTGGATAATATTAGGGCCAAAATCTACTCATGCAAATCAGACTTAAAAAGCTATAAGTGAAGTAAAATTCAACTTTAGGTTTGGCATAGTACTCATGTAGACAAAACCATAAAGAGAAAATATTGCATGATCATGCAGACCCAAAATGATTTATAGAACCCAACTAAATTCTCCCTCAAATTTGAGATTCAAATACTTACATAAATTTTGATAAGAAGGGGCACCTTGCCAAGCTTGGAAACCTTTGCACTAGTAGTTCCATGTGTTGGAATATGGGGCCACCACTTTTCCTTTTGAAGCTTCCATGTTGTGATCATCAATACACATAGTTGAATATGATTAGTCCACACATCCATTAAGTCAACCATGATATTGTTAATGTGGTAGTATGACACTTTCTAGGATCGTCATATGCACCTATAGTCTCTATTTACTATTCACGTCAATGTTTTATCTTCACCCACTATGAATATGTGCCATCCTTGTCTCATATTGAATGCACACCATGTAGGTAAATCTTATGATTTTAATCATATTTCATCCCGTTTGTATTCCATGTCTCATCCCTTCAATTCTAAATGGTTTTTTCTTGGACCTAAAACATTATAGAATTCGATTTTGGTATGAGGTCAAGTCAGTGGGAAGTGTTGCACAACTAGACAACATAAGAATATCACTCCACCCATTCTAGTATTGGACCAAAAATATCAAAAAACACATGTTTAAATCAAATATTGGTGTTGGGGAAGGATCCATGCAACACTGAGGAACATAAGGTTCAATATATACCTAGGCTCTTGAATATGAAAACATTATGAAACACAATCATGCATTGTATCATGTTGAGCACCACCTCAATTTTCTTGTTGCATGTTTGATTGCTAAATTGAAAAATCACCATTTAGGTATGCATAATATTTTGATTATGTCCTCTAGATATTATGGATCTGTCAGTGTAGGTTTATGGTTCACCAATTGATAAATTCTAACACTGTAGGAAGCTAAATTTAATTAAGCCTAAAAAAATTCATACAATTAAACATAGAATTTCTTTCAATGCATAAATAATTCATTAATCATCATATAAGAATTTAATATTCAACAAAAATTAAATTTATCCACAACATGAAAATAAATTACATAATCACCCACATAACCCAGTAAATTCATAAATAAAAATACCTCTGCTTGATGCTAATTCCCGCTGATTTGGTTGTCCTCTCTACTTCTTTGCCCAGCTTGATGCACTGACCAAACCCTGCCCAAAACCGACTAACCACCCAACCAGCTAGGAGCAGCCTGTCTGGCTCCCTAGCTCCAGGATACCGAAAGGAATCCTGGCCCCCGAGCCCAAAACTCCCAGCAACCTGGTGCCCCCTGCAATGGTTCACCAAAACTCCAAGACCAAACTCCTCAAAACCAGAAAATATCCAACAGAAATACAAACCTCCTCCCCAATAATGCTCCTCCCCCAAATTTTCATAATCCCCTCCTGTCGGACTCTTCCCTGTCATATCTCCCTCCATTCACAGACTCCCTATCCTCCATTAATTACCTTATCCTCCCCTTTATTACCTTATCCCATTCCTTTATTACGTTATCCGATTCCCTTTTACCTTATCCTTCCACCCCATGCTTCATTCCCCCCTTGCATACGTAGAGTCTTATTATAAATAATTTAAAGTTATTCGGCCATTTAATTCATTACCCAAATCTTTGAATGTGTTAAATAATCATTTAACTAATTAATCGATATTTATTAAACAATAAATAAATAATTAATATTATTAATAGTTAATCATTACTTAACTAATACACATTAAGACAATTAATTATTTAATTAACTATACTTAATAAACCCTATGCAACTATTTAACTAGGGTTGTTACATACACCCACCCTTCAGGAAACTTCGTCCCGAAGTTAAGGTATTTTATGATACAAGGGAAAGGAGACATGGTTCACACATTCATAACAAATAACCGTCATTATTAGTAAGTAAGCCAAGAAACTCATTCATACTAGTGTATATGTACATGAAATGCATGTGTAGCTAGTACATACAAGTCTCTTGCACGTACTAATAATCAATAACTATCACCCTTATAGTAATTTATGTATGCATCCAATCCAATCAATAGGACTATTCTTTTGTAAAAGACAATAAACCAATCAAATGTTTGCGAAATCCTTTAATTACAATTATCTAGTTCAACAATTTGATTTAGACAATTGTGGTTTAGTTACGTAATTATGAATATTCATATATACACATTTTCTTTTCAAAAGGAAAAACAATAAATTCCACCATAAGACAAATCTCCATACACTCTCAACTATTTCTACTCATCCTTCCTCCCTAACTCACTTCCATCTTCATTCCTATCCTTCCTCTGTTGGACTATCTTGGAGCGTCAACTATATTGACCTAACTCGAAATATAACCTGTAAGCGGAAGTGTCACTATCTCAACCAAGCTTCCCCAGTAGGCAACTGACAGTCATCATCACACATCTAGGGGAGCATGAGCTAACACCATCCTCCCATGACTTCAGGTTTCGGAGGATACATGGTGGGAAATGTCTCCACCCCTCCTAATCATAACTAGGGTCCACACCCTACAATGGAATATACAGTGGGACCGTGTTGCTGGGAGTTTTGTCATCGTTTATTCGGTTTTGGGCAGTCTCATCACCTGAAATCCTGTACTAGTTCACATATCATAGCAATGCATCCAAACCAATACAATTTCACATACAAAGATTCATACCATAATGTTTCTCGGCTAGTGGTCATGACATTCACTTTCATCATTATTATCCCTTGGCTATTTCATAGCCCATAACCTGCAGATTAGTCTGTAACACAAACTCATACATTTCTATGCATTATCATCATGTAATTGCATACAACCATCATTTCAATTCGGTATCCATGTACCAACAATGTAACATCAAAGTTTTCAAGTTAGAAATAGATCTCATAATATCTCATAATTCAATTTTGACACCCATTCATAAAATTATCATTTACCAAATAGATTGCATCATATCCAACATCATTCTAATAGCATTTAAACCTTCATAGGATTCTCATTCACACAATATGTCACATCATATACATCATCATCAATAACATTTAAACATTCATAAAATTTACATTCTCACAATATATCACATCATGTCCATCATTATTCAAATACATATAAACATTCATAAAGGTTCATACGTCTTAAAAGTTTAAGTGTATCATTTAATAGTTTAACTTGTGAATAGAATATAAAAGTATGTAGGCCTCAGGTAATCCTAGGAATCTAAGTCAAAAGGTGGTGTTACATACACCCAACCTTCGAGAAACATATTCTCGAGGTGGTCAAAAAAGTGAGGGATAGTCTCGTCGTAATGTCGCGGCGTCTTCCCAAGTAGCATATCCTGGACTATACTTGTCCCATTGGACCTTAAATTGGTCTACCAGATGGTTCCAATATGCGTAACGGTTCTACCATGAGAGTTCCCACGTCCGATACTTGCAATTCCTTCCAATTTAGTTTATGTGATTCATCAACAACATAATGACGTAAAATAGATACATGAAAAACATTATGATTTTTATGCAAGTGGGGTGGCAATATGAGACGATAGGCAACGGGTCCAATTTTCTCTTGGATTCTGAACGGTCCTATAAATCAAGGTGACAACTTTGTCCCCTTCCTGAACCATATGGTACTCTTATTAGGCCTGATACGAATGAAAACCTGGTCTCCCACTTCATAACTTCGGTCGGTCCTGTGTGCATCCGCATAACTTTTCTGCCTATCCTGTGCTTCCTTTAGTATCTGCCTAATATGAATCACCTATTCCTCCATCTCTTGAATCAATTCTGGCCCAACTGTTACTCGGTCTTCTAGTCTATCCCAACTCAATAATGTTCTGCATGGCCTTCCATACAGGGCTTTGTAGGGTGGCATTCCGATGGAGCTATGAAAACTATTATTGTAGGAAAACTCTACCAAAGGTAGGTACTTCTCCCAATGGGTTTGATTATCCATGACATACATCCTAAGCATGTCTTCCATCACTTGATTTACTCTCTCAGTTTTCCCATCTTTTTCAGGATGATAAGTTGTGCTTAAGTTCAAATGAGTCCCCAATGTTGACTGCAAACTTGTCCAAAACCTAGAAGTGAATCTGGAGTCCCTATCTGAAATGATCTTCTTAGGTATCCCATGCAAATGGATAACCTCACTTACAAACACACGTGCCACATCAGTGACATCATAAGTGTCTCTAACCGGAATAAAATGAGCACTCTTGGTTAACTTATCCACTATCACAAGAATGGCATTGTGTCTATGAGATGTGAGCGACAACCCCACAACAAAATCCATAGAAAGGACTTCCCATTTGGACATAGGAACATCATGTGGTTGTAGGAGGCCTGCCAGGTGATGGTGGTCGACTTTCACTTGTTGACACTCTAGGCACTTGGTGACGGAATGGACTACATCATGCTTCATGCCTACCCAGAAGAAAAGTTTCCTCATGTCTGCGTACATCTTCTTCACACCTGGATGCTCACAATAAAGTGCTCTATGGGCTTCCTTTAGTATGATGCTTCGAATATCCTTATTTTCAGGGATGTACATCCTTCCCCGATATCTCAATAGTCCGTCTTCTTCCAAACTATATCCTTCATACTTTGGATCTAACTGCTTCCCACTCTGGAGGTTTCAAGTAACCTTTAAATACCAACTGTCTTCTTGGAGTTGCATCAACACACGTTCCCTTAGATTGACTTTTAAGGGTATCAAGGAGAACACACGTGGTCTCCTACTCAAGGCATCTGTGACCACATTTTCCTTTCCCTTGATGTATGGAATACCAAAATCGTACTCACTCATAAAGTCACTCCATTGCCTTTGCCTGGCATTCAGATCTCTTTGAGTGAAGAGATGTTTTAAACTTTGATGGTCTGTTTTGAACTCAAAGTTTCTCCCCACAAGATAGCACCTCCAAAGTTTCAGAACTAACATTACAACTTCCAACTCTAAATCATGAGTCGCATATATCTCTTCATGTTTCTTCAACTTCCTTGACACATAAGCTATCACTCCTCCATCTTGCATTATCACGGCCCCCAAACCTTGCTTTGAGGCATCCGTGCAGACTGTGAAGTCCTTTTCCATATCCGACACTCATAGAAATGGTGCACTAGTTAGTAACCTCTTAAGCTCAATGAATGCACTATCACATTCTTCTATCCATTCATACCTAACCCCCTTTCACTGCAAAGTGGTGATGGGTTTCGCTATTTTTGAGAATCCTTCCACAAATCTCCGATAATAACCTACTAGCCCCATGAAGCTTCTCACCTTATGGGCATTTTTCGGCATTGGCCACTCCATAATGGCCTTTACCTTTTCTGGGTGCACAGATATTCCTTCACCGGAAATGATATGACCTAAATAGTGGATCTCTTTCTGAAAGAAGGAACACTTCGACAACTTCCCATACAATTTGTTCTCTCTAAGGCAGGACAACACCACTCGTAAGTGTTCCTCATGTTCTCTTTCCTTCTTGGAATAGATGAGGATGTCATCTAGAAAGACTTGTACAAAATGGTCTAAGTACTTCCAGAATATGTCGTTCATGAGGCTCATGAATACTGTTGGCACATTGGTCAATCCGAAAGGTACTACGACAAACTCGTAATGCCCAAACCGAGTTCAAAAGGCAATTTTTGGGATATCGCCTTCCTTAATCCTTAACTAGTGATACCGTGATCACAAATCGATCTTTGAGAATATCACTGCTCCTTTCATCTGATCAAAGATGTCATCTATCCGTGGCATTGGGTACCTATTTTTCACTGTATCATGGTTCAAGTCCCTGTAGTCTATACATAGTCGTAAGGATCCATCCTTCTTCTTTACAAAAATTACTAGTGCACCCCTAGGTGAAACATTGGGCCTTATTAGCCCTAAGTCCAGTAACTCTTTTAACTGCATTTGCAATTCACAAATTTTCGACACTGTCATCTGATACAGAGTTTTGGAAATTTGTTCTACACCAGGTTTTATCTCAATAGTAAAATCAAGCTCCCTCTCAGGAGGTAACCTTGGCAACTCGTTCGGAAAAACATCTTTAAATTCTGACAATTCCGGGTACTTATCTAATGAGGGTCCCTTCCTTTCATTCACTTCTTCCACTACATATAGTTGACACCCTTGCCTCAAGCATCGGTTAACCTTCATAGTTGAGATAAAGAATAATGAAACCCTTCTCTGTACACGCTAGATCTCTACAGGCCTTCCTTCATCATCAACACAGAGCACCCTTTTTGCGAAACAATCCACCAAAGCTCGATGAGCTTCTGACCAATCCATTCCAATGATTAGGGCATACGCCCCGAGAGCAGTGACGTATACCTTCAACCTGGTAGTACACACTCCCAGGTCTAGTATACAATTATCAATACTAGGTCCTACCACTTGTTTTTCCCCTGAAGCCATCTCTTCTTGTTTAAAGTCATCATGCTCATAGGCTACCAACCCACTCTTTTCTAATGAAAATCGTGAAATGAAACTATTTGTCACGCCAGAATCAAATAAAATATTAATGTTGATATGATTTAGCGTACCTGATGACTCCACCACCGTGGATTGGTGTTCGGCCTGGCGATTATTAACCACTGAGTAAATCTAGTGGCTGCTACTTGCTCTTCCCATCGGGGCCTTTCCTTCTCTATGCACAAATCCTGATTGCAAATCTGCGTAGTCACGCTGGTAATGGGGTCCTCCACATCCCCAACATGTAACACAGTATTGAACCTGCACATTGTTCTGTGACTGTCTCTGAAATGAGTTCCTTCCCCTCGAACCCCTGCCCCTACTAGTTTCTCCCTGAGATGGCCGTGGACCTGCCTATGTCATTGATGATGAACATGATGCTGCACTTGCTGCCATTGAAATCCCTGCAACTACTGTCCTTGGTGCGACTCTGTTACCATATGGAGGTGGCCTTGAGCTCCCTCCCCTGGAAAATGTCCTAGGGGCCTTCCCCACGAATATAGGACGATGCGGAAAGGTTGGTATCGAACCTCTAGTTAATTTCATGTGTTCCTCCGCATAACACGCATTTTTCACACTTCCGCTACTGAAGACGGTTTCCACATCCACATCATAGCCCTTATCTTAGGGTTTAACCCATAGGCAAAGAATTATGCCTGTCATTGGTCATTATCCATATATGAAACATACTTGACCAATTCCATAAACCTAATCTCATATTCCTCTAGGGTCCTGTTTCCCTGTACTAAGGCATGAAATGCTCCTACCTGTTGTTCCTCATAGTAAGCTGGCAGATATTTCCTTCGGAACCTCTGCTCGAAAAGTTCCCAAGATACGATGTCTGGGGTAAGATGCAATTTTTTTTATAGGTTGCCCCACCAATTCAAGGCACTGTCTCTCAACTGAAAAATCATTATCTTCGCCTTTGAGGTGGACGCATAGTCCCTTAAGGAAAAACACCTTGTCATGCCTTCCAAGCATGCTTCTGCGCGTTCACTGGCACGACCCTCGACAAACTATGGAAGTTTGATCTTCTGTAGTTCTCTAGTGATGTATTCGGGTGGAGGTCCTCCCCCTGAATCCCTCGATGCTTCTGGATTACCCGTTACATATGGTGGGAGTTCCACTTCGATCCCTGCTGGTTGTCGCCCCTTTAAATTCTCATTTATGGCCTCCAAAGAGCACAATATGAGAGCTAGTTCTGGCGATGGTGGTGGCGGTGTTGGCGGTGCTGCGATGATGCTCCTCTGCCTCGATTCCCTCGAGTCCTAACCATCCTATATGATTTAACCTGCATCAACCAAAGTTGTCAGGGTGAGTTCAAGGACGTTTCTCATTGCACAACTTAACTAGAAAACAGAGTTAGGCGTAAGTTTTTTTTTACTTGTCTGTAAACAGATGTTACTCTCTTTAGGGGAGGTGGCTAGGTTAGGGCTAAAGCATCTAAGATTGATTTCTTCACCTAAGAAAACTATTGACTCCTTTACCTGGTAGCTACACTAGCACTGTACCCCCCTCACTAATTCCTCTAACTTACCCTCCTAGCGCGCATGAAGCCCCCTTCCTGCTTATCTTGTTCTAAGTCCTTATACTTTGAGTTTACAACTAATTAAGGTGACTTCCAACCTAATGTTGAAGTAATGAGTCTAAGGCTATCCTTCGATGCTTGACTCATGTGATTTCCTTGGCGCATTGGTGTTTGGTTGTTTCATAAGGCTTGGGTGGTGGGTGGTCATGGGTTCAAAACCCATGGACCCCAAAACATTTCAATTTTTTTTTTTATACTTTATATATATTTTTATATTATATTATTATTATTATTATTATTATTATTATTATTATTATTATTATTATTTTATTAAAAAATTTATCTACATTAAAGTTAATTAATTATACTTTATACTAAATAAATTTAAACATACAAACAATAAATAAAATAATAATAAATATATATAATTTTTTTAAATAATATTAAAAAATAAATAAAAAAAAATCAAAATAATAAAAAACAAAAGGTGCGGGCACGCATGGATTCCACGTGCCCGCCCTACTTCCCCTAGTGCCCTCCTTATCTAAACCCTAACCCCTATCGTCGTAACCCTAATTCCTCTTTTCCTCATCGTTACACAGTCGACCGCCATGGCCTTCTCTCACTCTGGTAAGGGTTCTCCCATTCAGCTTGGTGCTTGAGCGTTTGGTCTCGGTTTGACTGAGCACTCAGCTTGACGTATAGTGCAAGAGAAAATTCCTCTTGCAGGCTCCTCTCTTGGTTGTGGCTTAGCACTAGTTTCGACTTTGGTGCCGATCTTTGGCTGTGTTCTTTGGGTGCTTGGTATCGACTTTCGTGTGTTGTGTTTTGGCTGTGTGTGGCTGAGGTACGGTGTAAACACAATGCCTCTTGTGGGCTCTCACTCTTGGTTTGGCACTTGTACATTTGCTTGTGTATTGTGTATTATTGTATGGTGACTGAATCCAAAGCTATTTCCAACTCCCCTATTTTTCCCTTAAGTTGTACCTGTTTTTCTTCTAGTACCAAATTTCTTCTTCCTAGTTCAACGTTCTTCTCCTCGAGGAACATGTTCTCCTCTAAAATTTCTTGCAATGACTCAATAATGTTTCGTTGTTCTTCATTCTCTTTCGACAACACATTGATTTTTTCCTCTAATTCTCTATTTTTCTTGGCCAACTCTGCATGAACTAATTCAAACTCTTTTGCCTGCTCTTCCTTTTCTTGCACTAGTTTAGCATTTGTCTCCTGTAACTCTCGAAGTTTTTTATTCAGTTCCTAAATTTACATGTTAGGTTTTCCATTTTCAACAATGGATTCTTCAACTCGGACATTTGTCTCCTCCAACTCTCTAAGATTTTTATTCAGTGCCTTAATTTGTGTGTTAGGTTTGCCATGTTCAACAATGGATTCTTCAACTCTCTGAATTTGGATTTCAGGCAAACAACTCGCACTATCTACATCCTCCTGTACCATTTCAGTTTGTTGTTTGACACAATCTCCTATTACCTTATACTGCTGAATTGAATCAGGTTGTTGTTGGACAACTTTATTCACCAGTTGTTGCAACTTGGGTAGTTTAGATTCTTGGTTGTTGCTGCAACTGCCTCTGGCCATCTTATTAAACAAAAAAACAAAGACTGCAGGTTCGACAATCCGCTAGTAAAATCCATGGAAGAACCGCTGAACTGGCCTTGTAGCAGTTCAACGAGTGGTGTTGCAGTATTGGCCTTGGTCCTGACTTTGAATTGCATATTGTTGTTAATCATGTGGCTGTATTTGGTATGTGGAAATGTTAGGATAGCTCAAGAACTTGGAGCTTTCCCTCGGGCCCAAAATTTCGTTTAACCTGTGATGTTGCGTGGCTCATGGTAAATGATTATGAATGCTAACATGTGTTATTGATGCAAGTCTCGTGGATGCGTTTTCATTTCATTTCTTCGGAGAAGAGCAGTAGGAAGGAAAGATCTCAGTTGATGGTCATTGCAAGCCGTCAATCTCTAGCTACCTTTTGAGGTATTCTTTCTCTCTATTTCCATCAATTTTCAGAGATTTTGGTCTGTAAATTTAGCAAGGTTTCTTTTTTTTTTCCTTTTCAATCTCTCAACCTTTTTATCGTTTTAGAGGATTTACAGGCCTTGTAATGGTGCCAAATCGCTTTTTTTTTTTCTTGCATTGGGTATCAGAATCCTTATTTTTGGATGGATCGAGCATTCGTGGATCAGATCCCTTGAATGCCAGGGTATTCTAATGTCTAATGGATTCGATCTGCGTGGAGTACTTTTTCATTAAAAACCCTTTTCAAGTATATTTTACATTAGGTCAGGTCATTGCTTTAGCAATGTCAAGTTTGGGTTGCTGATAAACATAAATATATGTGAGAATTTTCATGTTCTCGAAAGAGATATGCATAATTTCGAGGTTGTGGATACAAGAGCTTGGTTTGATAGGGTCTCGCTTATTACAATAGTATGCACTAATTTTAGAACTAGCCCTTGCATTCTTGTGTGTTACTTTTACTTGCTTATCATATTATATTATATATATATATATATATATATATATATATATATATATATATATATTCATATATATATATACATATATATATTGTTTTATTAATGGTTGGTTTAGTTGCAACAAGTGTTAAAATTCATTTAACACTTTCACTGTGTAATATTATACCATTTTTACTTTCAATGAGCATAATGTTTATATATAGATATGTATATAATAGATATTAGTGGGTTTGGATGGCAGGTTAGGTGGAGTTGGAGCTGGAGCTTTGAGTCTGAGCTTGGCCCTCGGGCCCAAATTTATATCTGATTAAAGGGTTTCAGGACCCCTCTCTCAAAGTTTTCAGGTTGCAAGTTTCCAAGGCTGATTCCAATATATATATCCCCTAAACAATTTATTCAGGGTTTCAATATAACTTAATAGAAGTTGTTTAAATTTCTGGGTGGGGTTTGTTTAAATTTCTGGGTGGGTAGGTAGGCCCTTGGCTCCAAATTTTGAACCAGGGCTCTAATACCATGTGTAGGAACCTAAATTAAACTAAGCCTAAAAATTTTCATACAATTAAACATAGAATTTCTTTCAACACATAAATAATTCATTAATCATCATATAAGCATTTAATATTCAGCAGAAATTAAATTTATCCACAACATGAAAATAAATTACATAATCATCCACATAACCCAACAAATTCATAAATAATAATACCTCTGCCTGATGCTAATTCCTGTTGATCTGGTTGTCCTCTCTGCTACTTTTCCCAGCCTGATGCACTGACCAAACCCTTCCCAAAACCGACTAACCACCCAACGAGCTAGGAGCAGCCTGTCCGGCTCCCTAGCTCCAAGATACCAAAAGGAATCCTGGCCCCTGAGCCCAAAACTCCCAGCAACCTAGTGCCCCCTGCAATGGTTCACCAAAACTCCAAGACCAAACTCCTCAAAACCAGAAAATATCCAATAGAAATACAGACCTCCTCCCCAACAATTCTCCTCCCCCAAATTTTCATAATCCCCTCCCATCGGACTCTTCCCCGTCATATCTCCCTCCATTCATTGACTCCCTATCCTCCATTAATTACCTTATCCTCCTCTTTATTACCTTATCCGATTCCTTTATTACCTTATCCTTCCACCCCATGCTTCATTCGCCCCCTGCATACGTAAAGTCTTATTATAAATAATTTAAAGTTATTCAGCCATTTAATTCACTACCCAAATCTTTGAATGTGTTAAGTAATCATTTAATTAATTAATCAACATTTATTAAACAATAAATAAATAAATAATATTATTAATAGTTCATCATTACTTAACTAATACACATTAAGACAGTTAATTATTTAATTAACTATACTTAATAAACCCTATGCAACTATTTAACTAGGTTTGTTACAAACATGAATGTATGGTTCACCATATCCTTAAGAAAATCATGGTTCCTTTGCCATCTCCATGCTAACATATTCACTTCATTCCTTCAACGGTGCCTTTCAGCTAGAACCAATGAGACTTGCCCTCATTAATGTCACCTTACAATTAATATGAGTGCCTTCAATGGTTCCTTTTTAGAATATTGATAATATCACCTCACCATCATCAATGCCTTTGATGGTTCCTTTTAACATCATCACTTCATGTCTTCATTCATGTCACCTCACGATAATTCCACCTCTAATGCCGTCACTAGTTGTAGTCTAGCACTTCCAAATTTCACCCTCCCTCATAATAGTTTTTTACTCTCACCTCTCTTTCCTTCACTAGTTCAACCCTAGTGTGGTATCCTCTCACCTCTTGTATCATCTCTCTTTCACCTTTGCTTGAATGTTGTGCTCTCATGTTAATTTTTGTCACTATCCCTTCCCTACTTAAGGAAATTTGTTAACCTTTGTTTTGTAGGAACATATATTTCTTGGGTACTAATATCACCATGTTTATACCTCTTATGTCTTGGCAAGGTTAAGAATTTGTAGAGAACATAAAAATTTGAAACACTTATGTGACATTCCTCTTATGAAATAAGGATTTGTATCATTTTTTTCTTTATTACATTGTTATTTTTAGTGTTTGACGTGAACACATTTATTCACAACACGTGGGTTCATAATTAAAAAACCCTCTTCATACTTAAAAAATCCGCTTGATACTTATGAGTATTTAAGATGTGTATGGTGGTCTCTATAATCATAAAATTTTATTATGTTAGAAATTATGACATTTGATTCAATGTTGTATAGGTGTACTAAGTGAAATATGACATTTCCATGGTATTTTTAAAATTTGGGTAATTTTTCTTCCATTTATCTGGATAATTAGCTCAATATACTTTTTGTCATTAGTAGTGCACACATAGTAATGTATCAAGAAATTGTTTCTTTGCTTAAAACCTCTTGCTCCTTCCGATAGCTAGTTTCCATCGAAATTGAAATTATTTCATTCCATTTTCCTGTTGCATGGTTCAAAGAGTCGAGTCGAAAAACCATCAGTTTCACGACCACTCCTTTGAGTAACAACAACCTAAAATCAAGAGATAATTAAAACCTGTCTAGAAATGTTTCTAGGGATCTTCAAACCCATCTTAGCTTAGGTGTAGATATTTGGAATAGGATTGTGATAATAACTTTCCAAATCTGCTAAACAAACATAAAGATTTGAGTTAGGGAGTGAAATCCAGTTTCTATATCACTCACTTTGGGAAGCCCTTCTAAAACAAGGGTCAAGCATGAGGTCGCATTGGGCCAACAGAGTAATCAACTATGCTTTGTTGGTCTTGGTGTCGACTTTCAACTATCCCCCCCTTTCTTTGGTATAGTAGATGGTACCATAGAGGCCATAATATTTTAGACTTCCTAACCAAGGTGACAACACAGGGAAGGTGGTGGTGTACCTGGGATCGATGTTGGCTAGACTCAATCTAACTCCTTGAATGGTTTTCCACTACTCGGTGAGGTAACTTGCACTAGGGCATTAGTTCATTAAGCAGGTTGTCAACGTAACTTTCCCACCCACAAAAACTCATCCCATTCATGCATCGATCGTGAGATGTTGGATTCCATCACCAACTAGTGCTTCTTTGTGAGAAGGTTTGTTTGCATGCTTGACTCCTATATTAATTAGCATGTGCTAGATTGCAATAGTGACATGTACGCAATCCAAACATTTTCAAAGGGCTAGTTAGTGGAATATATCTTTATTTAATGTATTAAGGGCTATGTCTATTAAATAAGTCCCCACAAGGTAGTAGAGTATGAAATCGAAAACTATAAGTGGCCTAATTAAATCCACATCGTCTTCATATCCTAATATTTCCATTTCAAAACTAATGAAACATGCCCTAATGGCATCAGTTTTGAGGTATTTCAACTAGCATCGTGTCCTATTACCGCCATTTGTTGGCATGTGTCATTTGACTCCAAACATTCCCCTATAATTCCCATATAGTATACCAATAGTAATAGAGAATAATACAATTGTCAAAGAGTAACACTATGGTAATCATTATGAGCTTACTGTGATACCAATAGGATACTAGTAATGAACTAGTCTTACATCTTGATTGACTATCTGTTTATGTCATTAATGGTGTTATAGGATGTATAAGAAAACATGTATTTGTCAGATCTATCTTCATTGAGTGAGGGAAGTTTAGGTAGAATAGAGGAAAGTGAGACATCGAGTAGGTCTAATAGGCAGAGATCAACTAGAGGTGAGAAGATGAGAAGAAAATTCCATATACGCATGGAATTTTTTCTTGTGAAAGGGGGATCATTTTCTTATGATCATGAGAGAATAGACGACATCGAGGTTCCCTTTAGGTAAAAACATATAGTGAAATGATGGGTACCCAAGGATCTTCCTGAAATAAACACTATTTTTTGTGTAAATGAAATGATATACCAGATTGTTCCATCGTCATTACATGGTTTGGGGCTATTTTCCATCGATGGAATAAAGGTTTGTTACAACAAATTAACTAAATTGATGGAATACATCGGACCCTGTTATATCTACAAATATTGGATACAAATTGTCCAATATACAAAAAGTATGTGAAGATATGGCTTGGCTGGAAATTATATACAACTAAAAGACAATGATCCAAATAAAGGAGAAAGTATCTATATTGATGGAAGGACAAAAACAATGGAAAATATTGCAGGGTTTATAAACATTACAGGACCCACAACCACAAATAAGCGACCCAATTATGTATTTGAGGGGCGTTAAGGAAACCGTATATTCGTATGTGCAATAAAATCAATAGTTGCAAGGGGAGTGTTATTGATTGATTACAATTTGAATCAAATAGATATATATGTTACTATTATGGGGAAGGTACGTATACTAATTTACCCAACCTGTAACCAATGAATCTTATATTTTATGATTTTCATTATGTTCTTTACGGTGTTAATCCATTTCGAGAGCTTCAATATGTTTACTCAGTGTGTCCTATTTTTGTTATCAACAATAACATTCCTCCTTGGATGCCAGTAAAGAGGGAGGATTTATCATACATTTGAATTTATTTCTCATGATAATGATCACAGTTATAATTTTATTATAAAGTGGAAGGCTCATCGTGGTAAATCAAAAGTAGCCTCAGAATAGGTAAACGAACAACAATTTTTGAATTGCATTTAATGTGCATTTTATTTGTATGGTGATCAGTTATTTTATTTGTTTACATAACTGAATTATCATTTATTTTGTTGAATATGTAGTCGGCGGGACATGATGTTGATGATGATTTGTTGGGTGAAAGGTATTTGTATGAATCCCCCAACCCTATGGTTTTAATTAGAAAAAATATCAATAAAGCAAACAATGAACCAACTCACTTGTTAGATATTATAGATCAAAGTCCTGAGGTCAAAGAAAGGATCAAAGAAGTTATAACAAGACTTAAGAAACATAAGAGAATAACTATAATTTCAAGTGGTTTTATTTTTATGTCATAAGATCAATTATGAAAGATTGATTTTTAACTTTTACATTATCTAAACAAAAAAATGTTTTCTTTCTTCTATAGAGATTTTTGGATCCTGTTGACACCAACATGCATGGTGTCGGTAGTAGTGGAGATGCACAGATGACATAGGGTCCCAAAGAAGGCCCTCATATAGCTTCTAGGATGCAACTATTCATATCTCCACCTTCCACACCATTAGGTGGGAGATACGACACGCACACCGAGGAAGAGGCTACACAGGTAGGCTCTGGAGGTGGTGATGGAGATGAGGCCAATGATTTGACCAACTATATGGTTGATTTTCCTAAATCAAGACGTGTTACCAACACATGGACCCTTGAGGGAACATTTATGGTCAACGAGGAAGGGCTTCCATTAAAGAAAGTTAAAGTTTGAGGTAATTTTTAAAATTTTAATTGTTTCATGTTCTCTATGTATACAAATATAAATCATATAAATTATTATTTTAAAATTAATAATCATATAATCATTTTGCGTGTAGGGAATAATGATTTTTATAGGTCCTTGGAGAATAAGGTGTTTCTAATTTTTGGTCCCACCAAGAGGTGGAATTCCCAGAATTCCAACCTCAAAAAAGAATTGATGGATTACCTCAAAATACTTTTTGGTGTAGACACATTTAATAACACCTTGGCCACTGCCACAACTGGCCAACATTTAAAATATACGTGAGAAACATATAGGAATCACTTGAAACAAAATGATAGGTAAGAAATCCATCTGATGATTGCAGAGAGGGAGTGGAAGACCCTCATTGAGGACGCAAAAGAGAAGAAATTGATAGATGAAGGAAAAACACCCTCTGGTCCTAGAAGGTAAATTACAATTTCAATTCAATACCTTTAATTTTTTTAGATGTAAATAAAATTTTGGTATATATTAACATAATTCAAACTTTTGATGATAGTGTTGGAAATGTGTAATAGTTAGCATATGCTTGTCATTGATGGCAAGTACAACAGTGAAGATGACAGGCAAACAAAAGACAAAGGAAATTAAGCTTAGGAGGAATAGCAATCTTATATGCACAAGAAGCATAGGAAAGAGACCGAGAACCGTCGGATCTCACTCGAAAATCCCGACAGCTGTTGGATCGGGAGAAGCTGCGCAGATGTTAAGCACAAGAGTTAAGCGCAGAAAAGAAGTGATCTAAGCCATCAGATTGGAAGCAAACCCCGACAACTGTCAGATATGCAGAAGCTGCGAGGGAGATAAGCCATCGGAGAATCGGGGATCGCGATTTCAAAATGCAAAGAACACTTGACAACGGAAACTACGATTTCGCGATATGCGATTTCGCGATATGATCGCAGCCATTAAAGTGAAAAAGAGGTATGAACCATTGATCTCATTCATCGGAGAATCGGGGATCGCGATTTCAAAATGAAAAGAACCCTTGACAACAGAAACTCCGATTTCGCGATGTGCGATTTCGTGATATGATCGCAGCCGTTAAAGCGAAAAAGAGGTCTGGACCGTTGATCTCATTCATCGGAGAATCGAGGATCGCAATTTCAAAATGAAAAGAACTCATGACAACGGAAACTCCGATTTCGCGATGTGCGAGTTCGCGATTTGATCACAGCCGTTAAAACACGCATGAGATATGGACCATCGATCCAACACACGTCAACAGATCACGTCAGCAAGGTGACACGTGGCACAACCAGGGAGTGACAAGTGTCAGACTGATTCAAGCAATTGAGGCACATGTGGGTAACGAATCAGGGTGACACATGGCAGAAGTTAACACGTGTCAAACCATGAGTGACATCAGCAGAGGAACGGAGTTTCGGGGATCGGAACTTTGATATGTCAAGAACACACGGCAACAAAAACTCTGAAATCACGAAACGCGATATTGTGATTTAATCACAACCGTTTGAGTCAAGATCGCATCTTGACCATTTGTTAGCGAAGACACGTGGCGGAGATCTAGCAAGAGACGGGATATTGGCCATCGGGAAATCGGAGTTCCTGAGGACAAGAAAGTTGAGACATAGTAAGTCTCGAAACCCGAGAGTTAATCTGAGTCGTCCATCTGAAGAAGGACACGTGTCGCACGATCCTCCGTATCGGAGATCCGAGACACCAGGCATCGGGACTTGCAGGACTCGAAACCCTGAAAAGATCAGAGTCGTCCATCTGGAAGGATGTGTGGAAAAGGATAGAGCACCGTCGACACTTTATACATCGGGAAATCGGAGATCTCGATGACAAGAGATTTGTGTATTGTAAAATCGCGATCCGCGAAACCCCGATAAGTGGGGAACAACTGTCAGCATAGCAGAGAAGGAGGACAGAGGCATCACAAACCCCATAGCTCCGATGGGGTAAGGTTGTGGTCACGATATGATGGTCACGTGGACCAAGTCTCAGCCAGGAGGGCCGAAGTGCATCGCAAATCAGGAAATCGCGAATCCCGTGGACATAATTTTTATGTCATCGCAAATGCCGAAATCGCGATATATGAAATCCCGATTTAATCTGAACCGTTGGATCAAGAAATGATCGGAGGGCTACTGAGGCACGACACTATGAGACTGTCGAAAACCACTGATGACATCTGCTAAGAGAATTCGAAGAAGACCGATGTATAATCACCAGAGAAGTTGAAGAGTGATCATGATGATCTGATAGAGGACTCAAGAGGTGGAGGATAATGACGCAGAGTGTGCATGCAGAGGCATGGAAAACATTGCATGCAAAAGGTGCATAAACGCTATAAATACACAGTTCAAAGAGGAGATTATGTTGTTGACAAAGTGGGAATTTGCAGTGGCTATTGGAGCTTGCTGTGGTGATTCATGGGTGAAGAAGAATCAGAGTTGCGCAGCGAAAGCGTGGTGGGCCCATAACCCGGACATTGCAAATGATC
>ML781313.1:517130-545319 GCA_009831015.1 Picea engelmannii | reverse complement strand
GACATGTCAAAAGAAATAAAATAAAGTCTTTCCAAATGTCGCCAGCACATGCTAGGCCAGGCCCCAGGGTGACTACTTGAAGTTGCAATCATGAATTGTAAGTACCTAAATATCTTATTTGTATCGCCTTAAAACTTTTAGGCAATTGCAACGAATAAATTTAAAAATACATACTCTTATGCAATACAGGGAGGTTATTTTGGTATTGAAACCATGGAGTAAGACCTCCTGCTTGGTTACAAGTACGACTATAAAGCTGTAGTTGAACACCAAAAAATCTTGGGGCAGTTACCAAGAACCACTTTGCAGGATAAGGTAAATAAAATTCAATCCACATTAACCATTATCATTAATATAATACAATCATCTTGGATATTATTAATATTTGTAAATTTGTTTTAATCATGGGAGAAACACTGTCAATGAACGCACTAGTATTGGAGAGCAGTGCATTGATAACAGTTTGCAACCAGAAGTGGTTCTCCCATACAGTGCCAATATTCCATGGAGGTGCATCCCCACGATGGCGCTAGGACCGAGTTGGCACATGACGGTAATATGGTTGTATTTTAATCATATACTTAATAATTTGGTAGTTATACATTTTCTACTTCTATTTTTTTACTTATACATTTATGATTTCCCTTTTAAAGTTTGTGGTCTCAATGGAAGAGAATTTTGTACTTGAGGGTCGTACAGTTGAAGAGGAGCACTCAAGGGAAACCATTCCAATGGTTTCAACCAATGAAATAGGTAAATAATGACATTGTAGGTGTTTTTTTTAATATTATTGAACTAGTTCAGTGATATTTAAAAACTGACCATCTAAATTTTATATTTTTTTCTTTTGTAGGTGATGCCTCATCACAGCGGCCTCCATTACCAGGGATGATTTTAGGGGATAAATTTCTCTCATGGGCTACTTTTCCATGGTTTTTCCCAAAAAACAATTCGCTATTCTAAAAATGATTCGCCCAAATTCTATAGGATCAAATTATTTCACCTTAAAAATCACCAAAATTTTATACAGATTATATAAAATCCTTAGAAATTTGAATAATTTTACAAAAATATCGCCAAATATTTATAGTTGGCATATGAAGGATTAGTAAGATTCGCCAAGGTTTCTACATTTTAAAATAAATTTCCATCCTTAAAATCATCCCTGTCCATTACCCTATGAGCACCCCATGACTAGGCATTCTCTATGTGAGAGGACACAATCATAATCAAATTTTGAAGAGCACCCAGAGAACGAAGACATAGATATTGATGAAATGCTTAGGAACTAAAGAACTAAGAAGAAGAGGTCGGCTAAAAGTACTAAATGATGATGTACATGAATATTTTAATAACTATTTAATATAAAATCTATTTTCTATGAAACATGTTTTTTTACTTGTTGGGTTGCCAAAATGTCATTATTTTACCAACCTTTTACTTCACTTTTCACCATATTCCTCTTTCCCACAACCTTACCTTAAGACCATTCTCATGCTTACATATGCGTTTAGACCTATTATTTTCCAAAGAATTAATTTTAGTATTTTGAGTGAGTTTATGATTAAATATTGGAAAAATAACATGTTTTCACTTATACATAAAAGTGGGATGAGTTCTATGATGTTTACATGTACATTTTAATACTCCAACCAAGTCATATGATGGAATAGAATAAATCATCTTTTCACATCAATTTTCATTCTCTAGTTTTTAGATGCAAAGGGATTTAGTGTAGTGTATGATGTTATGGAATAGTTGTTACTTTGATCCTAGGAGAATTGAGTTCACTCCAAATGGATAAAGGAAACATTTTATTTCATTGTAAACAATTGTGAATATTGGTATGTATATATGTTTGTTTTTGCTGTAAATATTTCAATAGATTTATATGTTGGGTATTGGGGAATTGGGAGTGATGTAAGGCAGGGGGAGAGGCCATAAGAGCTTCCACCTTCACATGGTTGGCCCTGTTCAGTAGAGAATAATTTATTGGAGGAATTTAATCTTGGAGAAAACCTCCCTCGATCCAACAGAGCAACAACAAAATCAATGTTGACTTCGTTGCTGCTACTTCAAATCAAGGGAGGTCGTTTGACCAAATATTAGACAAGTGGATCCAATGATTTTTTATAGAAACCAAGAGGATCTCATTCATGTATGTTTTGACACTCTCCTAAAAATGCATCTCAGAGTAAATAACGTGCTACAAATATGACTTGTATTGATTTTTTAGATATTTATTGAGGTTGAATGATTTTGGCAGGTACTTTAAGATCTTTCTTCGTCGATTGAGGGAAGATCAAGACTAATAGAGGGTCATACAACTGAAGAGAAACATGTGGGGTCAACCATTCCAACTTTGTTGTCGACCAGTTCATCAGATCATGTGTGATTTCTCCTTTCAACATAGTTTATATAGCCATCAATTCTAGTTATGCTTAATGTTTTATGAATTGTTATGTGATTATTTATTAATGCAAGGTTTGCTATGTGATAATTTATTGAGATATATCATTTGTTTATTACTTGTCATCATCTCTCCTTGTATCCAATAATGGTAGATACAAATCCATTTATATTGATTTAAAGAAACCTTGGCTTCCTGTAGGGATTGATGAAGTGTTAGTTCATGCATCTACTGCTAGGGGCCCTCCTAGAATAAGGCCAAATCAATTGAGAAAAAAATTCCATAAATAATGTTGTTGTACTATGCCTCCTTTTTTATAGGAATTGTTCCAGATCATGGAGCATGTACTGTCCATCCATCCTAAATATCCTTGCATGTTGATCATGAAAACCCAGAAAGTGCTTCAATGATACAATTTTCCTCCTTTATGCAACGATACAATTTTTCTCCTTTGGTACAAGATGGAAGCTAAGTAGTATGGATATATATTTCAATTAGAATAACATGGCAAGATCATCTCTTCTCTTTATTGAAAGACTCAATATAACCATCATAAACTAGAGGAAAACATAGGTCAAAGGGAGTGAGTTTTTGGGTTATGATGGGGTTGCAAAAATTAGAACTTTCACCGAAACAATTTTAAGCTAAAAAACACTTTCCTTAACAAGGATTCATCATCTAGACCAAGGTGAAACAAAATGGTTTTGAAGAAGTGAATATGTTGAAGATATGCACTACACCTATGCTTACACTACTATATGTTTCTCATCCTTTTGATATAGAAGATGATGCATATGACTATGAGATAGGTATTTTTATGACACAACAATGTCATTCCATTTTGTTTTACTTAGAGACATTCAATGGCGCAATCCATAACTTTTGAAGTTATAATAGAGAGACGTGCTCCATTGCTTAAGTAGTTCACTAGTGGAGACACTATGTATAGGGAAATAAATTGTTATTCAATCTAGTCATAAGCCACTACAGACCTAGAGAAAAATTGTGTTATATAGAACACTAGCAAGAGTTCTACAATACACACATAAATTTTGTGAAAGTTTATGCAACCATTCAATAAGGATGCCACGCTACCTACACAAGATGTATTATTAATTCAGTTGATTTTCATATTAATAAAGATCTTTTCTATTTACTTGATAGGATGTTCTCACTTGCAAGTGAACCTAGGGATTTGTTGATTTGGTAATCTCATTTCTTGAAGTTGGTTGGGCATTTTTTCACATCAAATATAGTTGCAAATTTAAACAACATTTTTATTCTCCATGTATGAGACATGATGTTCAGCACCACCTCAATTTTTTTGTTGCATGTTCGATTGTTTAATTGAAAAATCACCATTTAGGTATAATATTTTGATTATGTCCTCTAGATATTATGGATATGTCAGTGTAGGTTTATGGTTCATCAATGGATAAATTCTAACATGAATTTATGGTTCACCATATCCATAAGAAAATGATGGTTCATTTTCCATCCCCATGCTAAAATATTCACCTCATGCCTTCAACGGTGCGTTTCAGCTAGAATCAATGGCACATGCCCTCACTAATGTCACCTTACAATTCCCAGTAGGAACGTGCATGGTGAGAATTCCTACTGAGCATAAACGACCAACTTAGTCAAGTCACAAGAGTGTGTGCATGCTCTTAATACATCATATATAGAATTTAATATACACCAAACCTATTTATGAACAAAGATGTATAGGGGTATGGGAACAACTAAGGCCTAAGGGTTTATGATTGAAAGTGTTTTCAAGGATAGAGAAATGGTTAGAGAACCAAGATGTGGGTGATGTGGATGCAAGGGTTGTACACAAGGTACATGCATAGTGCACTCATGGATTGAGTTAATATAGGGTTAAGGATTGAGTATACGTTATGTATAGGCTTATATGGAGCTAGGGGGGTCTATGTCATGGTCTACATCAAGCTCTAGGTCAATGCCTAAATATATATCTATTTCTATGTGGTGGTATATTTCATGGTCTATGTCAAGCTCTGGGTCTGTTGACAAGATATTTGGAGGAATGGAACCTATTGAAATGAACCTTATGACCATTTGGAGGCTTAGATATTATGAGATTGTAGTGCACCCAAATTGAAAGGATCGTTTGGAGGTGGAGAGATAGTGAGATTGCATTGAATTGTTTGGAGGCCCAAACATCATGATATTGTAGTACACCTGAGTTGAAATGACCATTTGAGGAGGAAACATGTGAGATTGCATTTCACACTTTAGAGTGTCACATAATATCATATTATGATTAGGGTTATATTCTATATTTTCTAGGAAGGGGTGGCGATTAGAAAATGTGTTGCAAAGAGAACATCATTTTCATTCATTTCATTTACATTTTTTCTTTTGCTTATAATATTATGAATAAAGAATAAAGAATATCGAATCAACTATAAGATTATGCTTTATTTTAGTATAAGCATAATTTAAATGAAATGAATGCAAACGATGTTCTCTTTGCATCACATTTTCTAATCTCCACCCCTTCCCAGAAAATATAGAATATAACCCTAATCATAATCTCATCTCATCTGACACTCCAAAGGGTGCACTGCAATCTCACATAATTCCACCTAAAACGATATTTTCAACTTGGGTGTACTGCAATCTCATGATTTCTGGGCCTCCAAATGGTTCATTGCAATCTCATTATCTCTCTGCCTCCAAATGGTCCTCCTTTATGCAATGATAATTTTTTTCTCCTTTGGTACAAGATGGAAGCTAAGTAGTATGGATATTTATCTCAATTATAAAAACATGGTTAGAGCACCTCCTCTCTTTAGTGCAAGACTCAATATAACCATCATAAACTAGAGGACAACTTAGGTCAAAGGGAGTGAGTTTTTGGGTTATGATGGGGTTGCAAAAGTTAGATCTTCCACCGAAACAATCTTACGCTAAAAAACACTTTTCTCAACATCCTTCTTGTATAAAAAGGTATCAAGATGTATTGAATTAGCTAATGAGAAGTTTGAACCAGTATTTAGCAAACTATCATTGGGGGAAACCCAAAGTTGATTAAATCCATCATTGGGAACTTTAGGAATCTTCTCACTTTATTATGGGAAGAAAATGTCATCCAAATGGTAGGTTCCTAAGGGATCATGATAAATAAAATCATGATGACCAATGGCATAAGATTCCAAAACGTTTTTTGAACTACCAAGAGTAATTACCTAAGAGTATTTATCGTATTTAGGACAAGGTTGATTATAGAACAATGATACCTTATGGTTATATCTATTAGCAAGGAGATCATGATTAGGTTTATGATTTTTAGGATCATATTCATTAGACAAAATTAGGCTTCCAAATCAATAATTCTCGAAAAAATTATATGTCATATCATGAAACTGAAATTTTCCAGTGTTTACATCAAGATCTAGATTTATCTTTATATGGTGGAAGATTTTTTTATTTGAAATACTATCGGGAAGAGAATTTTGTGAGTTATTTCCATCGTTGAATGTTTGGATTTTTTTCTGGCCAAAGAGAGAGGTTTTAAAGGAATGTGTCTAAATTTGGACTATTACAAGGCCTATGACAAGTTGGAGTGGAAATTCATTCTGCACATGCTTGAGTGGCTAGGCTTTGGGTCAAAGTTCATATATTATGTCAATATTATCTTTTCCAATCCTTTGGTTATTGTGTGTGAAAATAGATCCCTTACTTATCTTATTCCATGTAGCAGATCAATGACGTAGGGCTACCCTATAGCCCCTGATTTATATGTTCTCACATATTATGCCTTGGGTTATCTATTATAAAAGGCAGTTTACCAAGGTAAAGTTACTGGCCTTCCCCAGTAATATTTAATCAACTCCCACTATGCTTATGAACACCTTTTGTAAAGCTTCTAAAGAGATACTAGAAGAGGCGAAAACCTCTATCATACTTATTATATTAGACAATCACCCAGGGTGGATTCCCTCCCAATGGAAATGGGTTCAAAGGGGGAAAATCACCAAGTATCTTGGTATTCTATTTAGCATTGACATGGCTCGAAATCATATGTAAAACTCGGTTACTAATAAGCTTACAATCAAACTTCAATACTAGAATAGTCAGGATAGTTGAGCAAGTTTTTGAGTAGGTAGCTTATATACAGGTCTTCTAAAGGAACATCACATGTATTAGGTTGGGTTTTAGTGGTAGTAGGTTCCCCATACTTATATATTAATTGCAACATTTAGAGAAAGTATGGGATGTTGAAGACTCCTAAAGGGCCTGGCCAAATTCATGTCTTTTCATTTCTTGAAAGTCATATATATATATATATATATATATATATATATATATATATATATATATGAATTTGATCATATTTTTTAATACCTTTTATGGTTATGGACATATGGTTTGAATTTGAGGAAAGTCAAAGAAGCTTCTATTTTTAGAAAATTCTATTTTTGGAAGATGTTTTAGAAATTTGATCAAAATTATAGGAGGATTGCATTTTTAAGGACCCAATATTGATAATTTTTCATGGTAATTTCAGCTCAATCTAAGACCATGAAAATTTGGTTTATTTTTAGTAGTATTTTTTATCAAGATGTTTATTTTGTTGGATACCCAATATGACATACAAAAATATTGTTAAACTTCAAGTCATTCCAAGGTGTTTAAATTTTCAGGGTCCAAATCCATTTTTGTATCTTCTAGAGGGTTCTTAGTGGGGTCCCATATAAAGTTTACTTGCTATATTTTTGTTGAAATTAATGCAGTTGAAAGAGACATTCTCTGGAGGATGGAAAAGACCCTAGCTATGGACTAGGGCCCCCAACACACTCCCGAGGTTTCTTGGTATGAGAGAAAGAATTAAGAGCCATGGAAAAAGACCCTAGTGAGGGCCCCCAGTACATGAATGGGGTTCTTGGTCTTGGACCAAGCAGTAAGTCCCTAGATGTGTCTAGGGCCCCTAGATGTGTTCCAGGGAATCATTGATCAATGCTTGGATTGATCCTTGGAAATCTTCCTTGGTGGTTGATATAAGTCCATTGATGTGTCTAGGGCCCTTGTATGTGTTCTAGGGAATCCTTGCTTAGTTCTTGGATTAATCCTTGGATGTGTTCAGTGGTGGTTAATATAAGTACCTAGATGTGTTATAGGGCCCCTCGATGTGTTCTAGGGATCCCTTTGTTGGATTACTGAGAGGGGGGGTGAATCAGTAATAGTGCAATTATAATCATTTTTATCCAAATTGATCCAAGTGTTATATCAATGTAGTATTATTATCCAATAATGAGAAATAAGAAATGAACAATCACACACATACACAGTACACTAGTGTTTTACGTGGAAACCAAAATTGGGAGAAAACCACATAATGCTTTTTCTTATAGAATTACATTCATTGGAAGCACCAACTTCCTTTACTTTCCAGCTGCAACTGGAAGGAGACTCCAATCCCCTAGTTTCTCAGGCTAAAACCTAAGGTAAGCTCCAACTCCCCAAATCTCTGGCTACTAGTAGAAGGAGGGTACAACCCCCTATGTTCTCAGGCTACAACTGGAAGGTGGCTACAACCACATGTCCTTTCCCCGTCCGGCCACCTTGAAGTAGAAGTAGAATGATGGAACCACTGTAAACCTATCACTATGAGATATACTATTGTACAATTGTATCAACCTGTACCACTAACCTATATCCAATCTGTACAACTACCCTATAATCAATCTATACCTGAACTGAACATGTATCCACAAAAATACAATAGATACATGACCTGTAGTGATGTAGCCCATGTCTGTACGCTGCCTATCTGTTATATAGCCTGCGTATGTATGCTCCCTATCTTCTATGCAGCCTGCGTATGCCTTCTGAAACTAGGGTTTCCTTTCGCTTGAAAACTTCTGACCCTCTATAACTTCTTTCACATAGATATGTATCATGTCACTGTATCCAGACTGTAGCCGTACCCTGTGCATGCATCCTCATACATAATCTGTACTCAAGGAAAGTATGTCTCTCTCTAGTCATGTGCCATATAGGTATGTGTAATCATGAACAAGTATAATGTCCCTCACATGATATTAGTCATCAACCCCTTTCTAATACTCAACTTCTCAATACATCAATAAATACAAGATCTCAACCATGTACCATAAAAACTCTTAGCCATATGCCAAGAAATATAAGATGTGCCTCAACAAGAAGTATCAATGATAAATATACCAACACTGTATTTATGTAGATCTGACTTATACAGAAGATCCCATGCACCCATTAGTCTCTCTAGGGAGAATCCTCAAATATCCATTTCCACTCCTCATGCATACATCAAAATCCAACTATTCATATAAATAAGACATACCTTTTGATCCAATGGATGGATCTGATGCATCTGAGCACTCTAGACCTTCCTCGGAGATTGGTCTCAGAATCTAGAACCTCTGAACCTTCATCTTCTCAAGTTTCATGGCTTTATCAACATGTACTCACCCTATACATAGTCAAACTGCATACATACTCACCCTATACACAACTATCCCACGTACGTACGCACCCTACACATAGACAACCAACATATGCCTAAGAAAATAGGGTTTTCTATGAATCCGAGAATTTCTCCATCAACCCTTCATGCTACCTCAGACGTTTGCCACTTCAGATGTATCCTCAAGTATTTACAAGAAGCTTTACACAAGAAAATAGATATACAATATGTACAAGTGTGTTCTTAATGAGTGAGCTTTGTCTCTTATTTATATCTTCATGTAGCATTACACTTTCCTTATTTTAGGGCTTCTTCATTTAAAATAAATTATTTTGCAAAGAACTTTGACCCTTGGGGGCTTCTATAAGACTTATGAGGGGTTCTCCAACTTCATATGGTCATAACTCTCTAACCGTGAGGAGTTATGTGACGTTCCACATACCCGTAGAAATGGTATGACAAGCACTATCCATATAGGATAGTTTCACTGACAAATTCACTATCCTTCGTATCATTATTCCACTATTAAGCATGGGTTCTCTCACTTTGCAAAGCATCTTCCCATGATGGATTTCACCATAAGGGGACCACTTTGGAGTTCATGTATATTTACTTCTTATCAACCATAACAAAACAATAATGAGTCATCTTTACATCAAAAAATCTTGGGTCCTTTACCCAAACTTTTGTGCTACGGGGCTTTCTTCAAGGGTTGACATCAATGACAACCAACCTTAATCAACACCCTTTCCTAATGCATGGGTTGATCCTTGGTCTTGTACCTTGGTGGATAAGACCCTAGATGTGTTCTAGGGCCCTCAGATGTGTTCTGGGGAAACCTGGTCTTTGACCAGGTAGATCTTGGTGTAATACCAAGATGTGTTGGTGTGTGATCCTCTTCCTCTCTCCAGGGATGGTCCATGAGACCTAGGAGTGCCTATGAAGATGGACATGACCACATTGTTTATGGACCCCCTTATGCTACGATGATAAATTTTATAGGTCATTATGAGACTCATGTGGACATGTCTTGCCATTATGGAATCCCCCTTGAATTTGTCTTAAAAGGTACCCCTGTAGTGTCCCCAAGGCCAAGCCCCGATGTAAACTATGATCTGAAAGAGATTGTAAATATGTGTTATAGGATGGTGAGCCAAGTTTTCTATAAGCCAGTAGGATTATGTGTTTGATTAGGCCAGAGAGCCTAAGGGTTGAAGGCCAAGGGCCTGGATTTTGTATCTGTATGTATGCAGCACATTAATAAAATATAAACATTGCCAGGTGCAGACCGACCACGATGAATGAGTGATGGGGGACTAAGCGTCCACAGAGTGTGCAAGGGATTAGGGGCTGGAAGGTGGAAAAAGGGGTTGAGTGTTGAGCCTAGGGGCTAAGCCTAGGGGGCTTAGGCCTGGAATAATATTTTAATATTATTTCCAAAAAGAGCCATGTGCATATTATTTTATCCTATGATCCTGGCAAGGGGGGGAACGCGCAAAGCGGATGCACACTGTGGGAATGCATGTAGTTCCTAGGGTGACAAGTGTCAACCCTGGTGCATGCAAATATAATCGCCAAGATTAACCGCGTGAAGATATCTTCTCCATTCGGACCCGAACCTCTGAGTGTGGAACAGGTACGACCTCTGCAAGAATACCCTGGTTCATTCCTGAAAGCCGAAAAGCCTGTGTTGGCTTCTGAAATACCCTGGTACAACTCCTGTCTGAACAGTTCGAACCTATGTTGACCCTGCATGGATTGTTTGTCATGTGTTTCTGAGAACCCGAGCGTAAGTCTACCCCCTATTGTCGGATTGAGAAATAAGAAGTGACCTGCCATTGTTGAACCAGTTAGAAAGCCCGTGTTCGTTTTCACGATTGGCTGTTGTGGCCATGTAGTGCTAGTCTGCGCATGGCATACTGGCCAGAGTAAGCATGTGCTGAGCTTGTGTATGACCTCTCTCCAGGTGAGGGAGGTGGTTGATGTTGGAAGAGGTAGGTTGTCAAGCCTATGAGAAACTCTTTACAGGTGAAAGAGTTTGCTGGGAAGTGTTTTCTTCCAGAGAGTATCCAGCACCAGCTACAGGCTCTGAGACTTCCTGATCCATCCTATTGCTAAGACCCAGAGGGGGAGGTTAGCACCGATGGACTGTGCGTGTGAAGGTGTATACTCCCAGGCAGAACATGCATGTGGGGAATGAGGGTCTGGTAGTAGTGGGTGTAAGATGGCATCTTTGGGAAGAATCCTTCCTGATATTTCTTTGTCATCTTCCCTGTAACCCCAGCCTAGCCTAGGATTCTTTGCCTTGGGGTGGAGCTCGGTCCCAGCTTAGGGGTGACCCACTGTTGAGCTGATGAACAGTGTGGTCTAAGGCTGGGAGGTTCGTGGAAGGCTTGCACTTGGTTGGTAATTTCTACAGCTGTTAAAAGATAAGTATTTGAATTATGCTTTGATCATGTTGTGCATGACCGTGTTGTTTATGTATCATGTTTTCCGTTGTGTAAATGAATTATTGTTAAATGTTATGGAATGTTTAATTGTAGCAGTAAATTATATGTTTTACTCTAAGAGTTAATGTGTTTAATTGTTTAAATGCATATGGAGTATATACTGGACTGTATGTGTCATGTTAAAGGTGTGTACAGATTGTTACATAGTGCATTATAAAGCCCTGGTAAGCAAAAAGGTACACTACAACCCCCTTGTTATTTTATGTGATTGAGGTTTTATTTATGTGATTGGGGTTTTATGTGTTTGGGGTTTTTATAATTAATATTTTTTTTTAAGTAAAATGGTGAGACCTGTTATATTAGCAAAATGAAAGAGTGTACAGTGACTGAAGATGACACCAGTTGTCTCGCCTTATCAGGAAACCAGGACAGCTGGGTCTCCTGTGCCAGATGTGTAGCAGTTAACCTTAGATACATTTGCACGCCCTGCCCGAGGGAAACTAGGGCAGCAGTGCAGTTGAGTTTCAAAAAGGATATCATGTCTAAAGGAAATGTAAAAAGCAACCTAAACCAAAATAGCATAAAAACTTCTAACCAAATCCCCTAAACCATAACAGCATAAAGACATCTAACCAGAGCCCCTGTGGAACTATTTTCTCGAGCTCTCTCGCTTGTGAGCCATCCGACGCCAGCCTGCTGGAATTGAGTACGCCTGCGCACACGTTGGGCATTGCTTCTTCGGAGCGTTCTTCGAGAGGGCTACAAAGAGCATGTTTATCCTTTGGTCCACACTGGCTATACGGAAGGCTAAGTCGTCCATCATCCTCCGGAGCTCAAAAATAAGTGGTAGGTGCCAGAGTTCCGAGAAGGTGGGCTGCTCCAGTCCTCCACAGTCGCTAGGCGTTCGCGTACTCGAGTTCTTTGCTGTGCCTGCGTTGGGGTGTCCCGCTGGTTGAGGTGGTGTCCGCCTTTCCTCTGCTGTCCCTATGGTATTGCCAGGCATGACTTCCTCCTCCATGATACAAGGTGGGAAGAGTTCCTCCTTGCCGGCTACCCTATGTCTTCCCAGGTGGCCTGCTGGTGGTGGTTTTTTCTCTGCTGATTGTGCAATGGGAGGGTGGCTCTGCATGGCTTCCTCCAGGATGATTTCTTTGACAATGGCCATGGGGGGCTACCAAGGGATTTGCTTCCTACGGATTGATGCCAATGCAAGAGCTCGCTCAAAATTCCGAATGCATTTGCACCTGGATTCATCCCTATACCAGGCTGCTCCTCTGCGCGACTTGCCTCTAAGCCTGGGCATGATGGAGGCTGCTAAAGGAATGCGAATGGGTGGAGGTCGGAATTGCCGCTTGGCTTCTCCCTTCACTGTATTTGATGGAGGTCGGGAATACCACTCAGACAAAATGAGCACGGAAAAGGGCGAATGCGTCTCGATTTTGTCCCAAGTCACCATAAAACCCCATACTGTGAAGCTTTCTATCACCATTAACGCTGCGTTAATTGTGCTCTGTCTGCAGTTACCTCTCCCTCGCGTGAGAGGGCTCTTCACATTAAGGTGGCAGATGCCAGCGATGAATCAATTGATAGACGAAAGGATCGCGCTGGTTGATGCCATGAATGGGAGTCCCGACATCCTCCCACGTGGCCTCTGATGAACGCGTGGCACCCCATCCGGGGGGTTTTTATAATTAGTATTAATATTAATTGACATTTTAATTAATATTTATATTAATTAAATGTCAATATTTAATTATAATTTTAAATTCCCTAACCCCTCTCCCTAACTATAAATAATACCCTTCCATCTAGAATTCTATTACACTCACACTCACTCACTCCTCACTCTCCTATTTGTTGTGGCTACCTTAGTTGTTCTCCCTTGATGATGGTGCGGCCACCTTTTGGACTATATTTTCAGATCTGAGTTTTTTTTTGTTGGTGTGGCCTCTCCATTTGATGTAACAATTTTATATATGAGTTTTGTTTGTTGGTGTGGCCTATCTAGTTGATGTAATAGTTTTAGATCTGATTTTTGTCGGTGCAACCTCTCCATTTGATGTAACAGTTTCAGATCTGATTTTGTTGGTGCAACCTCCCCATTTGGTGTAACAGTTTTAGATCTGAGTTTTGTTTGGTCTTGGTATTGTCTAGTTACTACTCCTTGATTGTTTTTTGGTGCAGAAGATGATGAGGTTCCTCCCAAGAGATGTCAGACCTATACTTTTTATGAAGATGTGTCTTCATTAGATTCCAGACCTACTAAAGTGATTGAGGATCCTCCTTGTGGGTATCATATCTCCCTTTTAGGGCCACGGACCTGAGTACAGGTGTTGTGGCCTCCTTTGTGGGTTGTCTCTTTGATCTATGAAGGTTGTGGCCTCTTCGTCTAGCTACCATGTGTAGATTTTAGGTCCTTGTGAGGGTTTCACTCTTGATTTCCCCTGTGTTAGAGTGTTTATCTAGTGCTGCCTTATTTTCAGTGATGGAGGGTTTGATATGGACTGTTTGTTATGGAGGGTTTGGTTGTTTGATATGGAGAGTTTTTGTATCTCAGTTATTGTAGTTCCTGTTGTCCCTTCTTGTTGGGTACCTACTTTGTTTTTATCAGCTATGGTCAATACCTTTATGTCCCTTCTTGTGGAGTACTTGTTGTAGTTGTCTTGTGATGGTCTATACCTTGAAAAAATTGTTCCCAATTTCTTTATTCTAGAGATAAAACCCTATAGGTTTGATCCATGAACCTAAAAATATTTCTAAGCATATTATAAAGGTTTCCATCCACACATGTGACAGGTACATCTTTCTTAGATCAGGAGGTAATCTTGAGGTTTGTCTTTTCACTCAAAAAATTTGTTTATACTCAGAATTTAATTTAGATCTGTTTATTTCTTTTCTCATATATGCTAATCTTGTGAATAGAAAAATAAAAAGGCATTATTTGTTTCTATTTTTCCCTAATCCTAACAATTTTCCTATGACTTTTACCAAGGGCACACCTTCTTGTGACCATTCTTCTTTCTGTTCTTATCCTATACCAACTCACCCTACTTGAGTAAACCTTGTTAATTTTACTTATGGTTTCCTTCGATGGAATTTTCTATTTAGTATTGATGTTATTTCCTTGAGGAGCCTTCCCATTTATGTGAATGATCCTAGCACTTTCCATTTCTAGTATAGGGAGGGTCCTCCATACTTGAAGGATGTTTTACCCATATTTATGACACCCTACATGTTTCTACCTATAGTACCTAGATGCCATTTCAATTAAGACAAAAATATGCACTGCAAATATCTTACACCTATGCTAAGCATAGAGGTATTATTCTTGGAAGTTTCCTCCCTTAGGATTTCACTCTTTTACCTTGAGTTTTTTTAGTATTCTTGCAAATTTGTTTTGATGGAAAATTCAATTTTGACATATTTTGATGGAGGAATATTTAATTCAAAGACATAAGCTATCTTGGATAAGGGGTGTGCTTTATAGGAGGTTGTTATTGGTGTGTATTTTTGGTCCTTGAATGAAGATATCTATTCTCAAGTGAGGGTTCTTTCGTGGAGTTTTATTTGTTATATGCATGAGTTATTTTTCCTCTCGGAGATGGAACACTTCATATAGAGATTCCCTTGGAGTAGTTTGGGAGGAATGACATTTTATTTTTATCTTTCTCTATTCTTACACTTCTCTCATTGTTATAAAGCATTGCACATAATTAAGGGGGTAGATCAATGCTTTGTATTTTTCTCATTGCTTCATATTTTATTCTAGACAGTGTGTGATTGAGAGCTAGCATAGAGTACAAGTGTTGGTTGAACTTCTTTACATTCATGATCATGGTTTCTTCTATCCCATGCAATGTGGACATGTTGAAGAATATTGACTTCCCTGAGATATTGGAGAGTGTTTGGTGTGTTCCTACCAGTCAAGGAGTTTTTTCTTCTACAACCTAGGGTCAGAAAGATCTATCAACTACTTTCTTGGTGACTAGTACATGTGTTTGTTGTGTAAGAAGTTCTATATTTTATATACTCTCTCTTTTATTGCATGATTAATAGGAAACTCGGTGGTAGGAATAAAATAATTTTGTTTACCCTACTAATTTTTTTCATTCATATTTAGCTCCATATAAGGCATTGGTTGATATATAAGTTTATTTATTCATTAAAAAGACACTCATTTAGTTCTACTTGATTTTCATGCATCCTTAGGCATAATGTTGACCATACATATTAGTTAATTTTATTTATTGTCCTTAGCTTTTCTGTCAAAAAAGAAAGTAGCTTAAGTTTCCTATTTTTTGTTACTTATTGTAGAAAGATACAATATTTATACATCCTCCTCAATTTGCATGCATAACAAATATAAAAAAATACAAAAACAACATTGCATTACTATTTCCAACAATTAAAACAATGATTACTACTTGCTATATTTGGTTTTTTTTTGGCACAACAATTAGTTGATTTTAGCATAAATTTGCATTGGTTTGCATGCCTAGTTTTCCTTAGTAAATATTTACATCGTTTTTTTCATTTTTATAGCATTTTAGTGGATTTCTTCTTGTTATCTGCTTTATTGAATTGTAAACTTTTATGTAGAACAACACTTTTATTTTATTTTATTTAAGGTATTACTAATATTTAATTGATGTATAATTTATCCCTCATATCACTTAGGGATACCACCCTGTGGTTAACATGCACTAACTTCGAAGTGAGAGGAAGTAATCAAGGTTGTGATGCCTTATTTCCTATAGTTATTTGGACTCCATGATCTATCTTTGCAAGATGGAAACTTATCGGTGATAACATTTGGCCTTGTTGGTAGGGAGATTAGCTAGGATTTATAATATGTAAAACAACTAAATTTACTAAGATGAGCATTGGTTTATGTAATTTTGTTTTATTTCTCACATGGAGACTCCAGTTTTGTATCTCTAGATTGTGTAAGGAGAACTATGATATTGGACACTAATGAAGCCATTACTCTAACTTTGGATAAACTTGAGGAGTTTCTCTACTAGGTTGGATTTATAGTTTCTTGTAAGAAAGTTATTTCTACTTTTCCTTTTGTTTAAGCTTGTCCTAATTCTCTAAAATATCCTAGTTCTTTGAGTGAGCCTTTAATAATTACTTCTCTGAGAATTATTTTTCTGAGTATTGTTCTGAGTCAATCACACCTAGTTTCATCACTATTTGTTCCAATTAATTGTGCATCACTGAGTATCAATAACATAGAAGGGTATCCCCACGAACCATTTGATAAGTCTCATACATATATACCTATTTTTGAAGGAAATAACACTATTATTATTGAAACACATCTAAAGAAATTTTCATTTTTCATTGAAAATTTTGATTTCAAGCATGAAGATTTCCAAATGAAGGTTTTTTTGAAGAGTTTGGATAATGAATCATGTATATAGTTTAAGTATTTTTCTAGGGGTATATATATATATATATATATATATATATATATATATATATATATATATATATTATTTTTATTTTGCCAAGAAACAATACTTATATTTGTTATTTCATCAAGAAATCAAAATATACATTGTTAAGCCTCGTTGCTATGTCGTGATCCCTTATTTTTTAGTAGTTCATGTTTGGTCGTTATAGTCTTCAGACTCAAAATGAATTGAAATAGAAACCTCGAAGGACACATGTCTTTACAAGATAATCATTAACTTAACCATACATACACAAAATTCAGAGTACAAACTGATGTACTGCTAAAAATAGAGAATTTTTGGAGTGTTCATGTATGAATAAGGAACCTTCCTCCAACACTATAGCTTCCTTCATAATGCTTCCACCTTGATAATTAATTCTCTATACACATGGTTAAAACAAATATGTTGGAAATGAAACCTAGATTCTACAATTCTTTCAAGTACAGGAGCTAGAACTAGATTTGAGATTGTGCATTGATTATTACACCAATATGTAAGAAATTTATTTTCACCATGTATTTGAAGCTCTGTTATACCTTTTGGTAATGAAAACCTGAGAAGAATCCATAGGCACAAGATTCAACTTTGTTATTTTTTTATATTCCCACTCCATATTTTAGTAAGAAGTAATTGTGTTGGTTGAGATATAATATGGCACCTGCTCAACATGAACCTAGGGTTCCTTGACAAGCCCCATCGAAGAAACCCTATGCATAATATTGATTAATTGTAGGCTCCTTAATAACTATGTGAGATGGTCTCTTTATGATTTTTCTACATTCCTTAAAGAGGATTTAAATTTTTTGCACCACAATAGAAACTTCCAAGAACTTGTCTTCGAAAATCATTTTATTTTTGGTTACCCACAGTCCCCATATCACAAAACATGGAAGTGCTTTAAAATATCTCACCATCAAGTTTGAGTGCACACCTCGAAACATTGTAGTAAAGATGCACTTTAGTAGTAGATATATATACCTTAGAGGATCTAATAAATCTTTTATAGATGAATAGACTAAAATGAAAGATTCACATTTTCTAGTTGGAAAATTTAAAAATATCAAAAAAGGAAAAATAAATTGACATTTTTTTTAAATACCTATAGTTCGCCACTATTACAATGTATGGCAACGTCACTCCCATGGAATACTCTTCATTGATATATATCTTAACATAGGTTGAGCGACGTTACCATACGTCAATATTATGACGTATGGTAACGTCGCTCCCATGGAAAACACGTCGTTGATATATAACTTAGCATCGGTTGAGAGACGTTACCATACATCGATATTATGACATATGGTAACATCGCTCCCATAGAGTCCATGTAGTGGAGACAACCAGAATGGGATGTAGGAATTCTGATGTCTCTGACGTCCCTGTAGCGACGATTATATGGGGTTTGGACAGTCAAATATGAGATGACATGCGTCCGCATGAAATGTTGCAATAGAGACGATATCTATGATGTCAGAAAAGCGACGCCATTTGAAATGAAGTTTGATAGGGTTCGTTTGTTTTCGTTCTCCTGACAATATAAAGTGGCAATTGCGTTGAACACACCGTCATAATTTGACCCAAATGTACTAGTGACCCTAGTTCAATACCTATAGTCTCGACCTTTCATAACCTACAAATTCTCTTGTTGTTTCTTCAAAATCACTACAATAGTTTTATCAATTATACTTGTACACAACAATTCATATAAGATATATTCAATGTGCTCAAAATTAGGTGCTAATGAGAGACCATTTCTCTGTTATTTATACTCTCCAAGTAGCTTCCATTCGGGGTTATCTTCTAACTGTTTTACCCAAATTCCTTCTTTTAGGTCCAACCCAATTTTAACTACTTTACCCATTTGCAACCACTTTACTATAAATAGCAAACTCACCACTTCTTGTTCCATGTAATTTATTTTTAATTATTTTCTTATTGCAACAAATTAACTCATGATTAAATCCTAGGTAGAACAACTTTGACTAGTAATATTCTTCTAGGAGATTCTAGAATAATTTGACTTCTTTGACCTTCTAGAGGCTTCTATATAACTCATGAGGGTTCTCCAACTTCAATAAGCCATATCTCCTCAACCGTGAGGAACTATGTGACATAATGCATATCACCGGAAATAGAAGGACACATATTATCCATCTAGAATAGTCTCACCTACAAATTCGCTAATCTTCATTACACTATTCCTCCAACAAACGTGGGTTCCTGAACCACACTGTTGGGGCTACCATAAATTTCTATCGGACTTGCTTCAAGGGTTGACATCAATGAAAACCAACCCAATTAATCAACAATATCCCCCTTTGGAATTGATGGAAACAATGAAGTCATGTCATTCATGCTCCCATTTTGACCATATATCCCCATGGAATCACATCTCTTTGCTTTCTCCCCATGCATATGATGAATCTCTCCCCCTTTGAAATCAATGGAAAATGTAAATTCTTGTCGGGGTTTCTCCCCCTGACTGAACTCTCTCTCGGACTGATCCCCCTAATTGAATTTTCCTCTCTCTTCTTCATGGTTCTTCCTCATGTAAATTTATGACATATAAGAATAGCATTCAAAATTCATTTTAGGGAAAAAACTATTCTAAGTTTTTGGTGAAGATACTCAAAAGCTTCCCTTGGAAGCGGTTTTGTAAATATATCTGTAGTCTAATCTTTGGTCCCAACATACTCAACTTGAATGTTATTTTATGAAACTTATTCCCATATAAAATGAAACTTGATCAGAATGTTCTTAGTCTTGGATTGCATCACTGGATTCTTTGAGATACTGATGGAACGTGTGTTATCACAATATATCAGAATGGTATCATCATACTCAACCTGTATATATTTTAGTGTTTGTTTCATCCATAGCACCTGTATGCAACATGATGTTGTTTCAATATACTCTACTTCGACTGTAGACAATGGTATTGATGAGTGTTTATTTCTTAGCCAAGATACCAAACACTCACCTAAGTAGAAAGTTGTTCCACTTGTACTTCTTCTATCATCAGTGCAATGTGCCCAATATGAATTTGTGTATGAAATAAGTGATAGATCCTTTCCTTTTGGATACCATAATCCAAACCCTTATGTACCCTTGATATATGAAACCATCATCTTTACTTCCAAAACATGTGATTCCTTTGGTGTTCCTTGAAATCATGCTACTTGTCCAACTGCCTACATCACATATGGTATAGAAGTTGTCACATAAAGTAATATGTCAATCATTGAACTTTACTGCCTCTAATCTATATCCTTTGAATCATCATATTTACTTAACTTTCAACTGGTTTGCACAGGAGTACTCACTGGTTTACAATCTTCCATTCCGAACCTATTTAACAATTCTCTGATATACTTGGTCTGAGAGATAAAAATGTCTTGTTTTCCTTAACATATATGAAAATCCCAAAAGAAAGATAATTCTACAAGTAATATGACATTTCAAGCTCATCCTTCATATCCTTTGCAAACTTATGGATCATCCTGTCATCATCACTACCAAATATAATATCATCAACATAACATTCAATTAACAAAATAATATCTTAATTTACCTTGATGTAGAGGTTGTTTTTTGCATTTCCTTTCCCAAAACCTTGCCACTATAAGTATTTGTCCATTCTGTAATATTGTGATCTTTGGGCCTGTATAATACCATACATGGAATTCTTCAACTTGCAAACATAATTTTCATTCTCTGATAATTGAAATCCTTTTGGTTGCTCAATGTATATTTCTTCCTCTAGATCCCTATTTAGGAAGGCCAATTTTACGTCCATTTGATACACTTTAATATTCTTGGAGCATGCATAAGCTAGGATCAATTTGGTTTCTTCCATTTTGGAAACTAAGGAAAATGTTTCTTCAAATTCTATACCTTCAACCTGAGTGTATCCTTTACATACCAATCTTGCTTTATTCGTGGTAACCTATCCATCTTCATTCAATTTGCTTATGAAGACCCACTTTGTAGCAATAATTTTTTTGTTCCTTGGTATTGGAACAAGTTAACAAGTTTTATTCTTCTTTATCTGATCTAGCTCTTCATCCATGGCTTTGATCCAAAATTCATCTTTGCTAGCTTCTTCAAAATTACTTGGTTCAATTTTGGATAATAGTGTTAAGTGCAGTTTTTCTGGTGAATAGATTCTTCTTGTAGATTCAAGTCCTGCATATTTGTTTCCAATAATATGTCCTGATGGATGATTATTTTGTATTCGTCTACTAGGTGTCTTTGGATGTACTTGAATATCTTTTTGTTATTTCTCTTCTTCTGACTTCTCTTCTTCATCTTCCTCCTCTACTGCTTCTTCCTTTATTTCTTCTTCATGAAACTCTTTCGTTGAATCATTTCCTTATTCTTTTATCCTTCATCCACTTGTCTCCTCAAATGTTAGATTGATGCTTTCCACAATTTGTTTGAGCCTTATATTGAAGCATTTGTATTATTTCCTTATGCTAGAGTACCCAACAAGTATACCTTTGTCAACATGATATTCAAAATTTCCCATTTTTCCATCTTCTCTTTTAATCTAGAATTTTCTTCCAAAAAATCTAAAATGATTTGCATTCGCTGATCTTCCTTTCCATAGCTCATATGGAGTTTTATCATTGTTGTTTCTCAGCATAACTTTGTTTTTAATGTAAATTATTGTATGCACTGCTTATACCCAAAAAATGTATGTCAACTTGGAATCCATTAGCATACTTCGATCCATTTCCTATGCTATCATGTTCTTCCTTTTGATGACCCCATTTTGTTGTCGTGTCCTGGAAATAGAGAATTGCCTCTTTATCCCATGCTTACCGCAGAAGTCCAAAAATTACTTTGAGGTAAACTCTCCTCCAATGTTCGATCTCAAACATTTGATTTTAGAATCTATTTCATTTTCAACCATCTCCTTGTAAATTTTGAAGTTCTCAAATTCCTTTGACTTCTTCCTTAGAAAACAAATTGTAGTCAGTATTTTATAATCATCAACTAATAGTATAAAGTATTTCTCACCTTTCAAAAAAAATGTTCTAGTCATTCCAAATCGATCAGTATACACAATTTATAACGGTCTTGTTGTGGAGTATTCCTTTGATTTGAACTTGGCCTTTGCTCACTTTCCTTGTTGACAGTGCTTACATAATTTACTTGTTGGCTTCACAATATGGAGCATTTCTACGATTGCTTCATTTATGCTAACCTTGACAAGATTACCAAAGTTTATGTAACCCATTCATCTGTTCCATAACCAAATTTCATATTCCTTTCCTAAACAACACTTTTCTTTTCTAATTTCAGTTAGTACGTATATGTTTCTTGGAGTTTTCACAGTTGTCTCCACCACTCTTCCCGGATCTTCTTTTCTTATATCCCATTTCTATGAATCAAACAAAATTTTGTTACCTTGGTAACACATTTTACTTACACTCAAAATATTTTGTTTCATATCTTCCACTAGTAGAACATTTTCTCCCTTGGCATCCTTACTTCCAATCTTGACTATGTCTCTTCCAATTATTTTGGCTTAGTTTTAATTTTCAGAAGAGACTGATCTATATCTTTCCCTTTTCAAAGTTATAAACCAATCCTTATCACTTGTCATGTGCTTTGAACAACCACTATAAACATACCGACCATGTTTCTTGTGTTGATCTTGTAGAGCGAGTGTGCATTCTTCATTGTTGTGATGATTATTCTTTCTTCCCATATTCTTTGTGTTTCCTATATGTGACTATTATTATTATGTTTTGATTCTCTTGGAGGAACTATCAACCTACAATATTTGGACATGTGTCCAAAGTTGTTGCACTTGTATCATTCCACTTCGGTACTCAAGGATTCAAACCTGTTGTAGTTTATGATCTACATTTCATTAGGCCTTATTGAATACACATTTCTTGTATAACCTTCATAGTTGTTTTTTTTCTATCATTAGCTCTACAATTCACATCCTTGTGCACAAAATTATTACATGAATAAGATAATCCAATAAAAGTTGTTTGATACCCGGGAGTTGGATATCTTTTCAATGGTGCTGCTATTTTGAATCCATCTTTTTCTCAATATATTTTTACTTCTAACTACTCTTTGTTTTGAGCTCTAAATCTTATTGGAGGTGGACTATATCTATGATCTTCCTTTTGAAACTTCTTCTCTCCTTCCTTTTCATTAGATCCTCTGATTGTATCTACATAACTTATTTGCTTTGTTTCCTAATATGTTGTTTTGGAGTTTGATCCCTTTTCTGTCTGGTTGTATCCTATTCTAGACTTGTCATGATGTGGAATTTGACTGCTAATAATCTAATCTAAAACTTTAAAGTTGTTCTACATGTTTTTCCTCTAAAGGTGTTTTCTCAATATAAAAATCTCTACTTCCAAACTTCCGATGATCCAATCTTTTTCTTCTAACTATTCTTTGAGTGCTTCTTCAATTCTCTTGTCTTCTTCTACTTGGATTTTTGATTTAGTGATCATATTCTCTATTTATTCGGAGTTGGAATTTTGAGTTCCCTTTTTTTCTTTTTAGTTCTTCCTATAGTGACATGTTTTTCTTCTTTTCCCTTTTTATAACTTCTATGGCAATAAAAAATTCTTCTATGTAATCAACTTTTGCCTATTCATATTCTTCTCTAGTTCATTATTTATTGGAGTCCTTTTCTTCCATGAATATAACCCTTTCTGTATTACTATCACTAAATTCATCTTCATCTGATCAGTAATTGTCTTCTTTGGTGCAGATGATTTTCTTGAAAATATTATTTTTGGTTCTTTTGGCTTTGTATATATGTTTCCTCTTAGAGTCATATTCTTCATTTATTTTCTTTTTCTTATGGGAACATTTATTATAAAAATGACCAATGCCATCACAATTAAAACAAATCAAAGGAATCTTGCCTCTATATTTTCCAATTCCCTTTTTCATCCTTTTGACAAAGTTTTCTAGTTCTTCATCATCTTCTGAGATATCACTGCTTCTACTATCTGACTTTTCCTTTTTCTTGTCCTTTTTATTTTTCTTCTTAGATTCTTTGAAAGTTGCTTCCTTTGTAAATAGATTGTCTTGTTCAGTTCTCATCTCCTAAGTTTTGAGTGTCCCATGCAACTCATCCATGGTTAGTGTAACTAGGTCCACTCTCCCTTATAGTGATGAAGTATTTGGATTGAATCTCATTGGTAGAGATCTCAATACCTTTTTGACAACAACATATTCCCTTAGCCTATCTCCCATATGTTTGATACTATTTACCACTTCATAAACTTGTAGAAAGTAGGTTGACATGTCTTCATCTTCATTCATCTTCAGTTGTTCAAACTTTTCTTTGAAAATTTGAAGTTTAACTTCCCTGACTTTCTCATATTCTTCATAAATGTTCTTCAGTTTGTCCTAGATTTTTTTCACAGAATCACAATGCATAACCTTGGCGTATATTGATTTAGTCATACAATTCATGAACGCACTTGTAGTTCTTGAATTATTTTCTAAAATTTTATTTCCATCTTTATCTGTTAGAGGAGTCGATGGTGCTTTGTATCCATCTACTAATGATCTCCAAACATATGATCCTAGTGCATGTATTTGTGTCTTTTTTATTATGATATAGAAGGCATAGTCTTCCCCATCAAACTATGGTATCCCAATATTAGAGTAATACATGATCTCCTTCCAGTTGTTTGACTTATTTTTGAAGAACCCGAATCGGATACCAATTGTTGGATTACTGAAAGGAGGGATGAATCCGTAATAATATTTTTTAATCATTTTTAGCCATAGTATATATAAGTGTTGGTATCCTTATAATCGGCTTACCAATATTATTCAACAAGTGTAGAATAAATAAACCATGAACAATGAGAAATCATACACATACACAACACATGAGTATTTTTATGTGGAAACCCAATGCTAGAGAAAACAATAGAATGATTTTTATTATATGTCTTTAAGAAGTGCATTCATTGGAAGCACAAACTTATTTTGTTCTCAAGCTACAACTAGAAGGAAGATCCAACTGCCTAATTCTCTGGCTACAAACAAAAGAATACTACAACCCCCTATGTTCTTTGACTACAACTAGAAGGTGGCTACAACCACATATCCTTGACCTATCCAAACCATCCTCAAGTATAAATTACAAATGTAGATAACCTGTGTCTTTCACTGAATCACCAATGTCACTATAATAATTGTCATTCAAAGAATGTTATAACCTGTACCAATCTTCTTCAAACTTTTCTATAGATCTACGACCTGTCTATTCTACAACACGCGAATGTTCGTGCATTTCCTTATTGCAACTCGTGGATGTTCACAAATCTATTTGTTGCAACTTGTGGAATAGAAAAAATATCTGCTAGTATCACAAATGTTGTCTTTGTCACTCTATCTATGTCCCTACCTTAGTCTCTATCACTTTCTGATTACTCTGTATCTTCTCACAATCTAGATGGTGTGATAGAAACAATACCCATCCAATATCCAAGTATATCTAACACAACCATGTACTAGGTTCATGCATATGTATTATTGAAATTGTGTGATATAAGAACCCCTTACATTTACCTTACATCAAACCCTCATTGTTATACAAAGACAACATGTATTATGTATCAACCATAAACTATCAAACATGTACCACTCAACCATATATCAAAAACACTAACAAATGCTTCTCAAAATGCACTACAAGATATGTCAATAAATCAAACTAAGTGCACCAACAATGTTCTTAACCAGATCTTCCTCAAAATGTTTACTACAACAAGAAACATACAACTACTAACATGTTTAGGAAAATACCCAAGATCACAACATCATACCTCAACCATGTACTAGAAAATGCCTCAAATATATCCCAACAAAGTGTGCCAATGATAAACATAAAGTATACTAGCATTGTACCTCTGTAGATATTCCTTATGTAGAATATATCATAGAAAAAATGGTCCCTCAAGGACAAGAACTCAATCCCCCATGACCATATCATAACATTTACCAAGGATCCACTTTAGATAAGAATATAAAATATCTTTTGTTACTGTATAGAGCTCTGCTATACCTTTTTATTGTTTGACCTTATTGTATCTTCTTCTCTTCTCAACAACATGTCATTGAAGATAGATCTTATCTTATTTTTCATCTTTGGATATAGATCCACAATTTTTCTTCAGTAAACCCTCGTGTATCCGCACTTTGTCCCACTATGTCCTGCAGATATCTAGGCCCTTCTAGTACTGCAACCTGCATATGTCTTAAGTAAAACCCTAGTTTAGTACCCACAGTCTCGATCTTTCCTAACCCACAACTTCTCTCATCTCTGCTTCAGACTCACTACAATAGATTTATCAATTATACCTGTCCATAACAATTCACAAAAGAGATATTAAATGTGCTCAAAATTAGGTGCTAATGAGAGACCCTTTCTCTCTTATTTATACTCTCCAAGTAGCTTCCATTAGGGGTTATTTTCAAATTGTTTTACCCAACTTCCTTATTTTAGGGCTAACCCACTTTTAACTACTTTACCCATTTGCAACCACATTACCATAAATAGAAAAATCACCACTTCTTGTTGCAACTAATTTATTTTTAATTATTTTCTTATTGCAACAACTTAACTCATGATTAACTCCTAGTTAAAACCACTTTGACTAGTAAACTTCTTCTAGGAGTGTCTAAAATAATTTGACTTCTTTGACCTTCTAGGAGCTTCTAGATAACTCATGATGGTTCTCCAACTTCACTAAGCCATATCTTCTCAACCGTGAGGAACTACTTGGTGTACCATATATCACTGGAAATGGAATGACATCTACTATCCATCTAGAATAGTCTCACCTACAAATTCATTGATCTTCATTACATTATTCCTCAAACAAACTTGGGTTCCTGAACCACACTTTTTTGGATACCAAAATTTTCTACCAGACTTGCTTCAAGGGTTGACATCAATATCACCAACTTAATCAATCAACACAATGTGATGCACATATACTGGCATCACAATGCGAAACACATTTCAAAATGTCACAATGTGGAAAACATTTTGAATTGCTGCAATGTGATGTACATAAACCAAATTTCACAATGCGACAAACATAGCCCAACATTGTAATGAGATGAACATTTCCCAACGTCACAATGTGGACAAGATTGTTAATTGCTGCAACATGATGTACATAACCCAAATGTCGCAATGTGACAAATATAACCCAACCTTGCAATGAGTTGAACATTTCCCAACGTCATAATGTGATGAACATAATCCATTGTTAGAATGTGACAAACCTATTGGAATGCCATAATGTGAGAAGAAAAAGCCTTCATCCCAATGTCTTCACCATAAACTATCGATGTCATGTGACAAATAAAATCTTATGTCGTAATGTGACGAACAACAACCTGATCACCATTGCAATGTAATAGTTCCATATTAAACCATGGTCAAATAATAAACATGGTCGACTATAATACCCCCCAAATAAATTAATTAGTGAGTCACCTTAAGTGGAAAATTCGAGTTTAGGATTAGTAGGAGAAAAGTGATTGTTGTTAATTTAAATTATGAGCAAAATATTGAATTTTCAAGTGTCCTTGAATTTGGATAGATGTAAGAGACAAGTATTTTTTTTTAATTAATAAAGGGGACACAAGGAACAACCAAGTTGAAAAAAATATGATCATTAATCCATGAGTGGGGAACAAGTTGTAGCTAACCCTGGGCATGAAAGGACATGCGTCAGAAGTCAATTTTGGTGATACATACCCTGAAAATAGGGATTTCCAAAGCTACAATATTTCCCAAGGAGGGAAAAGAGCTTGGAGAAAACTATGACGTGGGAAAATGAATATATATACACGTGTGTGAGAAGGCACGGCATTGCTTAGCATGTGAAAGGAAATGATTCACTCATAAAATTATTTGTTGGTGAATAACAAGAGAATAAAATAACTTGTTGCGTGAGCACTGAGGTGTTAGGTAACTGTTGAGGACACAAAAGTCTTGCTGGAACATGAGACTCATTTCACTCTTATGGATTCATGATGAGGCTTGGGGGTGACTGGATCAAGTGATTTGATTGATCCATTCTAAGGCTGGGTGGAACTTGGCTGCTCCTTCTATTAGTTTTTTTTAATTATTTTTAAATTTAATGACTGAGTTTAATGTTGTTAGTGAAAATATGAAGTGTTATGATTGAGGCCATAAGCTCCTAACAACCCGGATGATGAGAAACATATAGATTGTGTAAATGAATTGTGAATAAACAATGTTATATGACGAAATAACCCAAAATATCATACACGCATCAGAAATCCATTGTTTAACCGTAAGTAAGTAAGTATATATATATATATATATATATATATATATATATAT
>ML781313.1:504410-517080 GCA_009831015.1 Picea engelmannii | reverse complement strand
CCTGTTACCCTCGTTTAATAATTCGAATGTTATCAACAATAAACCATTACTCTACGTTATAAGTCTTAAACGTAAGACAAGTCGACCTAGAATGGATGATGGTGTTATGACTTTGGAGTAATAGTAAGACAAATGTGTAATTTCATATTATTTGCTAAAGTTCGAATTTGAAACACCTTAGGTATATCCATCACATTACATTAAAACGATTGGAGGATATGTACATATACATACGTGCTAACTATGGATAAAAAGGTCAAGTGGATACTGGTATCTAGGAACATTTTTATGATGAATCTCAAAGCTATGAGATATCAAAGCTATGAGATATGCAATGAGAAGGTGATTAATTAGGAATTTGACAAATTGTATATAATGGTTTTGGTTTTTATATATAGTTTTGTTTTAGAGACAAGTAAATAAGAATAAGAATTAAAAAAATAACAATTTTTTTTTTGGAATTTTGAGTCCATAATTATTTTTATATGGTCTATTAAGGTTAATCATTGGAATAAGAAACCATAGTCAATCAAGGTTAATCATAATTAATTATGGTAATGGTCACATATAATTAACTATAGTAAAGGTCAATCATGATAAACCATAATGGTCTATTAACTAATACATTCATATATAAATACATTAATGTGTTAAACTATTAATATATTAATATTTGAATAGATTAATGTAATGTATAAATTAAAGTATTAATACATTAATAATAATATAGTACTAATAATAAATTGAATATAGTATAAGGTATAAATTTAATGTATTAATTTTTTTTATTAATGTATTAATAGTTTATTAATGTATTAGTGATTATTATTTTATTAATGAAATGATATTTTATTAATGTATCTATATTGTACTAATTTATTCATGTAATACTTTAATGTTTTGTATTTATGTAATAATGTAGTATTAATGCACTTTTACTTTATTTAAATGTACTAATATTTTATTACTTTAATGTATTTATGTACTATTAATACTTTAATACTTGTATCGATGCTTTATTAATATATTAATAAATAATACTTTAGTGATTTAATAATTTATTAATACTTTTTGTATTTATTATCAATATATTTTTTTATTAATATTTTATTAGTATAATAATATTTTAACAATGCATGAATTACTATTGTATTATTATATTAATTAATTAATTAATTACATTACTATTTTAATTATTTAATACATAAATACTTTAACACATTAATATATTAACGTATTAATACATTAATTACTATTTATTAGTTTATTAACGTATTAATGCTTTATTAATGAATGAATGATGTTTTAATGTATCAATATTTTTTTATGTAATAATGTAATACTTTAATGTACTTATGTAAACATGTATTATTATATTATTAATGTATTATTAATTTATTAAAATATTATCAATATTTTATTATTTTAATGTATTATTGTACTTTTGAATACTTTGATACTTTATTAAAACATGGATGTTTTATTAATGTGTTAAATAATACTACTTTATTATTTTATTTATTTATTCATACTTTATTAATGTATTAAATAATTAACAAATACATTAAAATATTAATGTAATAATGTATCATTAATGTATTACTACATTAATATTGTATTAATACTTTAAGAATGCATTTTTAATGTATTATTTTTAATGTCTATTTGATTGCTTTATTAATGTATTAATACTTTACTAGTGCATTTTTAATATATTACTTTATTAATGTATTATTAGTTTATTTTTTCTTCTCAAAAAAAGTGTAAATTTTATTTAAAGAAGAAAGATGATTTACATTTTGAATAATACATGTATCCATAAATAAGGAATAAACTGCCTAAATCCCTCATCGGATATCATATTTGAGATGGAATTGAAGCCTCTCCTCCCAATCTGGTCATGTCCATAAAAGGTCTATGATAGAATTCAAAAGGTTGGAATTTTACTTTTAATTAGACACCACATGAAGATACAAGATTTTAGGGGACATTTAATCTTACAAAATCCTTTCCACCATGAGGAGGGCTCATGTTGCAACAAATCAATGTTGATTTATGCGTATATTTCCTTTTGGGGTGTGGATGCCATGGCATGCATAATGCCACACCAATTGATCCTCCCTTACTGTAATACAAACATGCCCTATTTTGAGGGCTCTAATGTATTCAGACCAAAACCCAGCAAAGACCCCTCCCAACCAAAGTATTTCATACTTCTTCCATTCTTGATCTGAAATTGCGGTTATGTCCATATCTACAACCTAGGTAAGGTGAAATACCCCGTGAGCATGTAGTTGATCTAACAGGCCCTAGGAGAGTATATGGTTTATGTCACTCCCCATCCATGGATAAATTCCAACCCTCACATTTGTTCCTTTTCCCACAGGTCAAGTCAGTCTGTCTTGTACGACCTAGAAATAATTGGTAATTTGTTTCCAAATAATGGAAAAATTTGAGGTTTCCTTTGTGGGCCTTCTAATCCATTCCTCCACAGAGTCCGGGCTTATTTATTTCTGTGAGATTACTTTAGTCCAAATATTTTCTGTAGTAATCAATATCCATATGTCTTTTGCTGCAACAACCATTCAAAAATAAAATGTGTTTTTTAAACCCAAAATCCTAGTAATTTGGGGGCTGCAAGGATATCCCATTTTACTCAAGGAATGACAAAAGGATCCTTTGAGCCAGCCCATAAAAATGTAAAGAAAATTATTCTTAATTTTTCTAGAATACCTTTGGGAATCCAAGAAAGTGACATCGAGTATACCAAAATTGCTTCAAGAACTAATTTGACCAAAATCATTCTTCTTGCTCTAGAGAGCCATCGAAAACTCTGGGATTTTAGTCTCTTTTCCAAATTTTCTATATTCTAAGACCGGTCCTCCTTTTTCTATCAATTTGGTTTAATATGGAAACCTAAATATTTGACTCCTTCATTAAGGGTCTTTTGTTCAAAAGGGAAGTGTCCCTTGTAACATTCCATATCTTCCTCATTCATATTATTGGCATAAATGGTGGAATTTTGTTCATTTATCTGCATCTGTATTTCCCTCCCAAAAAGATCTAAAATATCTTTTAATTTGTCTGCATCCAAATTCTGACCATTGCATAAAATCAAGACATCGTCTACAAAAAGGAGATGTGATATCTTTGGGGTAGAAGATATTGATATACCTTGAAATTCTCCCCTGGATTTTGCTTCTCCAATATCCTTATTGATTCCTTCCACTACCAAAAGGAACAGGATAGGGGACAAGGGGAATCCTTTTCTTAATCCACATTTTGTTGAAAAGAATGGAGAGGCTACCCCATTTATTAAAAAAAACAAAAGATATTTTTTATATGCAAATCATGATCCAATTTATAAAATGAAGCTCAAATCCCAAATGAGTCATCAATAGTCTTATATAGAGACATCTAATTCTGTCACAAGATTTTGAGGGAACTATATTTATCACTCCACCTTTAGCTTTATGAATTTTTAAACTATGCAGTGCCTCTTGTGCCACTCTAATTGCTTCATGAATCTGTCTTCCTTCCAAAAAACCAAATTGTTCATGTTAAACTAATTTTAAAAGAATGGCCTTTATCCGCCTGCTGATAATCTTAGACACCACTTTGTAGATATTGTTACACAGTGAGATGGGTCTAAAATATTCTAGGAAGTTTGGATCATCCACCTTTTGAATGAGAGAAATAAAAGTTTCATTTAAAGGCGCATGGATGTGTTCGTTTAAGTGAGACTCTTCTACCACTTTGAGGATATCTTTTCCAATAAACTCAAAAATACCTACAAAGAAATCTATGTTCCAACCATCCAGACCTAGGATTTTATCATTTTCAAAACTATGGAGAACTTGTTTTATCTCATCTTCAGTGACCTATTCCATAAGATACATGTTGTATTCCTCATCTACAAAACTGGGGAAATAGAGAGCCAAGCACAGAATGGAATTAATTGAGACTCGATCACTGGCTTTGAAAATATTATGGAAATCTCTAGTCCTGAATTGAGCCAAGCCATCAAAAGGAAATATGGGTCTACCATGTGGATCAATGAGGCTCGAGATTGTGTTCACCATCTTCCTCCCTTTTTCATAGTCCTAAAATAATTTATTATTATCATCCCCACTTTGTAACCACAAGGCCTGACTCTTTAGTCTCCATGCTTTTTCTTTCTCTTCTAGGAGTTGTCTTATATTTTTTTACCAAGTTAAAAGGGCCTATTTTTATTCAAGGGAGGAAAATTACCCTCCCTTCCATTCATATATATCTTTGAGGGTTGTTTCTTCTTCGATTAGTTTCTATTCATCCCTCTTCCTATTCTGTCGATCCCATTCAACTGTGGCCCCTTTTAGTATTTTTTTATTATTTTCAAATTTGACTGCAGCCCGAGATTATTCACTTTGATCAATAGGGATCTAGGTTTCCTTGACCAGGTAGAGGAAATCATCATCCTTCCCATAGTCATCTGATTCCCCTCCACATCCAATCCATTGTCTGAATTTTAAGGGGAACTCGAGCAACTATTCTAATAGAAGAAAACAATCTACTCTTTTAGCAATTTAATCCTCCCCTATGTTTTTTTAATTTCAAGAGGGGAAAATCTTAGTGGGTGGAATATCAATCAATCCCTTTTCGTTCAATATGTTACTAAAGTAGTCTGAAATGGGATAAGGATGGGCTCTAGGGCCCCAAGATTCATCCACCCTAATGAGAAGTTGAGATCGTCCCTTAGTATGAGGTCATCACTCCTTAGAAAACACCTGTTTAGTAAATTTTCCCAAACAATGACTCGATCCTAGTTAGGGCCATACACATTCAAAATTGTGAATCATCTAACTAGATCTTCCTAGAAAATTTGTACTCCCACGCTTGAAATGAAACCCCATGAATTTTGGATCTTGACTGATATGATAATCTAGCCTATGGCCAGTCCTCCATATCTACCTTTAGTATCCACACCAATGAACTTCCAAATTTTACGGAAAGCTTCTAGGAAAATGGTGATCAAAGCCACTTCCTCCAATGTTTCTTGAATAAGTATAAGTTTTGGTTGGGTTGTCTCCACTAGTCGTTGGAGAGAAATTTTCTTCTATGGGCTTGCCACAACCCTGCAATTGAAAGAGAGTATTTTTATTTCATTTGCAATGATCTGAGGTCCCTGAAGATGGATAATTGTCTGTCTACTTCCATTTCCATAGCAGCTCTCGACTCAGCTTTGGAAATACAATATTTTCTCCGTCGACCCTTCAATCATATGGAAGAAGAAAGGTTCAATACCAATCCCTTCAGCTTCTTACTTACTTCTCCAACAACCAGGATCGATTTGTTTCTTAGTTGGTAGGCCACCAATTCTTCCTTTTAGTACTTGGAGGGTTCAGGATCAGTAGAAAAAAGGGTAGGGGCATCTGAAGGATATGTTGACATCAAAGATAAATAAGAAATAGGGAGAAAAAGAGGGGGAAAATTGTGTAGTACAAGGAGAGAAAGGAATAAGGAAGGTTATTTTGGTTTCCATACCAATCGCTACCTAAAAGAGTTAAATACTGAAAATTGAAATTAAGGGAAGGGAGAGAAAAAAGTGGCATACCAAGTTGAAAACATATCCCCTGTTGAGCCTCCCTAATTATTGAAGTCACTTGAGTTTAGTGACCATTATCAGATCTTGTTACTGATCCTAAACAAGAACAAGAACCCATGGTTGATATTGATCTCCCCCCTATATTATTCCATTTTGAACATGCTTATGAGGAGAGCATCGCTTTTACCTATTTTGCTGAGGTTGAAGGAGAGTCAATTTCCAGCTATGATGCCCCTCTCTTTTATTTTGTTAGATGAGAGATTCCTTCTCCTTTCCCATGCACAGGGAGATTGAATTCATTGGATATATGGCCATGTTTTTTGCATCAAAGGTAGTGGAAGGGTATCGCCTCATAATCCAAATTTTGCATAAAGGTTTTTCCACCCAAGGAAAGATCCATTTTCTCTGCAAGTCCACTCTTGACATTGCAATGAATAATAATTCAGGCCACAAACATTTACCTATTGATAGAAAAGACAGTTTTTCATCCATAATGGTCCCTAGGGCGTTCCCTAGACACTAAAAACCCTCCTTGATCCAAAGTTCTTCTAGAAGGCTAGTAAAATGGATCCATATCGGACGCTTGTCCACTTTTTCACGACTAACATCAAATAGTGGAGTCCATTTTTTGAGAAGGAATGGAGAGGAATCGATGCACTAGGGAGACTTTAAGACCCACTCAGAGTTCTCATATTTATTGAATTTAAGCATAAACCACCCTTTTTATAAGGTTTGGATTGATGGCAATTGTTCTAGGGAATGTTTCCAATAACTTCAATCCAATCCCTCATGTTTTTAATTAAAAAATGACGATCGTTGGATATTCCCACCACAACTTTCTCTGCCATATCCAACCCCTAAGGTAACATAATGTCGTCTCCCAAATCTTGTTTTAAAGGGGTCCTTGATGGATTTATGGAAGATAGTTTCTTCCGTCGATGGGGAATAGATTTCTATCTATCCCCAGGGGTATACACAATCATAAAATGACTTTCATTTGGTGGTTTTTCAAACTACAAGCTAAGTCCATGTCCTGAAGAATCCCCATCGAATCGATGAGCCAAAGTTTGTAAAGGAGAAACTACAAAATTTGAGGGGACTTGAGTGAGGCTCTTACCAGTAACTCGGTCTAATATTGACCATGTTTTTTCAATCTCTTTGATATAAAACTGGGGTTTCCAGCCGATTCGAGGGGAATCAACCCATCTGTGGCTACACTCACTAAAGACTGAGATCGAAGGTAGCACATAAAGGCCATGGTTTTTGTAGAAAAAAACATTAGGAACCTCCTCAATTACATTAGCCTTGTTCTCTTTCCAATCTAGATACCTTTGGAATAAAGACAAAAAGTCTATAATATCTGGAGGTGATCTTGGTAGGAACGGTACCAAAGATGTCGCCTCGGTGTCCACAATGTTGGAATTTTAAATTTTCTAGTTACACAATTACAATTACTTAATCCAATAGAAATTGTAGTAGGATCAATGAAACATAGACAATCACAGATACAATGGAACACAAATATTATCATGGAAAACCCTCGTGGGGGGTAAAACTCAACAACCAAAATCCTCAATATATATTCCTTCAACCACTACAATGATGTGTTATAGCTCTCCAAGAAAGGCCAATACCAAAACACCAAAAGAACCATTCTCCAAGGCTTGTGCACTAGACCTTATTATGCACTCCAAGATGCAAAAGAGAAGTGTGTGAGTATGTGTCCAAATGAGAGGAACCTATCCTCTATTTATACACAATCATGTCTCTTGAAGAGACATGAATCTTGACCTAACTAAACCATAATAAGTAAAATACCAATAATATAATAATTTATGTTGAGTGGACTTGTACAATATAATTATAATAACCTTTTAAAGGTTTGACTAAAAAAAATATGCAATAATATATTTCATAGTTACACCAAAAATATTAACATTCCCTTTTAAATAAGAAGGTATTCTTTCGATACACAGACTCCAAGTCTGATACCACACGAGCTCACATCCATTGACTATTGAACATGTGAATATATACATCCTTGGATATCCATAGTGAAACATGACTTCACCCCATGAAACCAAGGTCTATGGGTATCTCTCAATAGGTACAACATGTCCCCATGGCATTCAATCCCTGTGATGCATCAATACATGATCATGTGCAATCATGTCTCAGTTCCATCCCTTTTTCATGTTGGATGACACCCACTAGACTTAGTGCCAACCCTTTTTCATGTTGGATGATATTTTTCCATACTAAGTGCCAACCCTTTTTCATGTTGGATGAGTTCCAACTGTCACTCCCTTTGAAGAGGGACCACACCAAGATTGTCCCTAAAGTACTCTAACTTCGTCCTAGACAATGACTTGATGAACACATCTACAACTTGATCCTCGGTAGTCACGAACTGGAGCCTCATTGATCCCCTCTTTATCATATCCCTAATATAGTAGTATATGATCTCAATATGCTTCTACCTATCATGGAACAATGAGTTCTTTGATAACTTCATGCAACTCTGGTTGTCACACCAAATGCAGGTCTCCTCCAATCCAAGACCAAATAGCCCAAACAACATATTTCAAATCCATATTTCTTCTCTACTCGCTACATATGATGCCACATAATCATCTTCATCCGTACTGAGTGCCACACATGACTGCTTTCTGCTGCTCGATGAGACCATACTAGAGCCAAGACTAAAACAATATCTGGAAGTACTCTTCCTGTCAGGAATATTTTCATCCCAATATGAATCTAAGTATCCATACGATCCAAAATCATATCTAGATATATACCAGTTACCATGATCTAGAGTACCCTTAAGGTACCTCAACACATGTTTTTCTACAACCAAATGAACCTGTATGGGCTGCTCCAAATTCTGACTCAGGGTGTTCACAAAAAAACACATGTTTGGTCTTGTGTTCGTCAAATACATCAACAGGCCCACTATTTTCATGTATAAGGTAGAATCCACAATCTCTGAAGTTGTATCTTGCAACAACTTAAGATTTGATACCATCGGGGTAACCATTAACTTATAGTCCAAGTTCTCAAACCTCTTCAAGATTTCTATAACATACTTTCCTTGATTTAGGAAAATCCCATCTGATCTCTACCAAACTTCTAGTCCCAAGAAGTAGTGCATCATTCCTAAATCTCATCTCGAATTATGTATCCAATTTTCTCTTACATTCAGTGATGATATTTTCCACACCTGTTAGAAATAGTTCATCTACATACAACAGTAGAATCACTGGTTCATGATCCTCATCCATAAATTAAAGGTTAGGATCTACAATGCTCTTACTAAAACCCAAGCTCATCAGAAAATTGTCAATCCTACCATACCATGCTCTGGGTGCTTGCTTCAATCCATATAAATCCTTCTTTAATCTGCACATATGAGTCTCCCTATCATGTGTATTGGATCCAAGTGGTTTCTCCACATAAAATTCCTCTTTTATTTCACCATTCAAGAAGGTTGTATTTACATCCATATGGTGCACCTTTCATTTCATCATAGCAACCAATGGAATTATAGTCTTGATTGAGTTATATCTTGGTGCAAGAGAAAAAAATTCTTCATAGTCAATCCCTTATTTCTAAGAGAAACCTCGGGCCACAAATCTTGCCTTATATTTTTCAATACTTCCATCAACTATGTGTTTCATATTGTAGATCCATTTCAAACTCACCACAGATTTTTCCTTTGGTCTAGGAACCACATCCTAGACATCATTCTGCATAATGGAATGGTATTCCTCTTCCATGGCATCTTTCCATAATTGATTTTTTGCAGCCTCTTCATAACTGGAAGGTTTGCATCCACTATGTCATAGAAGCATGCCACGTAGATGGAATACAACTTTGTCTTCTTACTTTTCCTGAAATATTTATCTGGGGCACCAATTCTTTCTTCATATATGATAATATATTGTTCCCAAGATGGTCTTCTCTTGTGAGAAGGTATCTCAACTGGTTTCTGAGGTTCTACCATGTCATGATCCTCTGGAATGACTTCCTCTGGTTCCATTTCCTCTGAAATTTAGGAACTTCATTCTCTTCTTCATGTGGCTCTTTTGCGTGGATCTGTTTGGATTAACTGAAATATGCATTCTCATCAAAGGTTACATCTTGGTTGATCTCCACTTTATGGTCACCAAGAATGTATATCTTTTAATCCTTCGATGTGTTACTGTAACCAAAAAATATTCCCTTGTGTCTGGAAGGGTCCAACTTCATCCTCTTTTCCTTGGGGATGTGAAAAAATACACGTTAGACAAATATTCTGAAATGGCTGACTTATGGCTTCTCTCCTGAAAAACATTTCCTTGGGTGTCTTGTTTTCAAGCACCTTGTGGGGACTTTTATTCTGCATGTACACTATCGTCTTCATTGCTTCTTCCCATAGATGCATAGGAAGATATCAATCATGGATCATAGCCTTTATTGCTTCCATAATTTTCAGATTCTTCCTTTCATCTATTCCATTCTGTTGAGGGTTATAGGGAGTAGAAAGCTCCCTCTTAATCCCAACTTCCTTGAAATACTCCTTGAATTCTTCTTAGGTAAATTCACCTCCATTGTCTGATTGCAAGGTCTTTATCTTATGCTCTGTCAAGTTTTCTACCATAGCCTTGAACTCTTTGAAATTTCCAAAAACTTCATTCTTTTATTTTAACAAATAAATCCAAGTTTTATGTGAGTAATGATCAATGAAAGATACATAATATACATACCCACTTAGTGAAGTTACCAGCATTGGTCCACATACGTCTAAATGCACGGTGTCCAAAACACCTTTGGCTCTATTATCGCTAGTGGGAAATGATTGGTTCATGTTCTTTCCTTGTGCACATCATTTTCACACACCATTTGGTTCTGCTTGGATTTCTGGAAGACTTGTCACCATTTTTCTCACAACTAAAAGAGCTTTGTAGTGTAGTTGAGAAAATCGCCTATGCCTTATTTCACTGGAATTCACAATATCATGAACCATTGCAGAGTATGAATGTCCTTTCAATTTCTAGAGACCTCCTTCTTCAACTCCAATCACTACTTCATCATCAAGGGTATTCCCTCTAGGCCACATAATAACTTGACCATCAGTAAATGCAACTCTAAATCCTTTCTTGTTCAATGCTGAAATTGAGAGAAGATTCTTTTTTAAACCTGGAACATAGAGAACTTCCTTCATCTTCATTAGCTTTCCTAAGTCTAACTTGTAGGAAGCTTCTCCAACACCTTTGATTCGATATTGATAGTCATCACCCAATTTCACCTTGTGAGGTGAATCTTTATGAATAAGTTTAGATAAGGAGTCTTCATATCCTTTCATTTGCTTGGAAGCACCATTGTCTATCAACCAAGTGTTACTTCCATGAGTAATAGTACCTATGAGGAATGAGATAAGAACATAATCCTCATCACTTGATTCATATTTATTTGCAACCTTCTTGGGAGGCTCATCATCTTCATTTGTGTGATCTTGATGCCTCTTACTTACTTTCTTATTGTTAATTTCCATAATGAGGGGGAAATCCCTAATAAAGTGTCCCAATTCCTGAAAACAATAACATTTGAGTTTTTAGTTGTCTCTTTGGCCCATATTAAACTTCTTAGGTAAATAATGCTCCTTCTTGTTCTTTCCTTTCCTGGTGTGGGCGGCTCGGTCTTGATCTTCATCTGCCATCTTTTCTTCTCTTGCAACTGTCCTAGCTTCTTCCTTGTTACAATCTTCCCAAAGCCTATTGATATTGGGAAGCTTCTTTCTTGAAAAAATTCCTTGGATGAATGCATCCCATGACCTTGGGAGGCCACTCAAGGTATTCATAACCATCTCTTCTCCTTCTATTGAGTCACCAATGGATTCTATTTTCTCCTTGATTTCATTCACTCTTGAGAAGTAGGAGTGAATGGTTTATGAGTTCTACATTTTCACATTCTTCAACTAATATCTCAAATTCATTCATTGATTTATGTTGCTTCCCTCAAATAGAAAAGTTAAGGTGTCCATCATTTGATTTAGAGAAGATAATGATGATATATGATGGATAAGGTGGTCCTTAATGGATTCTGCAATAATCCTTTTTACTCTCACCATGTCCTTATTATATTTTTTCTTAGCCTCATCTCTTTGAGGTTCTTGAACCTCTTCTATAATGAACTTATCCAATTTATGTTCTTCAAGGAGGGTTACTCTATACTTCCAGGGCCTAAAGTTATCAGCTCCATCTAGATCCTCATTGATCTTTGTTCTAGTAGTCATCCTTCCTTCTAATGGTATTGGTTTGTCCAAAAACTGTCTCTAGACTGAAAATGACTCTCTTTTAGGCTTCTAGATCTGCAATAGGCTTCTACCGATATGTGGGGGGGGGGACAAAAACCCACTTTCTAGGAGAGAGGACTCAATGATAATGGGATTATTAGAGGAAAACCCGTCCATTTGTTCTGCCATGTCTACCATTTCGAGCCCCATACCTGGAAGTGATTTCAGCTGGTGGAATAGTGGCGATGTCCAGATGAGCTGCCTGTATGTCTGGTCCGAAGTGTAATCCAATGCTCCTCGATCTTCCATGTAGGAAGTAGGGTAACTCAGGCACATGGAAAAAACCAACGAAGGTCGACTGACTTCTGAGGAGGGGGTAGAAAACATGAAACTGTTAAAGGTGAACTGGAGGAAACTTGCAGCCACTTATCGCTAGGGTTTTTGCAGACCCTCCTTTTCTCCATCCAGTTAAATTATCCATCTCTTCGAGCATATAAGTTAATATTTTTCATGTATTATTACTTTATTTATGTATGAATATTGTATTAATGTATTAATACATTAGTTTAATAATGTGATATTTTAATGTTTTGTATTTATGGAATAATGTATTTTAATGTATTTTTACTTTATCAATGTATTAATAATATACTTATGTATTAATACCTGCAAGATACCAGATATATAAAATATGCAGAACAGAAACGAAATGCTAGAAATGACAGAATAACAGTAAAATATCCAGCATAATCTTCACAATACACAGAAATGATATACGAAATAGCAATAGAAATAGCACTTTGAATCAG
>ML781313.1:465344-499167 GCA_009831015.1 Picea engelmannii | reverse complement strand
AAGATCCTTCTAGAAGCGGAAGCTTCTATTAGGTCTTCTTACATCCGCCTTATTCTATTTTATTGAAAGGTCTTATTAATATTGACCTTTATTACATCCAAATACATTGATCTACCTATGTGCGGGTTAGGACCTTAACAATACCTTATAAATGTATGAATAATGTATTGTTTTATTAATGCATTTAATTTATTAATTCATAAACACATTTCATTAATATTTTATTATTTATTTAAGTAATACTAGTAATATTTAAGTAATGTATTATTATTTTATTACTACTTACGTAATGTATTATTACTTTAACAATGTATTAATTAATTAATACAATACATTATTAATATATTTATTAGTTAACGAGCACACATAAGTCGATCAAAGACATGTTGGATTACTAAGAGCAGGGGTGAATCAATAATAGAGAAATATAATCCCTTTTAACCATAATATGCAAGTGTTATGTCAATGTAGCATTATCATCCAATAGTTGCAAGTAAACAAACAATGAATAAAGGAGAAATCATACACATATATAGTACACCTGTGTTTTTACCAGGAAACCCAAGGCGGGAGAAAACCACATAATGCTTTTTATTATATGTCTTTAATAATTACATTCATTGGAAGGATCAACTTCCATTGTTTTCCAGTTGCAACTGGAAGGAGGCTCCAACCCCCTAGTTTCTCATGCTACANTTTTTTTTTTTTTTTTATGTCTGGCGGAACCAACAACTAGTTGGGCACGTGCTCGCGTTACACATGGCCGTGTTATCCAAATTCTACCACTATAACCTCCAGGTGTGCCCACGATGCCCCTTACGCGACACACATTCTAAGTCGGGGGGAGTTGAACTCAAAACCTCATGGAACTTCATTTTCACGACACTTTCCAATTGAGCTGCCCCCCAGGGGGCCTCATGATACAACTTGAGGGAAGCTCCAACTCCCCAATTATTTGGCTACAACCAAAAGGAGGCTACAACCCCCTATGTTTTGTGGCTACAACTGGAAGGTGGCTAAAACCACCTGTTCTTACCCCATCTAACCTCTATGAAATAAAAGTATAATGATGGAACCACTATCACACTATCACTTTGAGATATACCATTACATAACTATACCAACCTATACCATTGACCTACAACCAAACTATACCTAAACTGAAAATGTATCAAACAAAATACAACAAATACATGACATGTAGTTCTGCAACATGTGTATGTATGCACCCTATCTGTACGACAAATTGCATATGTACATGTCTTTTATGTTATGAAGCCTTCATATTCCTTCTAAAACTAGGTATACACAACCTGTAGTTCTAAAACATGCATATGTACGTGCCCTATCTATACAACAACCCGTGTATGTACACGTCTTGTCTGTTGCAGCCTATGTATACCCTCTAAAAAATAGGGTTTTCTTTCTTCTGAAAACTTCTGACCCTCTGCAACTTCTTTCACATAGATTTGCAACTTGTCACTATATCCAGATTGTAATTGTACCCTTTGCATGCATCCTCATACATAACCTTTACCCAAAAACTCTATATCTCTCTCTAGTCATGTGCCATATAAGTGTGTGTAATCATGAACAAGTATAATAATCCTCACATGATCTAGACATCAAACCCTTTATGATATTGAACTTCTCAATACATCAACCAATTCACAAATACTAGCTCTCAACCATGTACTACAAAAACCCTTAGCCATATGCCCAGAAATACAAGATGTGCCTCAACTTTAACAAGAAGTATCAATGATAAATATTGATTATACCAGCATTGTATTTCTATAGATATGACTTATGCAAAAGATCCCATGCAACCAATAGTCTCTCTAGGGAGAATCCTCAAATCTCCATAACCATTTCTCATGCATACATCAAAATCTAACTAATCATAGAAATAAGACATACCTTTTGAACCAGTGGATAGATATGATGTATCTGATCACTGTAGACCTTCCTGGGATCTTGATCTCATAATATAGAATCTTGACATCTTCATATTCTCAAGTTTCTATGGATTTACCCTCATGTACGCACCCTAATACACTACTAGCCTGCATATGTGTGCACCCTAATACATTGTTATCCCACGTACACCTCATAAATTAGGGTTTTTTTTTATTCGTTGTAATTCCAAAACTTTCGTCGTCAACCATTCATGCTACCTCATACTTTCACAACTTCAGATGTATCAATGAGCACTTGCAATAAGCCTTACACAACAATAGATATTCAATAGGTTCAAGTGTGATTAAATGAGAGAGACTTTCCTCTTATTTATACTTTCATGTAGCATCCTCAAGGTGTTACCTTTTAACCATCTTAAACCACTTTCCTTATTTTAGGGTTAACCCACTTCTAACCACTTGTCCACTTAACTTAACCACTTCCCATAATTAGTAAGTTCTCCATTAACTTTATTATTTAAATAATTTATTTTTCATCCTCTTTTACTTATAGTACACTCATCACTTCACTTTATTATTTAAATAATTTCTTCTTTGCAAACACTTTGACAACCACTTCACATAGCGATAACTCTCTAACCGTGAGGAGTTATGTGACGTTCGACATACCACCAGAAATGGCATGACATGTACTATCCATATAGAATAGTATTACCTACAAATATATCAAAACTCATACCATTATCTATCAAACAAACTTGGTTCCATTACCCAAACCTTTGTGCTATTGGACTTTGCTACCAGACTTTAATCAAGGGTTGAAATCAATGACAACGAACCTAATTAATCAACAATATCCCCCTTTGGAATTAATGGAAACACTCTGATGTAATACAAAAGTCATGTCATGCAATACTAAAGTCATATCACTCATGCTCCCCCTGTGACCATCGATCCTTCTGGAACCATGCCTTTATGCTTTGCATCTGATAAATCTCTCCCACTTTGTCATCAATGGAAAATGTATCTTTCCATCCGAGGCTGCTCCCCCTAACTTAACTGTCCTTGGGGATACTCCCCCTCACTGAAATATTCCTGAAACTAATCTCCCAACTTGAACTGTCCTCTTTATGGTGCTTCCTCATGTAAATCTAAGACATATAAGATAATCATTCAAAATCATTCATTTTGGAGTAGAAATTACTTCGAGTCTCTGACGAAGATACTCAAAGGCTTCTCTTGGAAGAGGTTTTGTAAATATGTCTTCCACTTGTTCCTTTTTTCCAACATATTCAACTATGATGTTCTTATCTACAACCTATTCCCGTAGAAAGTGATACTTGATTGGAATGTTCTTCTTCTTGGAGTGCATCACCAGGTTCTTTGAGATACTGATGGTCCTTGTATTATCACAATATATTGGAATGGGCTCATCATACAAACCTGTATATATTTCAGAGTTTGTTTCATCCATATAACCTGTGTATAACATGTTGTTGCTTCATATCTAAAGACCCGGAAAGAAATATGGATCTCTGAGTAATGACATTTCAAATTCATTATGCATATCCTTTGCAAATTTCTGGCTTAACCTATCATCATTGCCTCCAAAAATAATATCATCAACATAAACTTCAATTAATAAAATACTATCTTGAGTTACCTTGATATAGAGGTTAATTTTTGCACTTCCTTTTATGAACTCTTCCTATTGTAGATATTTATCAACTCTATAGTACCATGCTCTAGGAGCTTGTTTTAGACCATACAAGGCCTTCTTCAATTCGCACACGTAATCTGCATTCTCTGACAATTGAAATCCTTATGGTTGTTCGATGTAGACTTCTTCTTCAAGTGTTTTTGTGTTTTGTACCTTGGGAGGTATTTCCCATGTGTTTCTTCTCTCCTAGACACATGTGGGATGTACTATACACTTTGTTCCTTGTACTTATGTCTAATTTCACTTTGACTTAGGAGTTTTAAGTCAAAAGTGAATTTTTGTCATTTATGCCTAAAATGACTATTAATTCACTTTGTGGGTGAATTAGGGACATAAAGTGAACTTAGGGAACTTAACCCAAAGTGGGTTATTGAGTGATCTCAACCTTTTATTAGATGGGATATGGGATGATCTCAGCCATCCATTACTTAGGCTTCCTTATGGAGGTTCAAGAGGGGTGAAAAGGGTGAAGGAGAGCTCATAACTTCATTTTCTCACTTGGAGAGGAAGAGATGGATCTTTTCTATGAGTTTTGTTTCATGAGTTTGCTTGAGCTTGGGTGCATGCTTTCATGGAGGGAGGCATTCAACATCTAGATTTGTTTATTTACTGAGGAGTGTTCATTATTGTGGAGGGTGCACTTGTTGAGGAGGGCACATCAGTAGTGGGGAGTACTTCTACCGATCATATTGCAGTGAGATCAATTGTAGAGGGAGACCATATAGTAGAGATTAATTCATGTGGAGGGGTTTTCTATTCTGAGCTTACAGTTTGCTTTTGGAGCAGTTTTAGTGGATTTGAGAGCTTGTATGGGGGGCACACCTTCCTACGGAGCACCCGGTTCTTTTGGGCTTGTATTTCTTATTGGATCAAGCTTCTATTGTATCAGGTTCATCTGTATTTTGTACTTGTTGTATTCCACCATCTGCTTTCCTCATATATAGATATATATCCCAAGTTGGTTTTCCCTGGGGGGGGTTTATCCAGGTTCATGTTGACCAAAAATGATGTCTATTAGTATTTTATATCTTCTTATTTTCAATTGTAAAGATCTTTAGGTGTGTTGTATTTATTTTAGTATATATGTGCTAACTTCTGGTCACTAAAACTACATGTTAGAGCACCTAAAATTGCAAGTACAACCATAAAAAATCAGCAAGAAGTTCTTGGACTGTTGGCTGTCTTAAACAATAGAAAAACATTTGCATAGCAATTGAAACTTAGAGCCAATCTGTGGTCAAAGACAAACCCAGTTGGAAAGCTTGATAGGACCTGAAAATATTCATGGTATCAGAGCTAAGGTAGTTGAACTTTTGAGCAGTTTGGACAACACATGTGTTGGTTGTCGTATAATTATTCTTGGTGGATTTTTTTGGACAAACATTGACTCATTCAGTGGTTGTTAGAGGGCATATTTTTGTAGAGGACAGTTGGGCAGTTTTGGCACTTTTTCATCAGTCTCTTTTCACACCTACAAAGTAGGAGTGAGGCTGATTTGACTTGACCTATTTTCACACCTATTTTGTTAGGAGTGAGGTCAGATTATGCTTGTCTCTTTTCACACCTGTGTTGACATGAGTGAGGCAACATTTTCCTTGGTTGTTTGAGCATCAGTTGGGAGTGTAGTTTGGCATACATGTCAACATCTTAGATGCGATTTGAGGACAGGCTAGCTGGGGCTAGAAATTGGTCACCTTGAAAGGTGAGGATGGTATTTTTATTAGAGGACCTCAAGCTATGGGACATAGTCGAGGTATTTGTTCCATTCATTCCTATCACTACCCTCGTCTTGGTGGAAGAGTTTAGGAAAAGGAACAACAAGGCAAAGAGGACCATTTGTGATGTAGTTCATGATCATATCATACCCCATTTGACGAGGAATACTTATGCATACAAGATGTGGTCATCTCTATGTAAGTTGTAGCAGAGCTCCAATGAGAACCAGAAGATGGTTCTTCATGACTGACTCAGGGGAGTTCGCCTGCTCAAGGATGAGTCGCTAACTTCATTCCTTGGTCACTACACTTAGATTAGAGATGAGCTTGGAGCCATTAGAGAGTTTTTTTATCCTAACTCTTTGGTGAGGAAAGCTATGAATAGCTTCACCAAACCATGGGGTCCATTTGTACGTGGCATTGTTTCAAGGGAGGTCATGCCTACATGGGAGAGGATGTGGGATGACTTCGCCCAGGAGGAGATTAGGCTTGTAGCCAAGGCTTCTAGATAGCAGAAGAAACAACAACAACAACAGACTGGTCCGAGTGATGAGGATCTTGCTCTTTGGACAAAGGGAAAGAATAAGGCCGTCCATGGGGGTCAGCAGGGTTGCAAGTTTGGGTCCCTACCACAGGGGAGTGGAGGAGAGAGAAGCAGTGGTAAGAGTAGTGGTAAGAGTAGTGGTCAGAGGAGAGATATGAACAAAGTGAAGTGCTTTGTTTGTAAGAAGTTTGGGCACTATGTTGGATAGTTCGATAATAGGAAGAAGAAGAGGGGTGGTACCACAACTACAATAGAGGAGGCACATTTTTAGACACAGTTTCAGAGAGAGTGTGATTTCCACATATGCTACACTTTAGCTGAGATGACACCCAATATTTGGTATATTGATAGCAGGGCTTTGAGCCATATGACTAGAGTTCGAGAGCACTTTAATGATATCAGGGACACCAAGGTGAGGATTTAGATTTCTCTTGGAGATGAAACATTGGTCAGATTTGTTGGGATTTGCACAGTTACCTTTCAGAGAGATAACATGCCACCTATATCTTTCAGGGACGTTCTCTATGTCCCCAGGCTGAAGAAGAATTTGATTTCAGTTTCCACCCTCCATGATAGAGGTCTTGAGGTGACATTCAGAGGCACCAAGGTACTCATTCATCCTAGGGGGTCTTCAATTGCCTTGAGATAGGTGATTGGAGTGAGGGATGGGGAACTGTTCAAATTTCTTTTACAGCCTCTTCATGCATTGGCAGCGAGCAATGACAACAACAAACATATTTGTGAGTTATGATATCATAAGATGGCCCACCTACATCATGGAGCTCTCATAGGACTGAGAGAGGTTGTGACCAGAGTGCCACAGATCAGTCCAGAGCATCAGGATGTTTGCAGAGGGTGTGCGCTTGGACTTCAAGAAATAGATCCATGTCCTTATTCCAAAAATCATCCTTGTTGGCCTCTTCAAAACTGTCTGGTTCAAATGTAGACGAGAGTGTTAGGTGAATTTGTTTTGGTGAGCGTATTCTTCTTCTAGAATCAACTCCTGCATCTTTATTTATGATAATATGATCTGAAGGATGATTCTTCTGTATTCTTTTTCTAGGTTTCTTTGGAGGAACTTGCTGAAATTTCTATTCTACTTCTGTCTGGTCTTCTTCATATTCCCCTTCTACTTCTTCTTCATCTTCTACTTCTTCTTCATAAAGTTTTTCCATTGATTCATTTTCTTCTTCCTTTAATTCTTGTCCACTTGTTTCATCAATTTTTACATTGATTATTTCCACAACTTTGTTCAACCTCATATTGTAACCATTGTATGCTTTCCTTGTACTTGAGTAACCAACAAGTACTCCTTTGTCCACATGAGAGTCAAACTTTCCCACTCTTCCATCTTCTCTTTTGATGTAACATTTGCTTCTAAATACTCTGAAGTGCTTCACATTTGTTGGTCTTCCTTTCCATAGCCTGTAGGGATTTTTGTCAGTGTTGTTTCTGAGCATTACTCTATTTTGAATGTGAACTCTTGTATGCACTGCATGCATCCAAAAAATATCTATCAATTTGGCATCCATTATCATTGTTTGAGCCATTTCCTGTATTGTCTTGTTCTTTCTTTCAACAACTCCATTCTATTGTGGTGTCCTACCAACATAGAATTTCCTTTTATTACATCCATGTTGCAACAGTCCATAAATTCCTTTGAAGTGAACTCTCCTCCATTATCAGATCTCAAACATTTGCTTTTTGAATCCATTTCATTTTCAACTATTTCCTTGTAGACCTTGAAGTTTTCAAAAGCTTCTGACATATTCCTGAGAAAGAAAACTATAGTCATTCTTGTATAATCATCAACTAATAACATAAAGTATTTCCCACCTTTTAAACCCTTTTTTGTAGTTGGTCCAACTAGATCAATATGCACAATTTCCAATGGTCTTGTCATTGAATATTCCTTTGATTTGAACTTGGTCTTTGTTTGCTTTCCTTTTTAACAATGCTTGCATAAAGTGTTGGTTGGTTTTGTGATCTGGGGCATTTCTCCAACTTCTTCCTTTTTGATGACTTTGATAAGGTTATCATAGTGCATGTGACCCATTCTTCTGTTTCCATAGCCAACCTTCATCTTCCTTTCCTAGACAACACTTTTCATTTCCAATTTCACTTAATACATATATGTTTCTTGATGTTCTTGTAGTTGTTGCAATCAATTTTCCTAAACCTTCTTTTATTATCTCTCACTTTTGTGAATCAAAAGTAATTTTATGACCTTGGTCACACATTTGAATCACACTTAGAATATTATGTTTCATAACTTCTACTAGTAGAACATTTTTTTTCCTTGGGATTCTTGTTTCCAATTCTAAATGTTCCTTTTGTAATGATTTTAGCTGAATCATCATTTCCGAAGGAGACTGATCCATCTCTTTCCTTTCTTAATGTAAGAAACTTTTATTTATCACCTGTCATGTGTTTTTAACAACCATTGTCAACATACCAACCATGTTTCTTATTCTTATCTTGTAGAGTGAGTGTGCATTCTTCATTGCTATACTAATTATTCTTTCTTATCCATGTTCTCTTCTGAGGTTCTTGTCTGTGAATGTTGTTGTTTTGTTGTGCTTCTCTTGGAGGGACTACCATTCTACAATCATTGGCCATGTGTCCAAAGTTGTTACACTTGTAGCATTCCACTTCAGTGCTCAATGATTCAAACCTATTGTAACTTCTTCTCTTTGTTTCACTAGGAATTCTTGGATAACCCTTTTGTGTATGAATTTCAAAGTTGTTTATGTTCTTGCCGTTAGCTCTGCAATTCATAGCTTTATGTCCAAAATTATTGCATGCATAACATAAACCAAAAAATACAGTTTGATACCTGCGATTTGAAGATCTTCTGAAAGGATTTACTCTTATGAATCCTTCTTCTTCTCGAGGCCTATCTATTTTTGTCGATTGTTGATTTTGAAATCTGAATCTTCTCGATGGAGGAGTGTCCCTGTAATATTCCTTCTAGGTTTTCCTATCCCATTTGATTGTTTCTGGATAGCTTTTTGGATATATTTCATGTTCTGTTATTTTGGAGCTTGATCCCTTTTTTGTCTGATTGTATTCAAGTCTAGACTTGTCATGATGAGGCTTTTGATTGATGATAATGTCATCCAAAAAAAATTATTTGTTATTCATATTTTTCTTTTGAAGATCCTTTCTTAATGTGGCAATCTCTTCTTCCAAATTTCCAATGATCCTGTCTCTTTTTTCTAGCTTCTCTTTGAGCGCTTCTTCAATTCTTATATATTATTCTATTTGAACCTTCAAATTTGTGATCATTTTCTCTAGTTCTCGAGTGTCTTCTTTATTGTCTAGTTCCACTTGTAGGTTCTTGTTTTTCTTATTTTCTCTTCTTATAACTTCTATGAAAGTCAACAATTCTTCTTAGTAGTAAACCTATTCCTCTTCATATTCTTCTTCGATGTCTTCTTTATTAGAGTCTTCTACCGCCATGAATAGAAATATTTTTGTCTCACTGTCACTGACTTCATCCTCATCTGATGAGGAGATGTCTTCTTTGGTGTAGAATCTTTTCTGAAACCATTCTTTATGGTTCTTTTGCCTTTATATGTGTGTTTTCTATTTGATTCATATTCATCATTCCTCTTAATTTTATTATGAGAACATTTGTTAGCAAAATGACCAATACCATCACAATTAAAACAAATCAATGGAATCTCACCTTTATATCTGTCATTGGTTCCCTTGTTCAATATTCTAACAAAGTTGGCCACTTCTTCATCATCTTCCTAGATGTCATTGTTGCTTCTATGTTCTTTTTCCTTTTGACACAGATGCCACCTCTGCCTCGGTAGAGTCTCTATGCGACCTCCCAGTCCTAAGGATCGTTCACTTTATTTCATGAGCCGGATCGACTCTTTCGATTCCCTACTGGAATCACAAATTTTTGATCCACGGGTCCTTCGGAAACTCCCCTGTGCGAACAGCACTAGGCGCGAGCTCCACTTTTCCCCAAGTGACCACAGCGCTATGACCAAGGCCTATTCCCAAAGGGACTTGTTGCAACTCGCAATATCACGAGTTTTCGATTCGAAACTCCCGACTCTTCCTTCTCAATCTCGCGATACCCGAAATGTCGATACGAGTATGGCTCCTCCTCCGTCAGCGCCCTCCACGCATGACCATAGACTAGACGTTAACTGCTAGCTCCTCTCGTGACTCACACCTTTGCGAGTTCGAGTGTCCAACCTTGGCACCTTCACTTCACAAACCCTCAAGACTTGAAAGTCAGCGAGGTTTGACCTTCCCTTCACGCTTCTCGCAACTCGCTACTTCGCGAGTCGAAGGGTTGAACTCTCGTGCCCTCCTATTGTAATCTCCCAAGACACAATAAGTCAATGCTAGGTTGACTCCTCCCATGATGCTTTTCTCTATTCACAACCTCACAGGTTGAAGTGTCGAGCCTCCACGCTCTTATCTCGCGAATCCCCCAGATGCGAGAAGTCAATGGAGTGTTGACTCCTTTCCTCCTGGCGACATGTATCCACCTGTCAACCATGTAGGCCCCACCTTGTGGTTTTTCCATGTGTCCACACTCGTGCCTCGGATCTCGGCACTTCACGACTTCTGCAATCGAGATGAGGTCCTCTCAACCTCCGAACCCTCGAATGCGTGATATGAAATGGGGCTCCCGATCCAACGGTCCTCTGTGACCTGGATCCTACGACTGTCTCTAATCCTTGTGATTTCACAACTTCGCGACTTGGAGCACCCAAATCTTGGGCTCTTACCTTGCGAACCTCCAAGTTCACAAGATCCCTTGATCTCTGCCACCTGTCCTCCTCAGATGGACGGTCCTGATCTCTTCGCGACTTCGCTACTCGTGACTTGGAGAACCCAACTCCTGGGCTCTCACCTTGCGAACCTCCAAGTTCACGAGATCCCTAGATCTCTGCCACTTTTCCTCCTCAGATGGACGGTCTTGATCCTCTCGCGACTTCGCCGCTTGTGAAGTCGAAAGACTTCCCTCTATGACTCCCGATGTCTTGAAAGACTTCCCTCTATGACTCTCGATGTCTGAATTCCTGATATGGGTGATATTGTGACACCTGTCCTCCTCCAGATGGATGGCTCCGATCCTTTCAGGACTTTGCCAGATGCGAAGTCAAGATGTTCACCTTTGTGAGTCCCGGTGCCCGAATCTCCGAGATGGATGATTTTGTGACATGTGTCCTCCCATAGATGGATGGCTCAGATTCTTTCGCAGTTTCATGATTTATGATGTCGAGTGCCCGGACTCTCATCCTCCAGAACCTCGAACTCCCAAACACCGAATTCCCGATACGATACTCCTTCAGGACTTTCGATTCTTCTTGTGAGGGTTTAAACCTTGAGCTCCTCTCAACAAATCTGACGGCTGTCGGGTTCTTTGCTCAAGATCTAATGGTTCAGATCATCTCTTCTCCTGTGCACTCTCCTGCTACTCCCTAGACGTGAAATCTTCAACGGTCCAGATATCTTCGGCAAATCCGACGACAGTTGTGCTTCCTCCTGAGCTTCTGTGCTTTCTTCCGATGCTTGGAAGATTTTCCAAATGTCCAAAGGCTTCAACATTTTTCTTCTTTCCTCTGTGAGCTCTTCTACTTGAGTCCTCGCCTGCGCTCTTAACGATGTTGTTCCTCCTGAGCTTTCTCTCGAATCCTCAAAGGATTCTTTGACTTTTGCGCTCCTTGCAGAGTCTTTGCACGTAAAGTGTTATCTCTTCTGAGATTTTCAAATGGTCATCCCCTAAGGATTTTATCCTTCTTCCTTCTTCTACAGATGATTAATTTGGATTCCCTCTTGGATATCCTCTACTTAAGCAACCTCTTGCTGAGTCTACAGGGTGTTCAACAACCTTGTGAATATCCTTCGGTGGATTCTTCTTCAAATCATAGAACTCAACAGAGTTCTCTTCCTATGTCTGCCTGCACACTGACTCAATGACCTCCTGGCTAAGTTATACAGAACTCCTCAGAGCTTCTGTCATCTATATGAACTCACAGCAGAGTTCCTCTTCTGTGCACTCCTTGCACCTGCTCAATGCCCACCTGGCAGAGCTTCTACAGAACTCACAGCAGAGTTCTTCTCCTGTGCACTCCTTGCACTGGCTCAATGCCCACCTGGCAGATCTTTACAAAACTCAAAGAGAGTTTTTGTCTACAACTGTGTTCCTCCTACATAGCCTTGCCTCCTGAGGTGCTCAGCAACCTCAAAGGTCTTCCTCTGAATTGTTGATTTTAGCTACTGTGCCCTCTTGGTGCATCTTTTTCTGACTCCGCAGAGTTTAGAAGTGCATCTATGCACTGGTATCCAGAGACCACAGTACTCTTTCATGCCATCTTGGCATGAAACCACAAAGAACCTCTCAAGCCTAAAAACAAAACAACTCCCTGTAAATGTCTAGCATACATCTACAACATAAAAGAACACACACAGACATTCATTCAACACAGGAAATATGCAAGAAAAATTGTTGTTTGTATTAAATGGCAAATGCCTATTTTTATAAGGTGTTTCTGAGCATGGACAATATCAAAGTCTCAACTCCTTCTCTTCTCTTACAACTCTCTTCTAACTCTTCCCCAAATGAGATCGCAATTGATCTTTTACATGGGGCTTCTCTTCGAGCTCTTCCCTCCAATCTACCTACCCTATTCAATTACATTGAATGGGTTGTCTAGTCCAGAATCGGATCTAGATCTCAGCCTTACAAACATTAAAGGCCTACCTACTCTAATTCCTACACAAAGGCATGACTCCATGGCTCAATAGCCTACAACATTAATTATATCCATATTTGAATTTGAAAACAAGGTTGCACCTCTCTTCAGCCTTAAATGCACGTGCTGACATGGCTGGCTGGCTGGCTAGCTGACATGGAGAGATGCTCCTGCATCACCCTTTTATTTCCCTTTTGATTTGACCTTTTTTATAATTTGAAAGATGCTTCCTTTATTTATGCATTTTCCTTTTCAGTTCTCATTTCATATGCTGTGAAGATTCCATGTAGTTCGTCCATGCTTATTGAGTATAGATATTCTCTTTCTTCTAGTGCTGATATCTTAGGATCAAATCTCATAGGAAGAGATCTTAGTACCTTTTGAACAATTACAGTTTCTTTAAATTCTTCTCCCAATGCTATGATTGTATTAACTATTTCATCGAATTGTAAGAATTAAGTTGCAATATTCTCATGTTCCTTCATCTTTAGTTGTTCGAACTGACCTCTGCAAGTTTGAATCTTTCCTTCTTTGACTTTTGAATATCATTCATAAATATTTTGAAGCTTGTCCCAAGTCTCTTTAGTGGATTTACAATGTATAAATTTGGTGTATACCGATTCACAAAGACCATTCATATGTGCATTTGTGGATTTGGAATTATTTTGACCGAGTTTTATTGTTATTTCATTTATCAGCAAAATTGTTGGTTCTTTCTATCCATCTACAACTGATTGCCAAATTTCAAATCCCTGTGCTTGTATATATGTTTTCATCCTTCTGCTCCAAAATGCATACTTCTATCCATCAAACTGTGGTATTCCATTTTTATACATGTTGTTGCCTTGCATGATCTACCCTTTATTGGTTAAACCGATTTCCAAAGGAACCTACTATGATACCAATTGTTGGATTACTAAGAGGGGGGGTGAATCAATAATAGATCAATCTAATCCTTTTTAACCATAATCTACAAGTGTTATATCAATGTAGCATTATCATCCAATAGTTGTAGATTAAATAAACAATGAAAAAATGATCAATCATACGCATACACAGTACACCAGTGTTTTTATGTGGAAACCCAAAGTGGGAGAAAACCACATAATGTTTTTTCTTATATGTCTTTAAGAATTACATTCATTGGAAGCACCAACTTCCTTTATTTTCTAGCTGCAACTAGAAGGAGGCTCCAACCCCCTAGTTTCTTAGGCTACAACCTGAGGGAATATCCAACTCCCAAATTATCTGGCTACAACCCCCTATGTTCTTTGGATACAACCAGAACGTGGCTACAACCACCTGTCCTTGCCCCGTCGAACCGCCCTGAAAGATAAGTAGAATTATGAAACCACTGTCACACTATCACTGAGAGATATACCATCGCAAAACTATACCAACCTGTACCACTAGCCTCCAGCCAACCTATACTACTACCTTGCAATCAACCTGTACCTAAACTAAACATGTATCAAACAAAATACAACAGATACATGACCTATAGTTCTGCAACATGTGTATGTACGGTCCCTATCTGTACAACATCCCGAGTATGTATGTGTCCTATCTGTTATGCAATTTGCATATGCCTTCTGAAACTAGGGATACAGGACCTATACTTATGCAACATGTGTATGTACGCGTCGTATCTATACAACAACTTGCATATGTATGCATCATGTCTGTTATGCAGCCTATGTATACCCTTTGAAAACTAGGTTTTTCTTTCTTCTGAAAACTTCTAACCCTCTGCAACTTCTTTCACATAGATATGCAACCTGTCATTATACCAAACTGTAACAGTACCCTGTGCATGCATCCTCATACATAACCTTTACCCAAAAATTATATATCTCTCTCTAGTCATGTGCCATATAAGTGTGTGTAATCATGAACAATTATAATAACCCTCACATGATCTAAACATCACCCCCTTTCTGATATTCAACCTCTCAATACATAAAACACTTCACAAATACAAGATCTCAACCATATACCACAAAAACCCTTATCCATATACTAATAAATACAAGGTGTGCCTCAACTCTAACAAGAAGTATCAATAATAAATATTGATTATACCAGTGTTGTATTTCTGTAGATATGACTTACACAGAAGATCCCATGCAACCACTAGTCTCTCTAGGGAGAATCCTCAAATCTCCATAACCATTTCTCATGCATACATCAAAATCCAACTGCTCATAGAAATAAGACATACATTTTGAACCAATGGATAGATCTGATGTATCTGATCACTGTAGGGAAAGGACTATTGCTGAGGGGAGTTATGAGTTCTCCCTCATGGATTGATGGTCAGGCTAGGTGGTGAATGGAGCAAGTGACATTGGTTGTTCTGTTCTAAGGTTGGGAGGAATGTGGTTGTTCCCTTTGTCTTTCAGCGAATTGGTTCATATATGTTCATCTACTCTTTTCTGATTGTATATCTCTTGTTTTAAATGGCTGTCAGGATACATCTATGCATTGTTGGGTGAATTGTTTTTGTTGAATTTCCTTTTAGTTAAGAATCATTTTGATTTAAATGACTGGAAGAGTAGAGTTAGTATAATACTATGTGATTTATGGATGAGAGCTAAACTACGAATGGTTGGGAACAAACTTAGGATAAACTCCTTTCTGGTTTAATTTTATACTTCGATTAAAAATTGCATGTACATCCAAACTTTGAGTAGAATCAGAATTATACGAACACGCTGGAATGCTTCAATTTTTGAAACCAAGTCACTCTGAATCTATTTTTGAATAGTATAAATCATGTGTTTATATAAGTACAGAATAGAAAGTAATTATGCACTCGTATATTTCTGTAAAGAATTATACAGGGTCATAACACTCACATAAAATCGATGTGAGGTAAGGATAACATTAAATATTCATATAGCATTATACATACATACATATATATACATATATTCTTGCACAAAAGTCGATATCCTATCTTTCTATTTTCGTTGAGATTCGATTTAAAGGAATATAAATATTCAGAAATACATAAGTTTATTTCCATGCAACGCATGACTGTAAGTTCAGACTATAGACATACCAGATATTAAAATACAATCAAAGACAACAATGCAACTAAGTGTTAGTGGGATTTCAGGAATATATAATGATAGAAAGTAAATAGTCTACAAAAATCAAAATGAGAGACTTGAAAGGAAATTACTATGAACGGTAAATGAATAGACTAACAGATAATAAACGAGAATCTAGGATAGTGTGAAAAGATTAAAGCTACAGGACTAAACAAGGAATCGTCAAAATTCTCCATAATATCCAAAGAAAAGAATCAAAATAGAATAAGTGTTCATAGAGGCATGTTGATATCCATTCAAGAATCATTCATATAACAGATTTATTTCTCTACAAGAATTGATTGTTCGTATTTCCACTCTAAATCAAATATACAACTCTTGAAGTACAACAATATTCTAAATTGTGTGATTCAATCAGTTACACAATAATAAGGTTATGATCCTTATGCATTCTGATTTAATCTTTAAAATATAGAGATAAAATATTGGGCTATATGTTGAATGGACTCTTTCACCATGATGTTAACCTTCCGGTTTAGAATCGTATCAGTTTATAGAAAACCTAGGGCACTCCTCTAAGAGCGGCGAAATGAAACCTGAATACCTTTTGTGCCTCTAACTTGATCCTGCATCCAGATTTGTTCACGGTCGAAATCCCTGCAAGGAATTTAGAGATTTACATTAGTATTATATAACAGAAGTAAGATGGGTGAAACTTTTAATATAATGATAAATGACATAAGGATTTTTTTTCAGAGTACTACTTAACTTACGACTAGAGATCTGGAATCCTTCCCTTTTCACGATTTGGTTGGATAGGAGTCACGGGCCGAGCGAAAGATGGTCCAAGGATTCCTGATGGGTACCCTCGCAACAACAGGGTCCCATCATTAGTGTTGGCATAAAAAAATATAATCAATTTCTTTATGAAATGAAACGAACAACAGTGCTAACATTTAAAATACAAATTGTATAAAACATGTCATGTGAGCAGGCCGAAGGCATAGTGTAAACACAAAACAAAAATGCTACACATAAACGTTGAGATTAAAACCTTCCCTAAACCGATTGTCTATATTGCAGAGGGTATTTATAAATCAATGATAAATACAGAGTTAATCTTCTACTGCATTTTTACTAGACTTCAAATGGTGGATACTAACCGCAGACCATGATAATGACAGTAAGAGATATACTTAATCCAAGAAGTTCCACAAACACAAACATTATATGATGTAGGGTATTTTTAATGAACTGTTCAAAAACATAGAAGTCATATTTTTAATTGTACCAGACAAGAACGAAATAGCCATTAAGGAAGCATTATATTCGTAAAGACCAGCTAAGGGTCTGATGAAAATTACAGAAGGGTGCATTCATCCTTTACAAAGAGAAAGAAAGAAAGTGCAATATAATATGCTATACACAGTGTGAGCATTCAACTCCATATTAAAATCCTGCGTAGCCTCATGAAAGTGCAACAATAGGCCTGCACATACATCAACAAAGGGACCATAAATAATGATAATAATAGGGAAATAACGAAAACCTAGGATTGAAATTACAAACGAAAACTTTGCAGGTGTAAATTCTCTTAATCGGAATAAGGAGGTGGAATGCCGAGACCTTCAGAGAGATTGAGACTAAAACAAATGAATAATGCAACTTATACAGGAGAGGGAACAATCCTACAAGATTACAAGGAATAATGATAAGGGGAAGATTTAATTTAAAGTTATAACAAGAGTTATAGAACGAATATTAATTTCACTGTAACTAAATTCTGAAACTCCACTCTATTACTTAAATCACAGTAACATCTTAAAATTACTAGGGAAGACAGATAATGTTGTTTGTTCCACCGGGTAACGACCTCCAAGTCGACAGTCTCCCATGCTAAGGAAATAACATGCAGAGTCATTCGAAGGGCTTCACAATGAAAAACAATAAAACTCGCTTAACCCTAAGAGAAACCCTTGGTATACAGATGAAATGTTGAGGGTACGAAGGTTGGTCTTCCCATGTGATGGGGGAGAGTTGACATGATTATATTGAAGGATGGGTTAGGTGAAACCATAAAAACTCACACACACAGGACCCCATTAATAGCAGGTGGATAGCTTTAACCCCTTTCTGACAAGTAAACCATTCTTTCCACATCAAGAAAATCGTGAAGTTAATAATAGTCCCTTCGTGACACGACTAGTTGGAACACGTTCACTCCAACTATTTCATTTCATTTAGAATACCGTTCAATTAAGACTTAGTGAGACATCATTCAGATTAGGTAGAGTTAAATGAACTGTTAGTGTATTAACCAAAAACCTTTATGTCGATTATGACTGGAATATCTTTACCCAACTATTAAATTACAGGGGTTTCATTTCGATGACTTTGTCCTTGAAAAGAAATATCAAATATCTTATGTTAAACATAAACACTTCGCCAAGGTGTACATGCATGTTATGCATGTTATACGAGCTCTCTTCGATTAGTTATATGAGATTAACCTTGCGCGCAAGTATAGAAGTGTATTACTTAGAGGAGGGTTTAGGACCATAAGTCCTAAGCCTATTATAATGCACACACACACACACACATATATATATATGAATGTTATCATAACTTTAGATCTAAAGCGAAATGTTAGAATGTGGAGTTTGCCCATTCTAGGAACTTTGTTCAATATGTGTTAAGCTGGGATAGAATTGTCACCATTGATAATCGGACCATTAGAAAACTTACCAGATTTTAGAAATGGAGATAAAAGGCAACTTTCTCTTAATTATGAATCTGTTAAAGGAATTGGAGATTAATGTCCCTAAGACAAAAAAAAAAATTATGACAAATTTTGAGGTACATTACATATGGTATCAGATCAAAGGTTACAACACTTGGACCTTGAACAGAGCCAAATCAATTACTTATTACATATTTATGTCTATGTAAAACTAACAAGCCATTACTATTACAAACATAAAACTCTTTTTTGTTTTGCGTTAATCATGGCAGCCCAGGATGAAGCAGAAATCAGACTTGAGGAGAATCTTGGACAAAGACCTCCTGAAGATCAGAGACGGAATAGTGACGGAAGCTCACCTACCGAAGTTCTGGAAATTATGAGAAATCTCATTGTTGATTTGCAGGTTTTCAAAGAAGACAACGAGAAACTGAAAAAGGCATAGCATGAACAGAAGGAAATAAATGAAGTCTTGTTGCGAAGTATAGTGACAAAGAAACCCCAAAGGATGATAACCAGGAAGAAGAGGTTAGTAAAAGTGCCTCCAATAATTCTAGTCTTGAAGTAGAGAAAGGGGACAACTCATCTAAAGGTACACCTCTAGCTGAAGATAAAACAAAAACAGACAGAAAAAGGAAATAGGTGGATCACCTTGAGGGAGAATTTAAGAAAATCAAACCATCTACCTTTCATGGAGAATCCAGAAAAGGGGAGGAAGTTGAAGCATTTTTATTAGACATCAAGAAGTATTTCCAGATATGCAACTATTCCAACAATATGAAGGTCAGAATGGCCATCTATAATCTGAAAGGAAAAGCCAACATTTGGTGGCAAGACCTGAAATTGGCCAAGGGCCTAAAAGAGAAACAGATGGAATGTTCATACTTTAAGAAATACTTTAAGAAACAATACCTATATGAAATTTACTATGAAAGAAAAACCAAAGAATTTTATGAGCTATGACTTGGTCAAATGGCTATGGAAGATCTAATAAAAAAATTCCTAGAATTACTAAGGTTTGTACCTTATATCCGGGAGGATAAAGTGAAAATCCAATGGTTCCTAAGCTATTTACCACAGTCCTACAAGGACACAATTTAATTTTATAATCCCAAGTCCTTGAGTGAAGTATTTAGGAAAGCCTGAATGTGCTACGACCAATACAAACATCAGTAAGAATTTCCCAAGGCTTGGCAAGATAAGGAACAAGACCGAATGAACCAGCAGAAGAAGGGATACTAGCCAAATCCTTATCATAAGGAAAAAAAAATCATTCCAAGTAAATATTTTCACTCCAACAACTCAAACATGCAAGGAGGTGGGAAACCGATAAATCTGGGAACAAAGAAGTTTGGGGACATCCCTTGTGAACAGTTAAAATGATGGGAAAGTGGAGAACCTCATCTAAGGAGGAACTGTCCACATTTGAATTCAGAAAACATAACTATTGTTCACAATTTATAGGAAGCCTCTATAGTAGGGGATGTAGGCAGAATCTTACATCGAATCAATGCAGTCATGGATGGTCGGCAAGCTGACCACCAGTCCTCCATGGTGGAAATTAAAGGTGAAATCAATAACACTCGAATTTCTGTTTTAATTGATCCTAGAGCTACATTAAGTTATATCACTCCTGATATGGTGGAGTCAAATAAACTTAAGAAAACAAGAAACACAAAATCTTGGATGGTACAACTAGCAATAGGAATGAAAAGAAAAGTTGTCGACTTTATTTTTTATTATGAGTTCAGTTTAGGTAGTCAAAACATAAAGAAAAGTCTGAACATTCTACCGTTAGGATCTTATGATGTAATTATTGGAATGGATTGGTTAGAAAAGAATAAATTAGTGCTATATTGTTATGAAAAATCATTTAAGTATAAAGACAAAAATGACACTGCTAGGACAGTTCAAGGTATACAAAAACCAGTCTCAGTTAGACAGATTTCAGCAATGCAATTCAAAAAATGCATGAGAAAGGGTTGTCAAGTTTATGCCATCCAAGTAACAAACCTATTAGAAAAAGGAAATAAACTCAACTTGGAGGATTTTTCCATTTTGCATGATTTCAGAGATGTGTTTGTTGATGAGATAAATGAATTACCCCCATGAAGGGAGATAGACTTTTCTATCGACCTATTACCTGGTTCAGCTCGTATCTCAAAAGCACCTTACCAAATGAGATTTTCGGAATTAATAGAACTAAAGATTCAACTACAGGAATTATTGGACAAAGAATATATCAGACCGAGTGTTTCACCATGGGGAGCACCAGTCCTCATTGTGAAAAAGAAAGATGAAAATATGGGATTAGGCATTGACTATAGACAATTAAACAAAATGACTATTAATAACAAGTACCCCTTACCTAGGATAAATGATTTGTTCGATCAAGTAGGCGGGGAAAAGATTTTCTCGAAATTTTATTTACGATCTGGTTATCACTAGGTTAGAATAAAAGATGAGGACATAAGTAAGACATATTTTCAAACAAGATATGGACATTACAAATTTTTGGTTATACCTTTCGTACTAACTAACGCTCCAACCATGTTTATGTGTTTAATGAACAACATTTTCAGTCAATACTTGGACAAGTTTGTGTTGGCATTTATTGACGACATTCTAGTATATTCTAAAATAGAAGAAGAACACAAAGAAAACTTAAGGATAGTTCTTCATACTTTAAGGAAGCACCAACTGTATTCTAAACTCAATAAATGTGACTTTTATCAGAAGAAAATACAATACCTAGGGCATGTAATTTTTGCAGAAGGCATTGTAGTCAACCCAGAGAAAATAAGAGCCATCATGGAATGGCCGATTCCTAAGGACGTAGCGGAAATTCGGTCATTCATGGGAATCACCGGATATTACCACAGATTTATAGAGGGATTTCCCAAAATTGCATACCGTATCATATCACTACAAAATAAGGGAACCAAGTTCAACTAGTCACAGAAATGTCAAGACAATTTTAATAAGTTAAAGGAATTATTAACAACCGCACCCATTTTAAAGGTAGCAGACCCAGACAAAGACTTCATCGTCTGTGTAGACGTGAGTAAAGAAGGATTAGGTGGTGTCCTGACTCAAGAAGGGCAGTTTATTTGGTATGAGTCTCGAAAAATAAAGGAACATGAATGAAACTATGTCACTCATGACTTAGAGTTGGCAGTTGTAATACACGTCTTAAATATGTGGTGACACTACATAATGGGCAGCAAGTTTCTGTTATTAACTAACAACAATGGTGTGAAATTTTTGTTTAGTCAGCCAGACCTTAATGCAAGGAAAGAAATATGACTAGCCTTCTTGAGGGAATTTGACTTTGAGGTAACACATATCAAGGGTAAGGAAAATAAAGTAGCTAATGCTTTGAGTAGAAGAGTTCATGGGTTGTTTGAAATAAACATTAGCAGGGCAGAAAGCGATCTTGGATAGAGGATAAAGACTGTAGGTAATAATGATGAAAATCACACTAAAACAATGGAAGAATTTCAGAGCACTACAAAAAATTCAGACAAAACAGATCAGGGTGTGGACATAAATGGTCTACTACGATTCAAAAAAATACTATACATACCAGATTCGACAGAGTTAAAGTTAACAGTTTTGGATGAAGTTCATAAGAAACCATATTCTAGTCATCCAGGATACTAGAAAATGATAGCAACACTATGAAAGTTATTCTATTGGCTCAATATGAAGGTCGAAATAGAATAATACTTAGCTAAGTGTCAAGATTGTTAGCAGGTAAAATCCGAACACCAACATACAGCTGGTTTGTTGCAGCTCTTACCTGTGCCAGAATGGAAATGGGAGACTATATCACTAGAATTTATTACATGTTTTCCTAGAACTCAGAATCAAAATGATTCAATTATGGTGGTAATCGATAAACTTAGTAAGTCTACACACTTTATTCTTGTAAACTCTACTTTTAAATCTATTAACATCGTTGAAATATTCAAGAAAGAAATTTTTAGACTGCATGGTATTCCTAAAATGGTGATTTCGGATAGAGACGTAAAATTTACATCTGCTTCTTGGAAATAATTGTTTGCAGGGTTAAATACTAACTTGAATTCCAGCACGAGTTATCATCCATAAACGGATGGAAAGACTGAACGAACAAACCAAATCATAGAATATATGCTCTGTATGTACGTAAGAACAAAACCAAGTAAGTGAGAAGACTACCTGCACTTGGTAGAATTTGCATACAATAATGGGTACCAAACTTCGACTAAAATGAGCCCTTTTGAGGTACTGTACGACATAAAGTGTACAAATCCAATTAGTTGGGATAACCCAATTGACAGACTCATGGTTGGACCAGAGATGCTCTAGGAAATGGAGAGCATGGTAAGAAAAGTACAACAAAACCTAAAAGAGGCACAGGACAGACAAAAAGTTACGCAGACTAGAAAAGAAGACACTTGGAATTTCAAGTTGGAGACCACATCTATTTAAAATTCAAAGCCCAAAAAATTTCACTAAATCTAGGGAACTATGCCAAATTGGCACCCAGGTTTTGTTGGCCTTTCGATATCTTAGCTTGAATGGACCCGTAGCATACCAACTTGCACTTCCTGCCAATCTAAAAATCCATAAGGTATTTCATGTTTCTTTGTTAAATAATTATGTTCATGACCCTACTCATATTATAGATTGGAACTTGGTGCAGGTGGAACCAGAAGGCGAGTTCCAAGAGGAACCTCTACGCATTCTGGATAGGAGAGAAATAGCACTTCAGAACAGAGTCGTCTCCTAGGTAAAAGTGCAATGGAAGCACTTTATCCTTGAGGAGGCCACTTGGGAGTTGGAGGGAGATTTGCATAAATCTCATCCAATCATGTTCCAAGAAAGGAACGAACACTCAGGATAGTGTTTTATTGAAGGGGGAATGGATGTAACATCCCAAAAAATAAATTATTTTTTGAATATGAAATTCCTTAGGAAAATTGTTTCCGTTTTTGGTAAATTCAAAATTGGAAAATTTTTGTTATTTATGGAAATTATGAATTTTGAATTTAATTAATTGTAATTGATGATTATGACTGTTGGGCAGAGATCTGATTTGACCCAACTAAATATCTATCTATGAAACTTGTATGAAACAGAATATTTTATAATTATTGTTGATGGACAAATGGAATAGCCATGTTAAAAATCAGCTGACCATGACTCCATGAGTGGGGAACATGTTGGAACTACCTCAGGGCTGATTGCTACAAGTGGCAAATCAAGAATTTGGCCATGGGAAGCCCCTGAAAATCATGGATTTGGAAATCCACAAAAATTACGAAGGGGGAAAAATACCTAGGCAAAAATGGCTTTTGATATATAGCATATGGGAGGAGGCAAGACGTTGTCTTGTATGATGGAAGGAGGATAATTATCTCTTGTTGTTAGGAACACTGATTTTTATTGATTGTGAGGCAAGGAGAAGTTACCGAAGTGAAAGGAATATTGTTGAGGGTAGTTCTGAGTTCACCCTCATGGATTCATGGTCAGTATAGGGGGTGAATGGAACAAGTGACATTAGCTGTTCCGTTCTAAGGTTGGGAGGAACTTGGTTTTTCCCTTTGTCTTTCAGTGAACTGGTTCAGATATGTTCATCTACTCTTTTCTGATTATATATCTCTCATTTTAAATGTCTGTCATGATACATCTATACATTGTTGGGTGAATTATTTTTGTTGAATTTCCTTTTAGTTAAGAATCATTTGATTTAAATGACTGAAAGAGTAGAGTTAGTATAATACTGTGTTCTTTATGGTTGAGAGATAAACTACGAATGGTTGGGAACAAACTTAGGATAAAATCCTTGCAGATTTAATTTTATACTTCGATTAAAAATTGCCTATACATCCAAAATTTGAGTAGAATCAGAAGCATACGAACATGCTGGAACGTTTCGAGTTTTAAAACCAAATCAATCTGAATCTATTTTCGAATAGTATAAATCCTATGTTTATATAAGAACATAATAGAAAGTAATTATACACTCGTATATTTCTGTAAATAATTATACATGGTCATAACACTCACATAAAATCGATGTGAGGTAAGGATAACATTGAATATTCATATAGCGTTATATATATATATATATAGTATATAAATATATATACATATATGCGTGCACAGAAGTTGATATCCTATCTTTCTATTTTCGTTGAGATTTGATTTGAAGGAATATAAATCTTCGAAAATACATAAGTTTATTTCCATGCAACGCATGACGGTAAGTTCAAACTATAGACACACCAGATATTAAAATACAATCAAAGACAACAGTCCAACTAATTTTTAGTGGGATTTCTATAATATATAACAACATAAAGTAAATAGTATACAAAAATTAAAATGACAAACCTGAAAGGAAATTACTATGAAAGGTAAATGAATAGACTAACAAATAATAAATGAGAATCCGAGATAGTGTGAAAAGAGTAAAGCTATAGGACTAAAGGAATCATCCAAATTCTCCTTAAGATACAAAGAAAAGAACCAAAACAGAATAATTGTTCATAGATGCATGTTGATATCCATTCAAGAGCCATTCATATAATAGATCTATTGCTCTACAAGAATTGATTGTTCGTATTTCCACCCTAAATCGAATATACAACTCTTCAAGTACAACCATATTCTAAATTGTGCAATTCAATCAGTTACACAATAATAAGATTATGATCCTTATGCATTCTGATTTAATCTTTAAAATACAAAGATAAAAGATTGGGCTATATGTTGAATGGACTCTTTCACCACGATGTTAAACTTCTGGTTTAGAATTGTATCAGTTCATAGAAAACCTAGGGAACTCCTATAAGAGTGACGAATTGAAACCTGAATACATTTTGCACATCTGACAGGAGCCTACATTCGGATTTGTGCACGGTTGAAATCCCTACAAGGAATTTACAAATTTACATTAGTATTATATAACAGAAGTAATATGGGTGAAAATTTTAATAGAATGATAAATGAAAAAAGGAGTTTTTTTCAGAGTGCTACTTAACTTATGACTTGAGATCTAGCGTCCTTCCCTTGTTGTTATTTGGTTTGATAGAAGTCCCAGGCCGAGGGGAGAATGGTCCAAGAATTCATGATGGGTACCCTCTCAACAACAGGGTCCCATCATTAGTTTTGGCACCAAAACATATAATCAATTTCTTTATGAAATGAAACAAACAACAATGCTAACATTTAAAATACAAAGTGTATAGTCCCCGAGGTGTAGGACATTCGGTGATAGAGTGTGTTGTTAAGCCACTCCATGATGTTAAAGTCACCGGTTCGAAACCTACGGGGACAAAAAATCCAACCATGTTAAGGGTTGGTGTGGCTCAGGCCGGGTGCGATCCCCGGGTGATTTTGACAGCTTAGATGCCCCTGAGTTGCAGTTTCTCAAGCCACAGATTAATCGCATAGCCAACAGGTCTCGCACAAATTAACAAACAAAAAAAAAAAAATACAAATTGTATAAAACATGTCGTGCGAGCAGGATGAAGGCATAGTGTAAAAACAAAAGAAATGCTACACGTAAACGTTTAGATTAAAAACTTCCCTGAACCGACTGTCTATATTGCAGAGGGTATTTATAAATCAACAATAAATACAGATTTAATCTTCTGCTAAATTTTTACCAGACTTCAAATGGAAGATACTAATTGGAGACCACGATAATGACAGTAAGAGATATACTTAATCCAAGAATTTCCACAAACACAAACATTATATGTTGTAGGTTATTTTTAATGAATTTTTCGAAAAAATAGAAGTCGTGTTTTTAATTGTACCAGACCAGAATGAAATAGCCATTAAGGAAGCATTATATTCGTAAAGACTAGGCAAGGGTCTGATGAAAATTACAGAAGGGTGGATTCATCCTTTACAAAGAGAAAGAAAGAAAATGCAATATAATATGCTATACATAGTGTGAACATTCAACTCCAAATTAAAACCCTATGTAGACTCACAAAAGTGCAACACCAGGCCTCGACATACATCAACAAAGGGATTGTAAAGAATGAGAATAATAGGGAAATAACAAAAACCTAGAATTGAAATTACACACGAAAACTTTGTAAGTGTAAATTCTCTGAATTAGAACAAGGAGGTGGAATGTTGAGACCTTTAGAGAGATTGAGACCGAAGCAACCAAATAATCCAACTTATACAGGAGTGGGTACAATCCAGAAAGATGGCAAGGAATAACGATAAGGGGAGGATTTAATCTAAAGTTATAACAAGAGTTAGAGAACGAATATTACTTTCACTCTAACAAAATTCCGAAACTCCACTCTATTACTTAAATTATAGTAACATCTTAAACTTACCAGGGAAGATGAATAACGTTGTGTGTTCCACCAGGTAATGACCTCCAAGTCGACAGTCTCCCATGCTAAGGAAATATCATTCAAAGCCATTTGGAGGGATTCACAATGACAAAGGAAAAAACTCACTTAAACCTAAGAGAAACCCTTTCTATAGATATTAAATGCCGAGGGTACGAAGGTTGGTCTGGCCATGTGATGGGGCAGAGTTGGCGTGGTTAGATTGAAGGACATGTCAGGTGAAATCCATCAAAACTCGAACACATGGGAACCCATTAATATCAGGTGTAGATATTTAACTCCTTTCTTACAAGTAAACCATTCTTTCCACATCAAGAAAATCACGAAGTTAATAATAGTCCCTTCATGACACGACTATTTGGAACACATTCACTACAACTATTTCATTACAGTTAGTATACCGTTCAATTGAGACTTAGTGAGACATCGTTCATATTAGGTAGAGTTAAACGAACTATTAGCATAGAATTTTATTAACCAAAAACCTTTAAGTCGATTATGACTGGAAGATCTTTACCCAACTATTAAATTACAAGGGTTTCATTTCGATAATGTTGGCCTTGAAAAGAAAATATCTTATGTTAACCATCAACACTTTGTCAAGGTGTATCACCCCTAACCCAATACGTTATGCATGGTATACAATCTCTCTTCGATTAGTTAGATGAGATTAACCTTGCGCGCAAGTATAGAAGTGTATTACTTAGAGGAGGGTTTAGGACCATAAGTCCTAAGCCTATTATAATGCATATATATATATATATGTATATGAATGACATCATAACTTTAGATCTAAAGGGAAATGTTAGAATGTGGAGTTTTCCCATTCTAGGAACTATGTTCAATATGTGTTAAGTTGGGATAGAATTGTCACGATTGATAATCAGACCATAAGAAAACTTACCAGAGTTTAGCAATGGATATAAAATGAAACTTTCTCTTAATTACGAATCTATTAAGGAAATGGAGATTAATGTCCCTAAGACAAAAAAAAAATCTGACAAATTTTGAGGTACATTATAGTTACCTTTTTACCATCTTAACCCGTTTTCCTTATTTTAGGGTTAAGCCACTTCTAACCACTTGTCCACTTAACTTAACCACTTTCCATAATTAGTAAGTTATCCATTAACTTTATTATTTAAATAATTTCTTCTGCATCCTCTTTTACTTATAGTACAATCATCACTTCACTTTATTATTTAAATAATTTATTCTTTGCAAACACTTTGACTACTTTGACCTTTTGGGGCTTCTAGATGACTCATGAGGGTTCTACAACTTCACATGGCCATAACTCTATACTCGTGAGGAGTTATGTGATGTTCCACATATCACCAAAAATGACATGACATGTACTATCCATATAGAATAATCTTACCTACAAATATATCAAAACACATACCATTATAGATCAAACAAAGGGGTTGGATCCAATGGTGGAAAGCAAGTTTTTCAGCATTGGGCATGGTTCAATTCCTGTGAGGGATTTATGTGGAGCCATGGGGGCACCTTGAGGTAGTGGTCGAATGTGTGATTTCACCCAGATATATTATATTAAATGGTATCATGACCCATGCACACATAAGTGGATCAAAGCCCACCCCCATGTCCTTAAATTTTTCAAAGCCCTAAGGGTTATCTCAAGCGGTTCTGAGCCAAACGTGAAGCTATCTCCAGCAGAGGAGGTCACGGGTTCAAATATCTTGTTCCCCCTTGGGTTAGGCTTGCCATGGACATCAGGGATAACAATTTACCTTGTTTACCATCCACGAAGTGTGGAAGTACTTGGTGGTTTCCCGTGAGATATTACCTCGGAAAAAAAAATTATTTTTTAATTAACACCTTACTTTAATACATTACATTATACATTAATGTATTAATACTTAAGTAATGTATTAATACTTTAAGTAATGTATTATTTGCTTTATTATTTGATGTATTACTTTATTTTATTTTTGTTTACTGACAAAAACGACAACTTGGGCGGTTCTCGTACTCGCATGACACAGGGTCGATTCCCAACTGCTACTACTATAACCTCCAGGTGCATCCACACATCCCACAAGCATGTGGCATGGGTAAATAGGGGTGAGAATTGAACTTGAGACCTCTACTAGTTGGGAAAATCCCCCTATATTGGGTCGAGGTATAGGCATTTCACTAACTTCCCTTAAAAGACAATTCTATTCCTAAGCTACTCAAAACTATCTAAACTAGAAAACAAGAAAGAGGAAAGAAGTTCAGTAGGTGAACCTTTGGTCCTTGTGGCTGGTGTAGACCTCTTTCACCTTTGTAGCTTCCTAGATTGTGGGTCTCCTCCCAAATATGACCTGCAAAAGATTAGGAAAACAATGCTACAATGTATACGATCTCTACTTATCACTTTCAATATTAAGATACAAACATAAATGCATAAATCAATAAAAGCATAAAAACACAATGTTTTGGAACAAGAAATAACTCTTTTATTCAATATCAAAATCAGAAAGATTACAACCTTCTTCGGAAAACACTCCATGAACCAGGTCTGGGATCCTCTATTGTTTCTCTATGTTAAACATTCCCATGCTTTCCTCTCACAACCAACTGATCTCTTAGGAAAAGGGAAAGGGTTGTATAAGGAGAAAGCGTTGGAGGGGAATGTTGAGGCCAAATCTCAGAAAGGGATGCAAAACTTGGGCTAAAAAGGGAAAGGTATTTTGGCAGAGTTTACTTGTTCTCTTGCTTGTTGTTGTAAATAGGACCCTGAGACATTTTTTTATATGAGAAAAATATGGTTATTTGGTTTGGGGACGAGCTACAATGGGTAAAATAGTTGGAAAACCCTTGATATCCCATAAAATCCACTGAATTTATTTCAATTTTATATTTTTTACAATTTTTGGAGGTAAACACAAGTTAACCAGCATACAGCTCGTGTATGTACATGGGATAACTAGTATGCAGATCACATGTGTATGCAGGCTATCAGTTCAGCAAGGCGTGTACATGTTCCAAAAAATAGTTTTTTAAGAAGAAGTCTCAACAAAAAATTGGAAAATTATGTAAGTGGAAAGGACAATGCCATATATGCATAGGTAGGGAATTTTTGGACTATAACATATGACCCCTAATGTGTGAGGTGAGAAGAGAAAATGATGGCTGAAATACATTACAATATCTTTACTAGTGGGAAGGAACAAAGTCGAGTGAACCTAGGACCAGATCTCAGGAGCATTCCATCTACAAAAAAATGATAATCTCTCTGAGGCGGGCATACGCATGCTCGGGATGAACTAATCATGGCATCCAATCAAGTACACTGCATATCCATGTCATATAAATTTCTATATAAAGTGTAGCTACGAGAAATACATAATAGAGCTACATCTCAAAATCATTTGAAGATATACAAGTACTATATAATATGCATCTTCAAGAAGCATTGATGCCTGAAGATGGAGACGAGGAGCTTCATAACTCGAGAAACAACTTCAAGATCTTCAAAAATCAGGTAAGTGTATAATAGGAGTGTAAGACTCACTACCCTAAGGTCTTCGACATGTTGTCGGGGGAAGAGTGGAGGATCTCGATCATTAGGCACAAAACTTCATTGATTTTGAATATGAACTTGACTAGACTCTTGGGATGGTCGACTCATGAATTTCAAGAGATAAACTACAGAATGGCCGACTGAAGTTGGATAAAACTTCCCTTGGAAAAAAGCACAACAAAATGATGAGACTTAGGAAGTGTAATATTGACATAAGTCTGTGATACAAGAGGCACCACAAACTCTCCATATGTTTAGAAGAGTAACCAAATGGAGGAGGACACAAATCTATGTAGCGCTAACAACTTCCTAAGGTTATACTAGATCCCAATGCTTGGAGAACAAGATAAAGTATGTTTTTTTTCCAAGGGAGACTATCTTGTTGCCAAAAAAAGAGAACGTATATCTCGTCCCCTCTTTTTGGAATATTTGATTTTTTTGTCTTTTACAAATTTTTAACAAGCTTGAAAAAGAATAAAAGAATGCTACATTACAAAGGAGGAATGAATGTCATGGGCAAGGAAACTGGTTCCAAGTGCATAGAACATATTGATAGTCAATGCAAGGAGACATGTGTAGGATAAGGACACTTAGGAAAAATTCCTCCATGGGTCAAGGTGTTAGATCGCAAGGAAAAAGAGCTACAAGGTTTGTGTTTAAGGAATTCCTTGAAGGATTAGTTGATAGAAACATGGAGCCGACATTAGGCCAAAGATGCAAGGATGAGACATGTGATGTGATTAATTATGACACAACATGAATCCTTCCATGTGAAGTTTTATGAGCCCAGAGAAGGTAAGCTCGGTGGTTTTTCATGTTTAGATATTCTAAAAAACGTTAAAAGACGACTGCAAAGTGTTCCTTTTTCATAATTAGTCCAGTCGGTTCGAAAAATGGTTAAAATTATATCGAAAGGAAGTCTCTTCAATACCATTTTAGCGAGTGTGATTCAGACAAGATCACTTGGTTATATTTTCAATTTTAAGGAGTCTGAAAAGAACTTAACTATGGAATCGCAACCTTTTTCTGAGTTTAGTCTCCTTACCCAAAAAAAGTATAACATATAGCTTAGGAGAACTCTCCCAGAGAGACAGGTCTCCCAAGGCATACCTTTCTCCTGGATAATCTATTAGCCAGAAAAGGGTTAAACCTATGCTAAATAGATGTTCTCTCTAAACCAATTAATGCGAGTGAAAGGAACAAGGTCACTCTACGATGTTTTCATATTTAGGGAGTCTGAAAAGAGATTAACTATGGACTCATAGGGGGTTCCTTTTTCATAAGAAATCTCCAAGGATCGAAAAAGAGATAAACAAAAACCAACGAGAATGTCCCTTTTTCAAAAATTTAGTCCCTTGTGCCTAAAAAAAGGTTAAACGTATGCCTGAGAATACTCTCCTAGAGAACTGAAGCTACTAGGGAATAACTTTATTCGTAAATTAACCATCTGGACCGAAAAAGGGGTAAAATACCGCCAGAAAAATGTGCCTTCAATTTTTATTTTGGTGAGCATGAAGGGAAACAAGATCGCTTGGAAATATTTTCAATTTTAGAGAGTCTGAAAAGGGCTTAAAGAAGACTTCAGAGGGAGATTCTTTTCTTAAGTAATATAGAAGAGATCGAAAATAATAAATGAACTCTCATTAGATGTTTCTCTCAAAGTTTAAGTGAGCTTGAAAGACAACAAACCATGCTCTTAAGGGATTCTTGTGGGTAAATCCAAGAATGATGAATAGAAAGAAGAATGAGGCTTCAATACATAATCATGGTAGGACTAAAAAGGACTCCCAAGCCTATGGAAAAACTCACATCATGGACACCAAAATGAAACAAAGGATCTACCTAGGGCATCCATGTAGAGGAAGGCTCTACCACCTAATTAAGACACTTTTAAAGAAGCTGAGAAGGTTCTGTGTCACACTTCGGTGGGATCGATCCTATGGAAAAAAGAAAAAGTCAACAATATGCAAAATGCATGGGGTGAAAACCTATCCTATATGCAATAGTTGAAAAAACAAATTTTGTTAAGCCCTAATATTGGCTCATTACCCCTTAATTGGGGCATATTATATTAGTAATTCTATTTTATTTATGTCGGATTTAGGCCATTAGTTGTAATTTAGATTATTAATGTTATTTTAATTATGTCGGCTTTAGGCCATTATTTGTAATTATACCTCTTAGTCTCCTATATATACCAAGGAGACATTTTCATTTTGAATCATCTGGTACTTGAACATTTAAGTGGGGTAAAAGGAGGTTTCCCCCTCAAAGAGGCTTATTATTTGAAATTATCTCTTTTTCAAGGCGTTGAGTACTTTTTCCGAGGTTTCTATATGCTATATTGATGTTTGGTTCTTAACATATGGTATCAGAGCTCAAGGTCTTAGGGTTTCGCTGCTACATCTGAGACACCGTTGCATTTTTTCTATAACATTTTTTCTACAACGTTTCAGAAGGAACCTCTTGGAGGGTATTTTGTAGCTGGATCAAGGTACGTTGGGTTCAAAATTTAGCTCCTGAGGCCTTATACTTTCTGAGATACAGCCTATACAAGATAGGGTTATGGAATCATCCTGAAATGAGTCATTGTGGAATTTTCGCTATAAAAAAATTTCTGTAACGTTTCAGACCCTGTCCTCCAGAGACCATTTAAATAAATGAGAATTGTATTGGTGGTAAAAAGTTCAGCTTCTGGGTCATCTTAAATTTGTAGATACACCCTATGTAAGATAGGTGTCTGACTAGCCCTATTGACTAGTCTCAAGAAGGTGTTATAGGTAAAACAATCATAACTTCTTCCTAGAGTATCCAAATTGTGTGGGACTGGTTGCATTGGATTTTGAATAGTCTGTAGTATTTTGGGTACGAGTTTCAGAATTTTATATCAATTATTTTGTGCGGGGCACACTATACAATTGAGATCTCCTGGAAAGGCCAAAAATCGGCAAGTTGTGGGGAAGTTACTGTAAATTCCACTTGGCACATCCAATTTTGATCACACCTGTGGCATTGCAGAGAAGAAATATCAGAGAATTACATAAGAGAATGTTTCATACCTAGAAGAGCCAAAAAGTGGGAGATAAAATAGAATAAATATTGTCTAGCAGAACCACCTCAAAATCAAGGTTCAAAAGTGATACTTGACCAACATGCCACCCAAAAAGGGAACTTCTACACCAAATAAGCCTCCAGAAAATCCTAATTGGAGTCTTGATGAAGGTGAATAAATGCGTAGGGACATAAATGAACTACAAAATAATATGGATTCAATGGAAGCTAAGTTGATGGATTCAATAGAAGCTAAGTTGGATACTAAGATGGATTCAATGGAAGCTAAGTTGGATACTAAGATGGATTCAATAGAAGCTAAGTTGGATACTAAGATGGATTCAATGGAAGCTAAGTTGGATACTAAGATGGATTCAATGGAAGCTAAGATCATGGAAGTAATGAAAAATTTCGTAACAGAGAAGACACCCAAAAGTGAA
>ML781313.1:446991-464392 GCA_009831015.1 Picea engelmannii | reverse complement strand
ATCGTGTAATGCATTGGCTGGAATTAACACTCCTCAAACCCTCAAGATCGAAGGATACATCAAAAAGAAAAAGGTAATAGTCCTAATTGATTCTAGCAGTACTCATAATTTCATTCACTGTAAATTAGCCAAAGATCTCAATTCCTTTGTGTTAGCACTTGGTAAATTTCCTAGAGGTTGAAGAAGAAGAAATCTACGAAGGTAACCTTAACCAACCGCTTTTAAAGCTGGGATCTAGCCCTTCCAGCTTCAAAGAGGGATCTCTCTATATGATTTAGCTTTGTTTTAATTTCAGATATTAGGCTAGGTAAAAAGAACAGGTATATTTTGTTGTAAAAGAGTTTATAAATTGGTTGAGACAGCTTACACATCCATTGGGCTATGGGGTCTGTATTTAATCAAATCTGAGAAACAGCTAGAAATGCTAAAGAAATCCTTCACAGGGCGAGATAACACACTCACTGGATCTTTAAAAAGTAAAGTTATGGACAGAAGAAAAGATAAGGAAAATAACTCCAACTAACAAGCAGTTAAGAATTTCTTAATTGAAGATATTTAGAAGATAAACATTAAAATCTTTAGAATCGGAAACAGGGTATCAAAGATAAATCCTGCAACATAACGCTATTCATAAAGATTAGTTATAGAAAAACATGATGATTACAGAGCAAGAGAACATTTAACTGAGGAAATCACATCACCAGTGAACATGCGCAAGAATACTGTAAAGTGCCTCTTCTTTATTAATGGTAGATCTCTTCAAAAATAATACAGTTTGATAGCAACAGGGTGTGCAAATCAACAACCCTCCATACATTGAAAAATGAAGTATTTATAAGTCAAAATACAAACGTTCCCGTCATAAATGACTAGGACGTGCTCATTCTATTTTTAGCATAACTAACTTTAACTAATCAACACTGTTTTGATGACTCAATGCAACTGTTTGTTGAACTTCGGGGTAGGCTGTTGGCGAGGTGCCTTCGCATCCTCTTCTGACTGGACAGGTGACTGGATCGTGCCCACTCATATGCTAATCTAGTAGATCACACAGCTCCTCCAATCTGATATGACTTGGCACTGTGACTTTAAGCAACCTCCTGTACACTTCATCCATATCTGTGTACTTAGCAAATGTGGGCTTGATGACGAATATGTGCTTAATTTCATGTTGGATATCAATATCCAACTGCAGGGCCTCTATGAATGTTTTTCCCATGATACTCCCTTGTACCCCTGCAAACTTGGAACTAGATGCTTCAGTCAAATTCTTCTTATAATCAGGGAGTGTCATCAATTTATCATTGATGACCTTCATACTAGACAGACCTTTCTTTTGCAGAGCATCTATCTTGTGGAAAAACTTTTGCACTCCTTGATCCATAACTTGGATTTTGTCCTCGAGTTGAAGCATGAGTCCTCTTTTGGTCAGAACTCTTTTCACCTCCAATATAGTTTATGTCCTATCCTCGATCTTCAATTCTTCTAGTTCCTCCTTGGTCTTTGAATTCAGGAACCTTATGATTTCATTAGCTTGGGCTAGCATGTCTCCCAGCTCTATCTTGATTTTCTCCACAGCTTGTTTGCTCATTTCGAGCAACTCGTTTTGTTCAAACATTATTTGAAACATTGGCCAGATTTCATTTATGGACTTGGAAATATCAGTCCATATCACCTCTTTGGCCTCAGCCAGAGTCTTACCTGCCACGGTCTGTTTTTCAAGCTGCTGTAGCTCCTTCCTGATTTGCTCATTCACCTGCTTCTCTTTATACAGAATCGCCTGGAGAGAGGTTTTAAGCTCTTGGAGATTCTCCACTTCTTTCCTGAGCATGCTGATTTCTGACTCTTGCAAATTCATTCTCTCCATAGAATTGGCCAGGTCTATTGTTCCTTCTGGCAGTGTTGCAGAGGGGACTGTTGTCACTGTTGTTGTGATTAATCCTGTAATTGGGATAGCACTTAAGGGGATGCCTTCCATTGTCTTGGCTTGCTCTCTCTCCTTTAGCAGTCTTTCCATCTTAGCCTCCATCACCTTTAACTGAGCATTCTGCTCCATAAGTAATTTCATCATTTCATCCTTTTCTCCTTCTTTTTCGGCTATCTCCTTCGTTTGTGGGTCCTCTGTTGGAGGGAGATTTAGCTGCTTCCTTAAGGAGACGATGTCAGCATTTTTCTTTTTGATCATTTCCTCGGCAGCCTTGACGTTAGCAGGGTCGTAGCCAATCTTGAGGACCAGCTCCTCTAACATCTTGATTTTGTTGTCCTTTGCAAAAGATGATATTTTCTCCATCTTCAGTTGGGTCTAGGCATTGCTCAAAGATATCTGATATTTTGAAGCAGAAGCTGTAGTGTGAGCCAAAGTGTGGAAAACCATCTCCCCAGTTTGCTTGTGCAGATCCATCTGATCGGCTGGGTGCACGTCTTTAGCTTGAAACTCAAATGTGGCTCTTTTGTAATCTGATATAACCTTGGGATCCGACACTTGTGCTTGGAGGTAGGCCATATGCATCCTACCTTTCTCTGTATCGAATGATAAAAGAATCTTGTGTTGAGCTGTGGATGACTGCTTCTGAAACTGTGCATAAGTGCTAGTAGTAAGAGTCTAGTTTTTCTTTTTGATCAAATCATATTTTTCAAAAATGCCCAACTTGGGCCTAGTCTTGCTTGGTGGAGCATCTGTGGGAGAGTCTGCAGGTTTTACAGCTGATGTTAATGCCTTGTACTGACTTGAGCCAAAAGGTAGAATGGTGGGATTGACCCCTGGGGTGGCCACTGCGGTGGTTGTGATCTCTTGCTCCACTATCGTGCCTATTGTCGTAGTTGTCCTCAGCTTTTTGGCGTGCATCTTGAATTCCTCCGAAGACACCTCTGTTACCGGAGAAGACGATTCTTGCCGGGGCCTCTTTTCCTTGGGATTCTGAGGTGTGGCAGTGGGTGGTGTGCTTGTTGAGGGTACCTGCCTTTCCATCCCAACAGTTGGTTCCACGTCCACCAACGTATCAGGCTCCCATTCTGTTTGATTAGCAAATCTCTCGATTTCCGTCCTGGGCTCATGTGCATATGGGGCATTCTTATTTTTGACTCTCATGTCAGAAATGATCCCGCAGGGATCATAATGCCAGGTGAAACTTGTCAGAAATTTAATTTCCCTCAACAGTTTGTATGCTTCATCACCAGCGCCTCTATTATTGCAGATGAAAGAGCCTATCTGCCCTTTAATCCACAATTGTTGCTTCTTTTTAAGAGAAACAAAGTGAATATCATCAGAATTCATAATTTGTCTAATATATTCCAGTGCGAAAATCCTTACCGGTATATATCTCGGAAGCTTTTGCGGTGCCAACTCGCACCCATAAAATCAGATCTCGGAGTGATTCTGATACAAGTACCAGTCTCCTGTCTTCACGTTGTCCGAGAGGTGTAGAATTCTCCGTACTTCGTCATTTATTCGTGGCTCAGGCATGCCACTCAACATACTTACCACAGGGTGGTAAAACTGATCAATGAATGCTGTGAAGTCATATTCGACAGAATTGTGCTTTAGAAGAGACGTCCACGCTGTGACTGGCTGTGGCCTCCCGTCGGCGTCCATCTTCTGCATGGAGAAATTGAACCTGTCTGCTTGGAAGTAGACGAACATGTAGGCCAGGATGGATGAATACTTGAACACGCCCTCTGTAGCGAAATTCACCAATTGTTCATGGATGTTATTGGCTATGAAAGCGTTGTAGTTGAACTGTGTGGTCGAATGTTCATCATTTGAGAAGATAGATAGAAAACCCAGGATGGGTTCATCTACCCATTGATTGGAATAGTACCCAAGTAGGGCACACAGGGAAGAAATAATTTGATTTCCTTTAGTGGAAAACAAAGAAGAGGGGTACGGGGGATTGGTGGATGGGAGCGGAGTGGAAGTGGGGAGGAAAAGCTCAACTATCTGAGCTCTCTGCAGGAAAGTCATCCTTTGATAAAGCTCAGTGAGGATTTCTAGGTTGAATGGGGCCGCAGATTCTGGGTGGGTTATCTGCATCATCTGGTCAATATCCTCTGGGGTGATGAAGAAGAGGACGTCCCCAGACGACGAAACAATGGTTTTCTGGTCAGGGACGTAGTGAGCTTGGCACTTGAGCGCAAACTCATGGAAATGGTGAATTTGGGGGAACAGATATAGAGGCAAATTGGACTCCCAGAGCCCAATTTCATCACTCTGGTCGAGGAAGACTTCCCAGAGCCATGATTGTAGATCAGAGAAGTCAAAACTGCATATAGTGTCCGCTATCAAGCGATCTTTGTCAACCAGAGGAATTTTATCTAGGTCAACCAGAGGAGGAATGAACGGATTCTCTTCTGCTTCAGTTTGCTTTATCTTAGACACCATTTCGGAAACTGTACCTGCAACAAACAATACGTTAGTGGGGTCGACCGACTGTAGGTGAAAACGATGTGGGAGCAATGGACGAAAATGAGGTTTCTGGCGCGATGGATGAATAACGAATACAAAGGAGAACGATAGTTTTATTTAAAAAGGGGTCGGTCGGACACGGGAAAACTGTCAACGTGACAACGGGTATGTTATCCCGTTATTAATGGACAACGGGCCACTTGGGGTGATATGGCAGGTGACGGTGACCAGAGTATACGGACCACTGACGTGGAGGTTTGTGATTGGGGGTAAAAGATGTCAAAGGAGGTTGTCTATGAATGAAGGGGGTTATGGTACTGACAACGTGGACTGACAGCAGTTATGGGATGGGACTTCAGCCCGGGAGCAAGTGGGACAAGTGGACTTAGTGGAGGATGACGTCCAGGGGCGGCGGGGTGTCATACAACATGTGGGGGATGGGACTCATGAGCCAATAGGGCGACGACACATGTAACAAGGGGCTTGCTGTAAGGAAGATTCATTCTGGACCCCCCCCCTTTGATTAAAGGAAAAATACCAAGGGGGGTTCGGAATCCACCATGATCCGTTGATCTGCACGCTAGATTTCTGACCGTAGATCTTTGCTCGCTTTTTAATACCAATTCCGGACCCCCCCCTCCATTAAAGGCTTCATAGAGGGGGGGGTCCGGAATTCAATGTGAACCGTTGATTTGAGCGCTCAGTTTAGAGCCGTCCAGATGTGCGCCTGTGTTATTTTCAATTCTGGACCCCCCCCTTCCGTTAAAGGCAGAACGGAGGGGGGGGTCTGGAATTCGATGTGAGTCGTGGATTTGCGCGCTCTTTTCTAGACCGTCCAGATCTGTGCAAAGATTATCGCCGACTCCGGACCCCCCCCCCCTCCGTTAAAGGCAGAACGGGCAGGGGGGTCCGGAATGCTATATGAACCGTTGATCCAAGCGCTGTGATCTGAACCATTGAAAAGTGAACGAAGCATAAGTCGGGAGCGGCAAATGTCATGTGAAGGAAAAACTTAGGATTAGTGCTTTCTCATGGGTTTTATTCAATTTTGTCATAGACACCACCAAGGGGACCTTGTTCCAACTATCCTAAGGCTAGGAAAGACTTGGTGTAGCACTTTCTTCGGGTGGGTTTTATTTGGGCAAGGTAGGCCAAGCAACTAGTCTACATTCTAACCTTCCTTCACAAGACGAATAACCCAGGTTAGACTGTTGGGTTAAGACATTATTTTTCCTAAGGGATATCTGACCAGGATTAGATAGTCTGGTCAGGCTTTATTCACTAATTCTATCCTGGGGGATATCTGACCAGGATTAGATGGTCTGATCAGATGTATTCACTACCTCTAAACTATGGGCTATCTGACCAGGATTAGACAGTCTGATCAGATTTATTCACTAGCCTATCAACATTGAAAAATTTAAAAGGACTTGATCATGTTTGAAAGGTATGACCAAGTCACTGTTATTGCATGGGGATTTTGTTTCCATTCTTTTATGCCCTCTTTTCTCTTTTTCTTTTTTCTTTCTTTTCTTTTTCTTTTCTTTTCTTTTCTTTTCTTTTCTTTTGTTTTTCTTTTTGCAAAAATGAAAAATAAATTTTCCAATAATAAAACTAGATACAGATAATATCAATAACATCCAAGTCATAAGTTGATTCCCATAATTTATGGGGTGATAACAGGCAGCTCCACATGGAGATGGTACTTGCCCTGTTAAGTGCCAAGAATCCAGTTTCCTCTTATCCTGAACCAATCTGTCTAGTAGTCTTTATTGATCTGATTCTACAGAAAGTATTGAAAGAACAGTGATCAGCAGCTTAGGTCCTTCTCTTCGGGCTTCAACAAACCGACCGTCATCCTTTACTCAGAAAAATGCAAGTAAAGACTAAGAATTAAAACTGGTATGTACAATGGAGAGTGGTTTCTTCAAAACTCTTACTGGGGGGGAATATAATGCTTCAACATTCTGCCATTCACAGGTGCTCCTGGCAGGTCTGATCCATCGGCGTTGTTTAGCAAAAAGGCATTGTTTCCTCTGAAAGCTTGGATCATGTAAGGCCCTGTCCACAGATGATCAAATTTCCCATGCTTTCCCTTGTCCTCGTTCCTGGCATCCCATCTCAACACCAGGTCTCCCAGCTCGAAATCGTCCTCTTTGGTTCATTTGTCAAAGATCTTCTTAATGTTCTCTTGGATCACCTGTGTTTTGTTGAAAACATCCTCTCTAGTCTGATGCAAATGAATCATTTGATTGATTCGTCTCTGAGAGTCATTTGGTTCAGCTTGAATCTCTTGAAGTAATTTCATGACAGGGACTCCCAAAGAATTTGGGAACACAACTTCTGTACCGTAGACCAGTTGGTATGGTGACATACCAATTAACCTTTTGGTGGTGAGTCTATCTGCCCATAAAGCAAATACCAGCTTATCGTGCCATGACTTTTTATTCTCCTGCAACGTTTTCTTGATGATATTTACCAAAGTCTTGTTTGAGGATTCCGCCAACCCATTCCCCTGAGGGTAGTAGGTTGTGGAATGCCCCAAGCCAATGTGGTAACGACTGCAGAAGTCAATAAGTTTCTTCGAACGAAAGGCAGTTGCATTGTCAGTAATGATCTTTCTAGGACAACCAAAGCGAGATAAAATATTATTTTCAAGAAATTTAATAATGACAGCGTCAGTGGCTTGCCTTCTTGGTACAGCCTCGATCCATTTGGTAAAATAATCAGTGGCTGTAAGAATCCACCGATGTTGGCCTGAAGACGGAGGGTGTATTTCTCCAATGAAATCGAGTCCCCATTGCTGGAAAGGGGCCTCAACTAAAATCGGTTTAAGAGGTAAAGGAAGGAGTTTCCTTTTACCCTCAAACAGTTGACACTGGTGACATGCTGTTACTTTTTGATGTACATCTGCAAACAGGGTGGGCCAGTAAAATCCAGCTCTGAGTATTTTGTTGGCTGTGACCTTCCAATTGAAATGGCCACCACATTCTCCTGCATGAAACTCCTGCAACACTTTATCAGCTTTGTCCTTCAGTAAGCAATTTAAAAGAATACCAACAGGGTCTTTCCAATATAGATTTCCTTCTAGAATACAGAACTTCAAAGATTTCAACTTTAAAAATCTAGCTTTAGTTTTAGTTAAACCAGGGGGAGCTTGTAAATTTTGTAAAACAAAAATAAGGTCTGCATACCATGGAGAATTTAGAAAAACCTCTTTAACGTTTGGAGTCGCCATCTCTCCCTGTTCATCTGCCACGTCTAGAAAATTAATGTCAAGAGCCTGAAAGTTAGATTCAACCATCAGTTTGGCCAGGCCTTGGCCTTTGATCAATTTTGTGGGCTTAATTTCTATGTCGTATTCTAGAATAACTGCAATCCACTTTCCCCTTCTTCCATCATGGTTTTCTTGTGTCAATATATCTTTCACTACCGCGTTTGGAACATATGCTATGATGTGTGAGTGAAGAATATAGACCCTGAAGTCCTTTATAGCCTTTACCAAAGCAAAAGCCTATTTTTCCATGATATTGTAGTTCAATGCAGCATCTCTTAGGGATTTGCTGAAGAAAGCTATGGGTTGTTCATACCCTTCACTGTTCTTCTGTAGTAATACAACTGCTATTGTATGTTCGGAGGCGAAATAAAAAAGATAGAAATCTTTCACGAAATCGAGACTAATCAAAACTGGGGCTTTTGTGAGTGCTCGTTTGACTTGTTCAAAGGACTGCCTAGCTTCAAAGTCCCATTTTATATTAGCGTCCTTTTTTAGCATGTTCGTAATGTTTCGGAGGAGCTCAGCCAGATTAGGAATGAATCTTCGAAGAAAGTTAATTTGCCCTATAAATGACTGTAGTTATTTAAGGTTTCTGGGGTGTTCTATCTTTAGTATGGCCTCTATCCTGCTGGGATCAATCCTGATTCCCTCTTTAGAGATGATATGTCCCAACAATTTACCCTCTTCTAACCCAAAATGACATTTCTTGAGATTTAATGAAATCCCGAACATTCTACATTTTTCAAAAACTCGTCTAAGGTGCCGCAGGTGTTCATCATCGGATTGGGAAAACACAGTCACATCATCTAGATAAACAAAAATAAATTTTCCTGACTCCTCTACGAAGGCAATGTCCATTGCCCTCTGGAAGGTGGCTCCTACGTTCATCAGACCAAAAGGCATCTTCACGTACATGAAAGTGCCCCATGGGGTGGTGAAAGTGGTCTTTTCCTGATCGTCTGGGTGAAATAAGACCTGGTTGTAGCCTGAGAAACCATTTAGCAGAGAAATTCAACTAGACCCAACCACACTTTGCAGGAGGTGATCCATTTTAGGCAAGGGGTAATTATCCTTCAAGGATGCTTTGTTTAGATTTCTGAAATCTATGCAGAGTCTGATTTCACCGGTTTTCTTGCGTGTAGGGAATAAATTAGAAACCCACTTAGAGAAACATAGCGGGACTATGATCTTGGCATCATACATTTTCTTGATTTCTTTTTCTATCAAAGGAAGCAACTTGGGATTTATCCTCCTAAGTTTCTGCCTAAACGGTTTCTGATCTTCCTTTATGGGAATCCTGTGTTGTATGATGTTGGTGTCATAGGCTTTCAAATATTCATAGCCCCAGGCAAAAACATCTGAATATTCTTTGAATAGTTCAATGTACTTAAGCTTTTGTTCTGGGGGTAAAGATTTGGACAGTTTGACCAGCCCAGGCTTCTCGTCAGTTCCTATATTGCAGTCCTCTACCTCTTGCCCATGAGCCTCTATTTTTGGTTTCTTAGCTACATCATCACTGTCAAACAGATCTTCTAAAGGGACAAGACCTCTAGGTAAAACATTGCTTTTCAATTGTAAAACATCGGCCTCCACTTCGTCATCCCCTAACTCCCCTGAATCTACTGTATCTTCTATATCTACTGTATTTACAGTATTAATGCTATCTATTTCAAATTCAGAGTTATTTACATTCTCGTTTTCATTTTCTAAATCTATGTTTGTACATTCAAAATCGTTCTTGCATTGCAGAAAATCCTCTATCTGATCGTCACTTCCAAACACTTGCCAGTACCTGATATTATCGGGGACTGTCGGTCTGCATTTTACCTTAATAGTGTATGGGCAAGTTTGGCGGAAAGGAATCTTGCAAGACGCAGCTGACGTAGCTAACCCGTCGGCCAGAATATTCTATCCTCTCGGCATTACCTGCAAGTCAACCTCTTCAAAACACTTCAACGCATAAAGGATAGCATTTCTGTAGGCTCTAAGGCGTGGATGTTTAGCAGCATATTCACCTTTAATTTGTTTAATAATTAATTCAGAATCACCCCTTACCATTTTTTGCTTAGCACCAACTTTTTTCAACAGCTTCAGACCGAGCATTAAAGCTTCATACTCAGCAACGTTGTTAGTGCAGTGAAAATTTAACTTATAGGAATGATTTTCTGAATACCTTTTTCGATGATTATGCAACCAGACACCAGCTCCTGCTCCTACTTTACTCACAGCTCCATCGAAATCCATACTCCAGAAATCAGCAGGAAAATCTTCCGTGATTTCATTTTCCATCTTTGCTGCCTCACCTCTTTCCGGACCTTCATCTTGACTATCTATATTTTCTATCAGCTAAGTATCTTGCTCTTCGGTATCACCATCATTGTACAAGGTGAATGAATCTAAATCTGAATGGGCAGAGTAAAGGGGGTAATTATGAGGTTTCTCTTGACTGCTGACCATATACTTCATTAGTGTTTCTCTGTATAACCTCCTCTGTGGTCCAAACACTGGGATAGTGGCGTAAGACATATCCAGCTGCAAGGTTCCTTTCAACTTAGCTCCCCAAGACTGGGACAGCAACATACCATACTTTGGTGGGATGTCTGCAACCACCATGTCCATTACCATTCTTTTTGAAGGGATTTTAACTAGGGTGATGCATAGATCCTTAATCAGACCAATACACTCGACTTTTCTAGAGTCAAACGAGTGTAAATCTTTGTAAGGCCTAGTGACCTCCAATCCCAATTTTTCCATTACATCTTTAGGCATTAGATTATGTGAGGCCCCTGAATCCAACATGGCATTTTGAAATATCAAATAATGTATTTCAGACTGATATAAAAGGGAGCTATGTCACTGGTATCGTCTCAACCGTTCACTTCAGGTCCGAAAAGGAGTTCGGGATGATCGTCAGCAAGGTTCACAGTGTCTGAGTGAGTCACTGACCCAATAGTCAAGGCCTTGGTGCCTATGTCAGGTTCAATGGCTAATGTCTTTAGTACCTATGAATGATAACCGCCTCTGCATATCAATTCTGTAAGTGGGATAGGGATTTTAATTTTGGCCAGTTCTGCCTCCAGGCTAAATGGCGTCGGAGTTCTAGTCTAACTCATTGATTCTGGTTGGTCCACCATGTTCTTCCGCTCAGAAGTACTGGGTGGGGTAACAGGTGAGACTTCGGGCTGAGCTGGTCTCTTCAGTATGGTGATGTTTTTCTTCACCGGAGTATCAGTTTTACCTTTCTCAGAAGACTTTCCAGCAGTGGTCTTCTCAGGAGTTTTTTCGGTCTCAGCTACCTTCTGCGTTTCGGTCGTCTTTTTTGAAGAATTTCCTTCTGCCTTCTTATTTCGCAGATTGTATTGACGGTGCACCTCAAAAATAGCGTCCTCCAAGGTTGGTTGTCCAGCTTCTTCGGTTTCTTTACTCACCTTTGTTTGGTTTAGCAAAAATAGTTCCTGCTCTTCTTGGGTAAGGAAAATGGCCTCATTATCATGAATTCCCATGAGGTTAATGTGAGTGTCTTCCAATTCCTCAATTACTTCCCCTCCATCATCAACATAGTTTTCCTGTAGGGGAGGTCTAATCGGTGGATCTAGACCTCTTTGTTCTCTTTGATCTCTAGGATCTCGCTGATCTCTTGGATCCCTTTGCCTGATTTGAGGAGGGTTTCTTCTAAAATTGGGGTTTCGAATCTGGGGAGCAGGTGCGTTGTCCCTTGGAGGGTTTATGTCATATAAATTCATTCTTTCCATCATAAATTCCATGTTTCGGGACAAAGAATCTATTTTGGAATCTGTGGTCGACATGGAAGGTTCTTCTTTGATCGTGACTCTCCTTTCTGTCCTTTGACATGCCCGTTTTGCCAACAGATTAACTTCCACACTAATAGCACTTTTTTGCATGTCCTCAAGGGTGGCAACATTTCTTTCTCTTAATTGATAATACATGTCAGCATCGAATCCATCAGGAAATTTAATCAATGCCAAACCCGGGGGAGGTTTAATTTCAGTTGGGATTGCATTATACAAGTTATTAAAACGGGTGCAATAGTCTTGAACAGTTTCACCTTGATTTCTCTTTATGTTCTCGTATTCTGACAGTATTTGAAGAGGGTTTTTCTTTACCTCCCATTTGTCAAGAAAACTTCTTTGGAACGTGAAAAGGTCAGGGATTGATGCAAGGGGTAAAGCTTTGAACCATTTCTTGATGTCTCCGGTCAGACTCTGGGAGAACAGTCTCATTTGAACATTGACTTCATCAACTTCTTGTAAATCCAAGTAGTCGTTCATTTTATCGACATGTTGTTGCGTGCTTAATGTTCCAGTTGCATCAAACTGTGGAAGTCTAGTCTGGTAGTATTGGGGCATGGCATGTAGTGGTGCAGCCAACACCAAAGGGGCATATCGAGCTGCCATGACGGGCGGAGGAGGTGGGATGACGACCTGGGTGGTAGGAGAGGTAGTGACTGAAGATGAGGGTAACGACGGACTGGGTGGTGTTGCGGTATTGATTCGTAGCTTAGTCGTAGGAGACAAGACTTCGGGGGTTCGGGGTTGCAACACAGTTGGGTCAAAGACGAGCTTAGATGCAAAGGTTTCATATGGTGTTCTACCAAGGTTTCGTGGCGCAATAAGATCAAGATCAGGGTTTTGAAAGATATCTTGTCCTCCGGAAAAGGAAGGAGACTTGTGAAGGGGAGTATAACTCGCTGAACTGGGAGCTAAGGTCTTTCACCTTAGCAACTTCTCGGGATTATCTATCGCTGTAGAGGGTTCTGGGTCTGGATGAGATCGAGTGTGAACTTTCTTGGGAGCCAGAACTCTTTTTTGGTTTTTAAAAATATATACTTTTTATTTAATTTTATGGTTAAAGAAATTATGGGAGGTTTCTGCGTTGACTTCGTCTCACTTCCAATTGTCCCTGAGAAGCTATGTCTCGTTCAATGGCTTCCCATGAACGTTCGAGTTCTTCCCGGTTATTGGCGGTTTTGAGGATTATGTCAAAAAGGTTCGACGCAATATGAGTTTGATTCGCTAGTCCGGGCTCGATATTTGGTTGTACTGTTGCAGGGACAGTCATAGAGGAGAAAGAGGTTCTAAGAACAATACTGAGAATAATATGTACAGATTTAATCAACCTCTAAACATTACTTTCTCCTCAGAGTCAAACATTCTTCAGGGGAAAGAAGTTGCGAGATGTCAGTTTCAGTTCTTCCCCAGTGGAGTCGCCATTTAGGTTAGCACTTGGTAAATTTCCTAGAGGTTGAAGAAGAAGAAATCTACGAAGGTAACCTTAACCAACCGCTTTTAAAGCTGGAATCTAGCCCTTCCAGCTTCAGAGAGGGATCTCTCTATATGATTTAGCTTTGTTTTAATTTCAGATATTAGGCTAGGTAAAAAGAACAGGTATATTTTGTTGTAAAAGGGTTTATAAATTGGTTGAGACAACTTACACATCCATTGGGCTATGGGGTCTGTATTTAATCAAATCTGAGAAACAACCATAAATGATAAAGAAATCCTTCACAGGGTGAGATAACACACTCACTGGATCTTTAAAAAGTAAAGTGATGGACAGAAGAAAAGATAAGGAAAATAACTCTAACTAACAAGCAGTTAAGAATTTCTTAATTGAAGATATTTAGAAGATAAACATTAAAATCTTTAGAATCGGAAACAGGGTATCAAAGATAAATCCTGCAACATAACAGTATTCATAAAGATTAGTTATTGAAAAACATGATGATTACAGAGCAAGAGAACATTTAACTGAGGAAATCACATCACCAGTGAACATGCGGAAGAATCCTGTAAAGTGCCTCTTCTTTATTAATGGTAGATCTCTTCAAAAATAATACAGTTTGATAGCAAAAGGGTGTGCAAATCAACAACCCTCCATACATTGAAAAATGAAGTATTTATAAGTCAAAATACAAACGTTCCCGTCATAACTGACCAGGATGTGCTCATTCTATTTTTAGCATAACTAACTTTAACTAATCAAAACTGTTTTGATGACTCAATGCAATTGTTTGTTGAACTTCGGGGTAGGCCGTTGGTGAGGTGCCTTCGCATCCTCTTCTGACTGGATAGGTGACCGGATCGTGCCAGCTCATATGCTAATCCATTAGATCACACATCTCCTCCCATATGATATGACTTGGCACCGTGACTTTAAGCCAGAGTCTTACCTGTGACTTTAAGCCAGAGTCTTACCTGCCACGGTCTGTTTTTCGAGCTGCTGTAGCTTCTTCCTGATTTTCTCATTCACCTGCTTCCCTTTAGACAGACTCATCTGGAAAGAGGTTTTAAGCTCATGGAGATTCTCCACTTCTTTCCTGATCCTGTTGATTTCTGACTCTTGCAAATTCATTCTCTCCATAGACTTGGCCAGGTCTGTTGTTCCTTTTGGCAGTGTTGCAGAGGGGACTACTGTCACTGTTGCTGTGCTTAATCCTGTAATTGGGATAGCACTTAACAGGATGCCTTCCATTGTCTTGGCTTGCTCTCTCTCCTTTAGCAGTCTTTCCATCTTAGCCTCCATATCCTTTAACTGAGCGTTCTGCTCCATGAGTAATTTCAGCATTTCATCCTTTTCTCCTTCTTTTTCGGCTATCTCCTTCGTTTGTGGGTCCTCTGTTGGAGGGAGCTTTAGTTGCTTCCTTAAGGAGGCGATGTCAGGATTTTTCTTTTTGATCATTTCCTCGGCAGCCTTGACGTTAGCAAGGTCCTAGACAATCTTGAGGACCAGCTCCTCTAACGTCTTGATTTTGTTGTCCTTTGCAAAAGATGATATTTTCTCCATATTCAGTTGGATCTGGGCATTGCTCAAAGCTATCCGATATTTTGAAGCATAAGCTGTAGCGTGAGCCAAAGTGTGAAAAACCATCTCCCCAGTTTGCTTTTGCAAATCCATCTGATCTGTTGGGTGCACGTCTTTAGCTTGAAACTCAAATGTGGCTCTTTTGTAATCTGATATAACCTTGGGATCCGGCACTTGTGCTTGGAGGTAGGCCATATGCATCCTACCTTTCTCTGTATCGAATGCCAAAAGAAGCATGTGTTGAGTTGTGGATGACTGCTTCTGAAACTGTGCATAAGTGCTAGTAGTAAGAGTCTGGTTTTTCTTTTTGATCAAATCATATTTTTCAAAAATGCCCAACTTGGGCCTAGTCTTGCTTGGTGGAGCATTTATGGGAGAGTCTGTGGGTTTTACAGCTGATGTTAATGCCTTGTTCTGACTTGAGCCAAAAGGTAGAATGGTGGGCTTGACCCCTGGGGTGGCCACTGCGGTGGTTGTGATCTCTTGCTCCACTGTCGTGCCTATCGTCAGAGCTGTCCTCAGCTTTTTGGCGTGCATCTTGAATTCCTCTGAAGACACCTCTGTTACCGGAGAAGACGATTCTTGACGTGGCCTCTTTTCCTTGGGATTCTAAGGTGTGGCAGTGGGTGGTGCACTTGTTGAGGGTACCTGCCTTTCCATCCCGACAGTTGGTTCCACGTCCACCAATGTATCAGGCTCCCATTCTGTTTGATTAGCAAATCTATCGATTTCTGGCTTGGGCTCATGTGCATATGGGGCATTCTTATTTTTTACTCTCATCTCATAAATGATCCCGCAGGGATCATAATGCCAGGTGAAACTTGTCAGAAATTTCATTTCCCTCAACAGTTTGTCTGCTTCATCACCCGCGCCTCTATTATTGCAGATGAAAGAGCCTATCTTCCCTTTAATCCGCAATTGTTGCTTCTTTTTAAGGGAAACAAAGTGAATATCATCAAAATTCATAATTTGTCTAATATATTCCAGTGCGAAAATCCTTACCGGTATATATCTCGGAAGCTTGTACGGTGCCAACTCACACCCAAAAACTCGGATCTCGGATTGATTCTGATACAAGTACCAATCTCCTGTCTTCACGTTGTCCGAGAGGTGTAGAATTCTCTGGACTTCATCATTTATTCATGGCTCAGGCATGCCACTCAACATACTTACCACAGGGTGGTAAAACTGATCAATGAATGTTGTGAAGTCATATTCGACGGAATTGTGCTTTAGAAGAGACGTCCACGTTGTGATTGGCTGTGGCCTCCCGTCGGCGTCCATCTTCTGCATGGAGAAATTGAACCTGTCTGCTTGGAAGTAGACGAACATGTAGGCCAGGATGGATGAATACTTGAACATGCCCTCTGTAGCGAAATTCACCAATTGTTCATGGATGTTATTAGCTAGGAAAGCGTTGTAGTTGAACTGCGTGGTCGGTTGTTCGTCATTTGAGAAGATAGATAGAAAACCCAGGATGGGTTCATCTACCCATTGATCGGAATAGTATCCAAAAAGGGCACACAGGGAAGAAATAATTTGATTTCCTTTAGTGGAAAACAAAGAAGAGGGGTACAAGGGATTGGTAGACAGGAGCGGAGCAGAAGTGGGGAGGAAAAGCTCAACTATCTGAGCTCTCTGCGGGAAAGCCATCCTTTGATAAAGCTCAGTGAGGATTTCTAGGTTGAATGGGGCCGCAGATTCTGGGTGGGTTATCTGCATCATCTGATCGATATCCTCTGGGGTGATGAAGAAGAGGACATCCCCAGATGATGAAACAATGGCTTTCTGGTTGGGGACGTAGTGAGCTTGGCACTTGAGCTCAAACTCGAGGAAATGGTGAATTTGGGGGAACATATATAGGGGAAAATCAGACTCCCAGAGCCCAATTTCGTCACTCTGGTCGAGGAAGACTTCCCGGAGCCATGATTGTGGATGAGAGAAGTCAAAACTTCATATAGTGTCCACTATCAAGCGATCTTTGTCGACCAGAGGAATTTTATCTAGGTCAACCGGAGGAGGAATGAACGTATTCTCTTCTGCTTCAGTTTGCTTTGTCTTAGACACCATTTCGGCAACTGTACCTGCAACAAACAATACGTTAGTGGGGTCGACCGACTATAGGTGAAAACGATGTGGGAGTAATGGAGGAAAAGGAGGTTTCTGGCACGATGGATGAATAACGAATACAAAGGAGAACGATAGTTTTATTTAAAAAGGGGTCGGTCGGACGCGGGAAAATGGTCAGCGTGACAATGGGTATGTTATCCCATTATTAATGGACAACAGGCCACTTGGGGTGATATGGCAGGTGACGGTGACCAGAGTATACAGACGACTGACGTGGAGGTTTGTGATTGGGGGTAAAAGTCCTCAAAGGAGGCTGTCTATGAATGAAGGGGGTTATGGTACTGACAACGTGGACTGACAACAGTTATGGGATGGGACTTCGGCCCGGGATCAAGTGGGACAAGTGGACTTAGTGGAGGATGATGTCTAGTGGCGGCAGGGTGTCAGACAACATGTGGGGGATGGGACTCATGAGCCAATAGGGCGATGACACATGTAACAAGGGGCCCGCCATAAGGAAGATTCATTCCAACCCCCCCCCCTTTTGATTAAAGGAAGAATACCAAGGGGGGTCCATAATCCACCATGATCCGTTGATCTGTGTGCTAGATTTCTGACCGCAGATCTTTGCTTGCTTTTTAATACCAATTCCAGACCCCCCCCTCCATTAAAGGCAGAACAGAGGGGGGGGGTCCGAAATTCAATGTGAACCGTTGATTTGAGCACTCAGTTTAGAACCGTCCAGATGTGCGCCTGCGTTATTTTCAATTTTGGACCCCTCCCCTTCCATTAAAGGTAGAAAGGAGGGGGGGGGTCCGGAATTCGATGTG
>ML781313.1:429029-442083 GCA_009831015.1 Picea engelmannii | reverse complement strand
TTAGATTAGTAATGTTATTTTAATTATGTCGGCTTTAGGCCATTATTTGTAATTATACCTCCTAGTCTCCTATATATACCAAGGAGACATTTTCATTTTGAATCATCTGGTACTTGAACATTTAAGTGGGGTAAAAGGAGGTTCCCCCTCGAAGAGTCTTATTATCTGAAATTATCTCTTTTTCAAGGCGTTGAGTACTTTTTCTGAGGTTTCTATATGCTATATTGATGTTTGGTTCTTAACAAATTTTACCATGGGATTTTATAAGTGTAACACATCTCAAGAAAAACACCAAACTAAAAGAACAAGTTCATCGGAATGACCCAAATATATCTCAAAATAGAACTTAAGTAGCCACCAAGTAAAGAAAGGGGGAAAAGGGGACCAAACTAGGAAAAAAAAGGCCAAAATAGTATATACATAGAGGTGGACAACTCATTTTAACCATTGTAATTTGGAAAATAACCAAAAAGGTACCACAAATTCATGGAGCTATGGTGGATGAAAAACCCTCACACTTGAACCAAGTAAGTACAAATCATCCTCTCTTTCAATTTGATGTTTCCTTTGATACTTCATTTTATGTTTAGGAGGTGCGCGCCCTTTTAAAAGGGTCGCATCTGTGTGTACGTGGGATTTCCACGCTCAACCCGTGTATGTACACAGGAAAAGTAACACTTATCCCGCGTACATACGTTACTGTCTTAAAGGAAACCCACATACACCTCCTTTAATGTTCCAAAAATAATGAAATAAGTGACTAATCCTCTCTAATTTTTTTGCAACAGGATGTATGTGCATTAGCGAGAAAGACAACATGAGGAATGAAATTTCTTGGTGAAGGAGGATCCCAGGGCCATTGATATGTTGAAACACTGTGGCATGTGGAATTTTTTCTAATGTCCATTCATGAAGGCACAACCAATATTACTGAACAATTTGGTAGACTATTGGCATCTTGATGCAGAGGCATTCATGCTAGAGGGCCAGTCACTGACCCCAATGGTAGAGGACATCTACTTATTGACCGACCTCTCTAGGAGAGGGGAACTGGTCAATCTGGGGACCTTTATTCCAATGTCATACAACATATAGGAATGTTATCGCACAGTTTGTAGCTGGGTCAAAAAGGCTAAAGGATAGAGGCCAAACTGGTGAAACAAGAATCTACCCCACCCAATGTCACCTCATTGGGGAGGTTCTTTCTATTTAGGGAGGTTAGCCTAGGGGAGATGTCCCCGATAATCTGGGGTTTAGAAGAGGCTGAAGTATAAAGGACAAGGAAAAATTTCCTCCTCACAGATTGCCACCAACATAGATGATTTTAAGGGCTAAATTTCGCTCATGGGCTAATTTTCCATGGTTTTTCCAAAAACGAGATTCGCTATTTTAAAAATGATTCACCCAAATTCTATAGGATAAAATTAGTTTACCTTAAAAATCGCCAAAATTTTATAAAAACTATATAAAATACTTAGAAATTTGAATATTTTAAAAACAATATCGCCAAACATTTATAGTTGACATATGAAGGGTTAGTAATATTCGCCAAGGTTTCTACATTTTAAAACAAATTTTCATCCTTAAAATCATCCCTGGCCACCAAGGTCATAAAGTCCAGCTAATCAGTCAATAAAGGAAGTGTATGCCCAGATGAGAACACCTGCCTGGAACAAGACAATAACAAATAATAGATGCATGCTATAATTCAATGGGTTAGTACTTCATGTGACTATCTGACAATAATATATAAGCAATGAAACAACATATATTAATGAGATCAACGTTTTATCAATATAGCGATGTACAAGTATCAATTCACCAATAACTATTGAGATGATGTAGCAAACAATATATTTAATCAATCATTTACTCAATAAATGCCTTTAACCATCATCTAATTGCTCATTATCAAAATTTGTTGCGTCAAGATGGAATAACCAACTGTGACGTCAGCCTAGTTAGGGTTAGCTAGTTAGTTAGGGTTTCAAAATTTAAAGTTTTGAGAGTTGGTTTGAGCACTACCACTTCAAAGTTGTGTGTCTAAGAATAGTACCTAAGGGAATATGGAGTCATTCAAGGAGAGGATGCAAGGTTGAAGGAGTAATAGGCTAAAGATAAGAGGGAAGGGTTCTAGAGTGCTGCAATGGCAGGGCCCTAGAATCAAAACCCTAGGGGAAAGAGGCTCACTCTGGTGTTGCTTAAGCAAGGCCTCATGCTCTTTCCTCCTTCTTTAGGTCAAACTTGGAAAAATGGATAGCATATGAGAAGAGATAAAACAAGAGGATCCAGTGAGGGAGAGTGTTGCAATGGTAAGGCTCTATCACTAAAACCCTAGAAGATGGACGACCCTAGGTGTAGATAACCTAGGCCTGGGACATCACCCTCCTTTTAACCTTTAAAATTAAAGCTAGCTTAAGGGAAGAAGTGAGAAGAGTGTAGCAAAGGCTAGGCTCTTTCTTCCTCCTTCAATGGCTGAATATTTCTCTCTAAGAGGACATGAAAAAAGGACCTACTTGTGTGCTTGTCACCTAGGGTTTTAAAATCAACAAATTTATAAGTAAATGCAAGAATGTAAACCTACAACCATTCAATTAAGAAGTTTTGTAAGAAAAACACTTACATATCATGATGAAAAACATATGCAAACCCTAGTTGTAAACCTTACTTCAAGAGAAATGACAAACATGCCAAGAAAATCCTTCCATCAACAAGTGCGCTTCCTTCAAAAGACCAAATACCCAAGTAGGGCGCAAAAATCAAACCTCACAAGAGAGTGAGTTGTGTGTTATGTTCAAATGAGGGAAAAACATCCTCAATATATAGTGTATCATGACCTATAATTAAAATTAGGTCATTAAAAATAGCCGACAAGGCTACAAACCGAAATCATACTATTTTTACATTAAATGCTAAGTAAAAGACCTAAATGAGCAAAAAGTGAGATGTCAAGCCCCTTTGAGGGAGATGTTAGGCCCTTTTGGGGCTAGTCCAGCATCCAGAAGTTAGATGTTGGCCCTTCCTGGGCTCCTCCAAGGTTCCACATGTGCCAGCCGTCCTGTCAAACTGCTACGCACTCAAGGAGACGTCAAGACATCCTGCGCGATATCTTGGTCATCAAAAGGAAAACATTCCATCTGAAGTGGATCAACCCCCCTGGGCTGGGCTCAACCAAAGTGTCCCAAGTGGAACGTCCTTCTTCTTCTCATGTGCAAAGTCTCATCCAATCATTGTCATGTCTCTGCCCATGATGGGGTCCCAACAACCATCTGATGGACTCTTCATCCCCATGGATGTTCGAGCTAATCATCTCCCCATGTGTACCAGTCCAACTGGTACCTGTCCATCGGGCATGGTCCTGCACATCAAAAAATTCGCCCTCCATGGGTTCATTCGTCATAGGGATCATAGCAATGTCAATCACATTTCATCACTAATTTTATCAAATACATGCATAAAACCCCTGATATATCATTCAATAGCTCAAAGATATTACAATGACCTACTATACAAAGCTGAAGAAAAAGATAAAATACCCTATTGGGCAAGCATCCATAAGAAAAGGAAAGTGTGCAGAGGATATCATCCAAGCCATGTAACACAAGGTGATGTGGTTAAGGGATGTCTAGACACACAGGTAGAGTGAAAGATCGGGATGTACGATATTACCTGTGGGTGCCTTTGTAGAAGGCGAGTTGTACCCGTCATGGATGCAATTCTTTCAAAGCCCTTTATTGCCTTTATTCTTTCTTTTATTTATTTATTTTTCTTATTATTTCAAGGTATAACTAGAGGACACTTCCTTGGCATGGTGACCAGCACTGACAGTGTTACCCACAAGCACTTTCATAGAGATGATAAGGTTGGCTCGTTATGAGCCCCCCTTGTCCATGCAACCAAAGGTCACTGCCTTGGTGTGGTAACCAGATAATGGCAATGGCATACTGCTAGGTGCCCATGAACATAATAGGCTGGCTCATGATGAGACCCCCTATCCTCTTGGCTAGGTCTTATTTTGTTATTTTTCTTTGGATCCCTCTTATTTTCTTGCTGAGAGACCTTTTATTGCCTTCTCGGGGACCCCTGGGTGAGGCATCTCTAGGTTTCATTTTTATGGATTTTAACTTTTAATAGCTTCTTTTACCTTCTGGGCCTTTATCCCCTTCTTCCCACGAGATAAGGTGTAACCCCACATATAGATCATCCTAATATCCAGACTAGGGGAATGGGGCAGATGAGTGGGAGATAAGATGAAAAAGTGATGATATGATGGGAGCAGACGATGGCCCTTCAAAATTCCCCCCGATGAAAAACCAAAACCTATGGGTACAAGCTTGCTAGGGTACCCTGTCAATCCACCCAACCATGGTCAAGTGGGTTAATGTAAGATCCAAGCATTCGTCAGAAATAAAAGGAGTAAAATGCATATATCTAAAGGTTATAATGATAAAAAATGACACATACCATGATACCTGGACCAATTGCCTCATGGAGCAAGAGTCTTCTCTGATACAAGTCCAAGCTGAAGGTGATGGATGTTTTTGCTGCTGACAAGACAAGTCTGATGAAGGAGAAGAAAGATGGGCCCTCCAGGGCCATGCTCATGTCAATCCTACTCTCGGTACTCCATGTCTGGGACCTGTTGGCCTTGAGACATGATCTCCTAGTTATCCCTAGAAATCGAGGATAACATCTGGCTCCAACTCGGGGACATGTGCTCACTATAGAGCGCATGAGAACCTCAACATCTCTGGCATAACCTGCATACCTGCTCAACTCGACAAGGGCATCAGTAAAAAAGGTGGGGTGGTATTTCCACCCTGCATATATATATATATATATATATATATATATATATATATATAACTGAAAAATAATCAACAATACAAAGAAAAACTACTCACCTACACTTACCTTTGGCTAGATGTTTGGTGTAGTCAAATAACCAATGAAGCCAATCCAACAATGTCCCACAATACCTACCTTTGTGCTTCATCATAAACCAAAATAGTGACAAATCAAGCACAAAAATGGCATGGGTTAGAGCATATATCATATCATCGGAAGTCATAAAGTCTAACTCATAGAGGTGGGTGGGAGGGATAAAATCCTGTCGAGTCCATCTCTGAGGAAAATACTCAATCCACTTCAAAAAAGGGTCATGAGGAGTGCAAGGTCTAGAAAACTGACTCAAAGGGCCTACCAACTGGCTACCTAGGGCATCCTCACATTTTGAAGTTAAGGAAGGGATTGAAAAAGATCTAGGAGACGACTGGAAAACTCCCAAGGGAAGGTTGAAAAACTGGGATAACTGACTCAAACTTGCAGTATCCAACCAACCCTTGGAGTCTAGGGTTTGCCTAAGAGGAAGCTCAACATGCAAAATGTATTTCCCAACTACACCTCTAATGGACAAGCACGGTAAAGTAGTAACAGGTGGCTGGAGTGAGAAGTCATGAGAATAATTTTTTAAGCAAACAATGTTTTTACTTGTATCAAAATCTGAGCAGAGTGGTGATTGATGATCATCTTCATAAAATAAACCCAAATGATCAGAGGAACAGTCATCAAAGTCTTCAAGGTATGACTGAAAATCATTAGGAGAACAAGGTATTGGGTCATCCTTGGGTTTCTGGAGAGTATGGGTAAAAACTTCATCTCCTTGTTTCCATTGGTCAAAAGTAATCTGTTGTGATAATTGCAAGGGAAACATCTGAAAATGACTCCCAGTGTCATAGATGGGATCCATGTCATAACCAACTATATCCCACCTACGTCTACCAACATGTATGAACTCATCAATGTTATCAACAATGTCACTATCTATGTCATAACATGCAGGGTTTGAGACATTTTAAAATTCATTCTCCTCCTCCTTATTTCCTTCATCATAAAGTAAAGCATCATAAAAAATTAGGGCAGGAGGGAAACTTACTGCTTCTTCTTGTGCAGGGGCTTCGAGGACTTTGGTGTTTTCAGCATGCATTTTTGTTTCATCCTCATGAATTGCTTCTTTGTCTTTGATTGCATAGCAAGGACCATCCACTCCGTTCAAAGCTTTCTTTTCTCCTTCATTTTCTGAATCAAGGAATGAAGCGTCATCGGAATCCTGAAGTGGAAAGCAACTAACCTCATCTTCACTTTGTTGTGCAGGAGAAACAGGGTCTTGGATGATCTCATTAGATGGAGGAGCACAGGTGGATACTTCATCCTCTTGCTTAGGTTCTTGCTCCTTAATCACGTCCTCATTCTACCGGTCAAAAACTTGTTCTCTTCCCTCTTGTGGATCTTCAGCAAAGGTTTCAAGGGAAACTAGTTTTATCAAGATGAGAGTGTCCATGGCATTGGTTCTAGACAAGAAGAGACTCTTTTCAATTTGAATGGCCATGTTGTGAGCTTCTGCAAGTGTTTTTGGATTCTTCTTATTTAGGAGGAAACTCAAATTCCCTTGAAGTCCATTAGTATAGAGATAAACAAGGTACTTGTCTTTAGGACGATGGCTTTGAGGAATCTGGTAAAGCATCTTCTAGAACCTAGCCCCAAAAACCCTGACAATCTCATGCTCTATTTTTTTTATGCCTTCAAGTCCTTTCAGCAATGATTGTATATCTTCCATATTCATAGCCCACTTCGCAAGGAAAACTTCTTCAAAATGGTCCATAGATGTGATGCTGGCAGCTGGAAGATTATCATACCACCTTCTCGCCCCTCCATGCAGAGAGGCAGAAAAGAATTTCATCACCAAGTCTTCAGCCTTGTCATTGACAGGGAAGTATTGAAAGAACTCCCAAAATTTTCTCATGTGATAATCGAGACTTTCTCCATCGATGCCAGCAAATCGGGGGAGCCAATTCTCATAAAGGGGAGGCATTTTTCTGGGATATCCCAGGATTTTACACATGTCCAAAGGCTTGTAGTTCCCTGGATCCAATTGTGAAGTCATAGTTGGCTTCGTCATTAGTGGAGTCGCCAGATAGTTTTTTTTTTTTTAAAACTATCAAAAGAAATAGGGAAAACACCCCAATGGAGTTGCCTAGTAAGCTTGTAAGAATGTAGTCTCTGAGGCAAGGATTACCAAAAATATTTGTTGTTTGAGGAGAATTGACTCAGTGTTCCCCGACAACGGTGCCAAAATGTTATCATACAATTTGTAGCTGGGTCAAAAAGGTAAAATGATAGAGGCCAAACTGGCGAAACAGGAACCTACCCCACCCAATGTCACCTCAATGGGGAGGTTCTTTCTATTTAGGTAGGTTAACCTAGGGGAGATGTCCCGTGTAATCTGGGGTTTTGAAGAGGCTGAAGTATAAAGGACAAGGCAAAAGTTCCTCCTCACAGATTACCACCAAGGTCAGAAAGTCCCGCTAATTAGTCAATAAACGAAGTGTATTCCCAAATGAGAACACCTTCCCGGAACAAGACAATAGAAAATAATATATGCATGCTATAATTCAGTGGGTTAGGACTTCATGTGACTATCTGACAATAATATATAAGCAATGAAACAACAGATATTAATGCGATCAACGTTTTATCAATATAGCAATGTACAAGTATCAATTCACCAATAACTATTGAGATGATGTAGCAAACAATATATTTAATCAATCATTTACTCAATAAATGCCTTTAACCATCATCTAATTGCTGATTATCAAAATTTTCTGCATCAAGATGGAATAATCAATTGTGATGTCAGCCTAGTTAGGGTTAGCTAGTTAGTTAGGGTTTCAAAATTTAAAGTTTTGAGAGTTGGTTTGAGAACTACCACTTCAATGTTGTGTGTCTAAGATCAGTGCCTAAGGGTATATGGAGTCATTCAAGGAGAGGACGCAAGATTGAAGGAGTAATAGGCTAAAGGCAAGAGGGAAGGGTTCTAGAGTGCTGCAATGGTAGGGCCCTAGAATCAAAACCCTAGGGGAAAGAGGCTCACTCTGGCGTTGCTTAAGCAAGGCCTCGTGCTCTTTCCTCCTTTTTTAGGTCAAACTACGACTAGCATATGAGAAGAGATAAAACAAGAGGATCAAGTGAGGGAGAGTGTTGCAATGGTAAGGCTCTATCACTACAACCCTAGAATATGGATGGCCCTAGGTGTAGATAACGTAGGCCTGGGACATCACCCTCCTTTTAACCTTTAAAATCAAAGCTAGCTTAAGGGAAGAAGTGAGAAGAGTGTAGCAAAGGATAGGCTCTTTCTTCCTCCTTTAATGGCTGGATATTTCTCTCTAAGGGGACATAAAACAAGGACCTACTTGTGTGCTTGTCACCTAGGGTTTTAAAATCAATAAATTTATAAGTAAATGCAAGAATGTAAACCTACAACCATTCAATTAAGAATTTTTGTAAGAAAAACACTTACATATCATGATGAAAAGCATATGCAAACCCTAGTTGTAAACCTTCCTTCAAGAGAAATTTCAAACATGCCAAGAAAATCCTTCCATCAACAAGTGCGCCTCCTTTAAAAGACCAAATACCCAAGTAGGGCGCAAAAATCAGACCTCACAAGAGAGTGAGTTGTGTGTTATGTTCAAATGAGGGAAAAACATCCTCAATATATAGTGTATCATGACCTATAATTAAAATTATGTCATTAAAAATATCCGACAATGCTACAAACCAAAATAATATTATTTTTACATTAAATGCTAAGTAAAAGACCTAAATGAGAAAAAAGTGAGACGTCAAGCCCCTTTGAGGGAGACGTTAGGCCCTTTTGGGGCTAGTCCAGCATCTAGAAATCAAACGTTAGCCCTTCCTGGGCTCCTCCAAGCTGCCACACGTGCCAGTCGTCCTGTCCAACTACTACATGCTCAAGGAGATGTCAAGACATCCTGGGTGACGTCCTGGTCATCAAAAGGAAAATGTTCCATCTAAAGTGGGCCAACCCCCCTGGGCTGGGCTCAGCCAAAGTGTCCCGGGTGGAACGTCCTTCTTCTTCTCATGTGAAAAGTCTCATCCAATCACTGTCATGTCTCTGCCCCTGATGGGGTCCCAACAACCATCTAATTGGCTCTTCAGCCCCATGGAGGTCCGAACTAATCATCTCCCCTTGTGTACTGGTCCCACTGGTACCTGTCCGTCGGGCATGGTCCTACACATCAAAAAATTCACCCTCCATGGGTTCATTAGTCACAGGGATCATAGCAATGTCAATCACATTTCATCATTAATTTTATCAAATACATGCATAAAACCCCTAATATATCATTCAATAGCTCAAATATATTACAATGACCTACTATACAAAGCCGAAGAAAAAGATAAAATGCCCTATTGGGCCAGCATCCATAAGAAAAGGAAAGTCTCCAGAGGATATCATCCAAGCCATGTAACACGAGGTGATGTGGTCAAGGGATGTCCAAACACATGGGTAGAGTGAAAGACTGGGATGTACGATATTACCTGTGGGTGCCTTTGTAGAAGGCGAATTGTACCCATCATGGATGCAATTCTTTCCATGCCCTTTATTGTCTTTATTCTTTCTTTTCTTTATTGATTTTTCTTATTATTTCAAGGTCTAACTAGAGGACACTGCCTTGGCGTGGTGACCAAAGCTGACAATGTTACCCACAAGCACTTTCACAAAGATGATAAGGTTGGCTCGTGATGAGACCCCCTTTCCCATGGCCATGCAACCAAAGGTCACTGCCCTGGTGTGGTAACTAGATAATGGCAATGTCATACTGCTAGGTGCCCATGAACATAATAGGCTGGCTCGTGATGACACCCCCTATCATCTTGGCGAGGTCTTGTTTTGTTATTTTTCTTTGGGTCCCTCTTATTTTCTTACTGAGAGGCATTTTATTGCCTTCTTGGGGATCCCTGGGTGAGGCATCTCTAGGTTTCATTTTTTTGGCTTTTAACTTTTACCAGCTGCTTTTACCTTCTGGGCCTTTAGCCCCTTCTTCCCATGAGATAAGGTGTAACCCCACAAACAGATCATCCTAATTTTTGGACTAGGGGAATGGGGCAGATGAGTGGGAGATAAGATGAAAAAGTGATGATATGATGGGAGCGGACGATGGCCTTTCAAAATTCCCTCCAGTGGAAAACCAAAACCTATGGGTACAAGCTTGCTAGGGTACCCTGTCAATCCCCCCAACCATGGTCAAGTGGGTTAATGTAAGATCCAAGTATTCATCAGAAAAAAAAGGAGTAAAATGCATATATCTAAAGGTTATAATGATAAAAATGACACATACCATGATACCTAGACCAATTACCTCATGGAGCAAGAGTCTTCTCTGATACAAGTCCAAGTCGAAGGTGATGGACATTACTGTTGCTGACAAGACAAGTCTGATGAAGGAGAAGAAAGATGGGTCCTATAGGACCATGCTCAGGTCAATCGTGCTCTCGTTACTCCATGTCTAGTACCTGTGGGCCTCAAGACATGATCTCCTAGTTATCCCTAGAAATCAGGGATAACAAGGACTACATCGAGATGTGTTGTGAGGTTGGTACCGAGAAAGTAGGATCTCAGGTATTGATACACACGATTACTAGCCTCCATCTATGGATTGTATTATTCATTATTGGGTAGATCACGGGATCCACACAATGCCATCAGGCCTACTTTGCATAGATGCACTGTGCAGTTCAGTTTTTGGATTCCACCATTTTTTAATGGAGTACTACCATGATTACATGCATGAAGAAACAACTCAAATATTGTCGTAGGAGGAAGAACAAGAGATTCGAGTTTGAAACAATATTGTGTGCTTTTTTCTTCTTTGAGAGTTCCTAGTCTTAGCAAGGGGGAGACAGTAGGGGGGGAAATTGCCTCCTTTATGGCATTGTGTAGGTGGGAAATTTTGTTTCCTAGACAGGGTGGAGGGAGAACACATGAGTATTTTGATGATAAGATTTTTGATTGGTGGGCCCCTCAGATTCCTGTGATTTAGGATTATCCATATGCATGAATCAGTTTCTTGAGGGATTTTTACATGCCCATGCCCCCTAGTGAGGAGCATGGTAAGATAGGTAAACACAATTTTAAATTTATTTAATTTTTCAATTTTTAAATATTATCCTTTTCATGTTAACGTTAAAGTACTAACTCAAATATATGTTATATATAGATGTAGGACCATTGCGACTAGAATACTTCTCGAGGACTAGGCATCGTCCTCGACTAGAGGTGGGACCAACAGGAGTAAGAGGACCATTAGTTGTAGGAGGACCCCCAGTCGGAGAGGATGAGAGAGTGTTGTGGTGAGTAGAGAGAGATCTGACAACTCTCACTCGTGTAGTACCCATGGAAGAGATAGAGGACTTTCCCCCAACCATGAAACCACATGTAGTAGGGGTGCCTAGGACTTGGGTCCAGTTATTCTGGCATCTTGCGAATGTCTTGGTTCATTAGAGTAGGTCCAATAGGGAAATACCATAGTTAGTTTTGGACCACTTATGTGCTGAGGGAACTTGTTTTACTATGTATTGAGGGCTTAAGCCCAACAATGTATACTGGCTCTATGTAAGGCTTTAAATCCCACTTTGTACTCATGACATTATTTTTTGGGATATAATATATATACATCATTTTTTTCTTATGGATAAACATTTTTTACAAATGTATTTACATGTGTATGTGTATGTTTTAATTTTACATGTGAGAAACATGCTAATCTAATACTTGATTAGCCAATGTATCAGTTAGTTGGTTAGATCTCCTAGGAACATGAATATAAGTAATATAGTCAAAATATCATTCTAAGAGACGTACCCTAAGGAATCATCGTTGAAGGGTGGGATCGTGAATGTGGTATACCCTATTTAACTGGGACATGACCAGTTGAGCATCTAAATAAACCCAAAGGCGAGAAATACCATGTGACAAGGAATCATGTAGTAATTCTATCACTACACTATACTCAACAACATTATTGCTTGCTTCACCTAGGAAAATATGTTAAGCCCTAATATTGGCTCATTACCCCTTAATTGGGGCATATTATATTAGTAATGTTATTTTATTTATGTCGGCTTTAGGCCATTAGTTGTAATTATACCTTCTAGTCTCCTATATATACCAAGGAGACATTTTCATTTTGAATCATCTTGTACTTGAAAATTTAAGTGGGGTAAAAGGGTTGCCCCCTCAAAGAGGCTTATTATCTGAAATTATCTCTTTTTCAAGGCATTGAGTACTTTTTCTGAGGATTTTCTATGCTATATTGATATTTGGTTCTTAACATATGGTATCAGAGCTCAAGGTCTTGGGGTTTCGCTGCTACATTTGAGACACCTTGGAATTTTTGCTATAAATTTTTTTCTACACTGTTTCAGAAGGAACAACTTGGAGGATATTTAGTAGATGGATCAAGGTATGTTGGGTTCAAAATTCAAATCCCGAGGCCTTATAATTTCTTAGATACATCCTGTAGAAGATAGGGTTCTGGAATCATCCTGAACTGAGTCATTGCGAAATTTTCGCTATAAAAACATTTCTGTAACATTTCAGACCCTGAAATCTGGAGGGTATTTACAAAAATTCGTAAGGTATCTATGGTAAAATGTTCAGCTTCTGGGTCATCTTAAATTTTTATATACACGCTGTGTAAGATAGGGTATCTGACTAGTCCTATTGACTAGTCTCAAGAAGGTTTTCCAGGTAAAACAATCATATATTCTTCCTAGAGTATCCAAATTGTGTGGGACTAGTTTCATTCGATCGTGGATAGTCTGTAGTAGTTCTGGCATGAGTTTCAGAATTTTATATCAATTATTTTGTGCGGGGAAGGCAATACAAGTGAGATCTCCTGGAAAGGCCAAAAATTGGCAATTTGTGGGGAAGTTACCATAAATTCCACTTGGCAGATCCAATTTTGATCAGACCTGTGGAATTGCAGAGAAGAAATATTAGAGAACTAAAAAAAATAAAGTTTCATACCCAGAAGGGCCGAAATGTGGGAGATACAACTGAAGAAATATTGTCTAGCAGAACCACCTCAAAATCAAGGTTCAAAAGTGATACTTGGCCAACATGCCACCAAAAAAGGGAACTTCTACACCAAATAAGCCTCCAGAAAATCCTACTTGGACTCTTGAT